>VDFB02271358.1:282664677-282776295 GCA_007258455.2 Sequoia sempervirens
TTTGTGATCTATAATTAGAGGTTTACAAAATAACTTGCAAATTAATCCTAATTACAAATTTTCCCCGATCCAAACAAAATTGTGTGATTATATTGTTTAACTGTTGAAATTACAAACTAAGTTCACTTAATCCTTTATAGAACCCAATGAAATTAACTAATTACTAAAATGTTGTAATTAGAACTTAAATGCCAAATTGAAAATACTAGAACTCAATTAGAGAGAATGTAAGACAAGAGATAGAAGAATAATAAGATAGAAGATAGAAGAATCAGACGCAAGTTGATAATGGAGTTCGTCCAATCAGGACTATGTCTCCGGGTCCGCTTCTCAATGTTGGACCACTTTTATTAATATCACCAAGCACCTGAAGATGCCTTCTTACAATATTCAAGCTTCAAAAACCTGCACAAAATTCCTCACAATCTCTCACTTTTACAATTTTGGTGTATAACAACACCTTGCAATTCTTCCTCTCAAAAAGAATTCAACTCTCACAAAGGAATTATTTCTCCAAGTAGACTTGCTTATTTTCAAGTCAAAACTCTCCCCCTTTTATACAAATTTATTTGCTAATATGGGCTAAAACCATATTATTTGCAAATATACCCATATCACCTATTGCAAGAAATAAATCTCATAATATCCCCCCTTTTACAATAAAAATCATTTAAAATCCCCAATTTTAAACTATATCTTTTTAAAATATTTTAATTCATGATTTACATGAATTTAGGCTTATAGATTTTAATATTTTAATGGCTCACATTGAACGAGCCCCTTCATAATATTCATGCATTTTATTTTGAGGATTTTGGCCCATATATTTCGGGCTTGATTTTTGTTTTGGATTTATTTGAGGGGTTCGGGCCCCTTTTTTTAGGGATTTCCACGGTATAAGCCTCTAAATAGATTATGTTCCCTGGCAATCTTGAAATTATTGCATGGCATGTTGGTTGGCCCCCATAATAGTGTATGGGTGGTTGGGGGTTTAAATCACATTAACACTTTTTAAGGGATTTACCTTTTTTCTAAATAAGAGATAGAAATTGACTCCAATTTTGTAGCATCATATCCGCATGGTGTACTGGTGGGAAGTGAAAGTTCCATTTGGGGAGGTCAAGGGTTCGACTCACATCAACCAACTTTTCTTTTAACAAACAACAACATCATCACCATGTATAAGGAGAAGACTGCCACATGTCAACATGCAATTGATCGCAGGAGTGCCATGTCATTGTACAGACTGTTGATTGGATGACACGTGTCAACTTATGATTGGTCCACGTCATCCTCATACCCTGTCACCATGCCACATCATCATGATGACATCATCATTTTGACTGGTCAACTCCTTTTGAAGGGTTCGACTCACATCAACCAACTTTTCTTTTAACAAACAACATCATCGCCATGTATAAGGAGAAGACTGCCACGTGTCAACATGCAATTGGTCGGAGAAGTGCCACGTCATTGTACAAAATGTTGACTAGATGACACGTGTCAACCTATGATTGGTCCACATCATCCTCATACCCTGTCACCATGCCACATCATCATGATGATGTCATCATTTTGACTGGTCAACTCCTTTTGTCTGCAAACTTTGACCGGCTCTATTTTGCTCATACGGACTCCATTTTCGAAACCGAATATAGTTCTGGAATTAGTGCGACAAGCTCTACATTCTGGTGTCATTTTTGTCTCATTTTGAGATGATCATTTTTTTTCCTTTTTGAACCCCTGATTTGCATATTTGACCGGACCTTTGACTGCGCATAACTTATGTATATGGAATCCTTTTGAGCCCGTTCAAGTTGCATCAGGACCATGTCAGTGAGCTCTATGTGATGATGCTAGTTTCATGAGATTATGAGATTGTGAAATTTTTAGGTTTTCCAGGATCCACCTAGATCAATTTGAGCATCCTAAATTAGATCATTGTGTTTATTATAAAGTTGATGGTGATCATTTCTTGTTTATTGTGTTATATGTTGATGATATGTTATTTATTGGTAAAGGGAAAGGTATGATTTCAGAACTGAAGTATCAAATTCAACTTGCTGCTAGATTTGAAATGAAAGATCTTGGTGCAGCTAAACACATTTTTGGGATGGAAATTAAAAGAGATAAAGTGAACATAAAGCTATGGCTTGGCCAAAGTAAGTATGTCTAACTCAATTTTATAGAGGTTTGATATGCAGGATTGTAGACCATTGTGTGTTCCTTGTTTCAAATGGAACAAAGTTATCTATGTCAGATTGTCCAATATCTCCATCAGAGATGGAAGACATGAGCAGAGTTCCTTACTAGAGTGTAGTTGGAAGTTTGATGCATGCTATGGTTTGTACATGACCATACATTGCCCAAGTAGTGGGAGTTATTTCCAGATATATGTCTAATCCTAGTAGAGTTCATTGGGATGCAATTAAAAGAGTCTTCAGATATTTGCGGGGTACCTCAGATTATTCCTTGTGTTATCATAGTAATATGACTGAAGACGATATTTCCCTTGATATTCATGGTTATGTGGATTCCAACTATGCAGGTGATGTTGATAGTAGAAAATCCATCAGTGCTTATGTGTTTACTTTATTTGGTGGTTCAATTAGTTGGATGGGTAAGCAATAGGATGCGGTTGCTTTGTCCACTACTAAATCAGAGTATATGGAAACTACTCATGCTTGTAAAGAAGCCATTTGGCTTAAGATACTATGTTCAGATATTGGAATAAAACAAGGTGCAGTAACAATTTATTGCAACAGTCAAAGTGTGATATGTCTAGAGCCAAGAACCTGACATTTCATGCCAGGACCAAGCATATTGATGTACAGTATCATTTTGTAAGAGATATGGTCGAAGATGGTAGGGTGAAGTTGGTTAAGGTAGAGACTTTGATGAATGTTGTTGATTCTTTAACTAAGCCTGTGAGCACAGAGAAGTTCAAATGGTGTTCAGAGACTATGGGCTTTTGGCCTCTAGCAATTAAAGAGACAATATTTACACCCTCACGTTGCTCTTGCAAGGTGTTCGACTGTGAGATTTGTTGGTAAAATGTGTCTCAACCTTGCAATTATATATGATTTATTATTGATAGGATGTATATATATATATTTCCTAGTTACATCGATAGGTGTATACAATGGCAGCAAAGAGCAAAATGTGAGCATGTTAACTTTTTAGGAAACTCCTAAAATGGACGACATACATTAAATAATGATATATTGTAAATCTAGACAGTTAATTATTAGGTTTTAGATCTAATGGTGGATATTTTGTTGGCCTATCTTTCCCTAGAATGTAACTCTATTTTATGAGGGTGTTGTATTACGAATGCGGTAGAGAGAGAGTGATGTATTTTGAGAGTTTGATAGTGGCCATGTTGTCTCTTGATCTCTAAGTGGTGATACTCCTATGAGAATCTTGCTCTACAGGTATATTGTAATCTTTGTGATTGTTGAATAATATATTGGGCGGCTTTTGGAGTGTGGGGTTTTTCTCCCGAAAGGGTTTTCCCCACGTAAATCACCGTGCCATGGTATGCATGATATTTGTGTTTATTTTTGTTTAAGTTTCTATAACTATTAAAGATATATAGAAGTTTTGCATTATTATCCTCTCAAGATTAGTGTAGGAAGTTGTTCCACTACCTTAACTTCCTTACACAACTTAACACCCTTTAACATACAAGTATACTCAAATATGAGTAGTCTCTAGTCACAAAATTCAAATAGAAGTGTTGACATGACTGAAGATAAATGAATTAACTCTCAAATGCCAATAAACATTTAAGAATGGAACCCTAGGGTATTAAATTTTCATGGATATGAATTACAAACCAATTGAGCACCTTCAAAATTCCTTTATTAGATTTGAAAATGCTAGAGCAACTTACAATCATTGATATGTATAATTTTCAAACTTTGAGTAATTGCATTTGAATGGAAATGATATATGAATAGTTGTAGGAGCCCTCTATGGTGAATATTAGGCAAGTTTGGTGGTTATATTTAACTATAGATGTATTGTAGTAGCAATAATGGTGAGGAAAATGACCTTGAGAGGTCATGTGGTAGTTGTGAACAATTAATTAGAGGTAGTAGAAAAGTCTGAGGCCTTCCTATATATTGATAACAATTAATAAATATCTACAAAAATAAAATATGATAACATCACTTGCTTAAAGTGTTGTTGTAACCTTATCTAAATGTTGATATGCCTAAATATGATATGGAAATTGATAATAAAAAATGAAAATAGTTAGGGAAAATTTACTCTCTCAAGCAATGGTGATGGTATTGTCACTAGATCTATAAAATCTATAACATATGATGGTGAATTTTCCTCCTCAATGCTAGTATACTCAATTTGATGGTTGTACATATATTGGTCATTGGACTAATGATGAATAATTATTCCCTAAAAAATGTTTATTTTTCTATAAAGACACTATAGCAATAACATGCAAACTTGAAACTTGGCCAAAATGTTGATTTAATTATAGTGGTATTGTAGCAATTATAAAATGTGTCAAAAATCCTCAAACCAATAATGGAACAATGATGGAAACTTCTCCCAAGAGTGGCATCCAAGATCTAGCAAGAATGGATGGTGTAACAAACTATAAAATTATAAAATATACATTCAAATTATTAACCACGAATTTGCAAATACTTTGAATTAGCATCCATGCAACTCCTAGATAGAATCAACCAATGTTGGAGATGAATATTTGTGTTCCCAAATCTAATAGTGAAAATCCTAGAGGGTTTTTATCCTCTAAGATCCTCAAACCAACCAAGGGTTTTCATCTTGGAAGCAAACTTGAATGCAAAAATGAAAGGCTAAAAATTGTATGTCAAAAATAATGAAAAAACATGATATTCCAAGTAAATGCAAGGGCCCTTTTTTGTAGCACTCTAGTTGGGCCCATGGGTCTGATTTCCTTAAGTATTCAATAAATACTTTTTATGTTATTTTGTTTAAATTATTTTAAAATACCTTTTTATCTTATTAGTGTTGAAAACAATTTTTTTTTAATAATATCTAAGTTGTCCCTTAAATTAATTTAAACTACTAGGCCCAACTTAAAATAATATTAAAAGATATTTCCTTTTCTTTACCCTTTAGCCTGTAGGAAATGAGGATAGGCTAGGGGCTTTCTTCGCAACTTTATTTTTTTAAAGGAGACCTAGCAAAATTATATTTCAAGAGTGAAGAGTAGCATGGATGACTAAATATCTAAATTTGGACATTATAAGGGTGGAATTGGCACAACTTGGTAGCATGACATTCTAAAAATGATTGACTATTGAAAATATAAATTATGGATTTAATAAGGCATAAATATGGCCCCTTAATCTAGATGCACTCATGGAGAAAATGTGTTCCAATAAGACATTTCAATTTTACTACACCTTATGGGGATTTTTCTACATAGAAATTTCTTAGTCTTTCACATTTGGATGTGCCATAAAGAGAGGTGAATACTGAGCTACTACCAAATCCTTGAAGGGAGGATACTATACATGAAACACTTGAACAAGTCAGTGAGGAATTTTTTTGTGTAATGCAAAGGAATGTTAATGATAATCACATAAGTGATTATCTTGAATCAAGTCAACATAATTAGTAGGAAGAGGGACTCAGTGTTTCCATTTGGACCCAACCCAAGCATCATGGTCAATGAAGGAGGATTTGATCCTTGGTATTCTTGTAAACTTTGATGAAGGAAAATTCTTTCATTGTCATCTCCACTAAAAACAATGAATATATCTCCATTGGTACACTTTTATGTTAATTGCATGGAGATTGGGAAGTGGAGGAGGATGTTACAAAATTAGGAGGAGATGAAACTTTGAATCCAAATGTTAGTGAGGGCCAAAATAAAATTGAAGTAGAATCTAACCAACCATTGGGAGGCTAGATCAATTCTCACATTATTTATTTTGTTAGACTACATGTTCATTTAGTGAAGGATACCTCAAATACTCAAGTTGATAATGAAATTTGACTTAGTTGAAAATCTCAACTCATCATTTTAGATGATAAATGGATTTATTTATGGAGCAAGAGGAAATAAAGAAAGAAATATAGGAGCTAAGAAAATAAAATGAGAACAAATTGAGGAGAGAACGGATGCAAGAATTATTGCTAGAGATTTGGAGTAATAAAAAATTGAAAGAGAATGTCAATGATGATAAAATGAGCTACACAAAATTTAGCAAAGGAGAGACAAGAAATAGAAAAAAGAGCAACAAACAATACAAAAAGAATAAGATAAAAATAAAAAAGAGCTCAAAAGGGAAAAGAAAGAATTAGAGATGAAAGATGTTTGAGAAATCCATTAAATATGTCGCCCAAACAACATGCTCTATTTAGGGAGGTGGGTAAGTATTCACTACCCTCAATATTCTACCACAATAGATTTTCTAGTAGCATTCAGGGCTCAAAGCATCTGCTTACTATGGAGAGACTCCGACACAACCTCCAACAAATCCAGCTTCACAATATCCCAAAACTCTTGGAAAATTTTGACTGGGAAACCATCGGGGCCAGGAGCTTTCCCCTTATTCATACCAAACACAACCTCCATCACTTCTCTTGCTCTTGTTGATGTTAAACCCTCTAATGGTATATTCACTTGGAATAATAGATGGAGTGGGCTAGAAGCAATATCTGAGCAATTCGATAGATTTCTTATTTCTAGTTTTTGGGTGGGCGGCAACATGGTCGCTTGCTCTAAGATTCTTGACTAGTGTGGCTCTGATCATTGGCCAATTAAGTTTTCTACTTCTTCTTTTCCTACTCTAAAGAATCCTCCTTTCAAATTTCAGCTTATGTGTTTTCGAGATTCGTCCTTGTATGATCTTGTTGCTCAGTGGTGGTGGGATGGAGCCCCTGCATATGGTACTGCTACGTATTCTCTTGTTAAGAAGCTGCAATATATCAAGTATCATCTAAAGTGATGGAATAGGTCATGTTTTGGAAATATTTGGGCCAAGAAAAGGGAAGCACAGGATCGCTTGTTGTTATTACTCGCCAAATTTGGGATTTGGGATTTTCATAAGCTCTTGGACATGCTGAGTCCCAGGCTCTGAAATTGGTGGGGGAGTGGGAGCTTCGTGAAGAGATTTTCTGGAAACAAAAGGCTAGGATTGACTGGCTTCAAGAGGGTGACAAGAACATTGCTTTCTTCCATCATTCGGTGCAAGCTCGTCGAAATAAGTGTTATATCTCTTCTCTTGTTAATTCTGAGGGTCTTTTGATTTCTTCACAATAGGCTTTGTCTAGAGAGGCTCAACAGTTTTACTCTGCTTTGTTTACTGAGGATTCACTTCTTACTAAGGCTGATGAGAATATGGTCCTTGCTTGCATTCCTTCTTTGATCTCTAATGATTTGAATGCTTCTCTTACTCATCCAATTACTATGTCTGAAGTGGAGGAAGTTGTGTTTGGGATGAATAAGGGGAAAGCTCCTGACCCTGATGGTTTCCCAGTCAAATTTTTCCAAGAGTTTTGGGATATTGTGAAGTTGGATTTGTTGGAGGTTGTCTAGGAGTCTCTCCATAGTAAGCAGATGCTTCGAGCACTGAATGCTACTTTTCTAGTTCTCATTCCTAAAAAGAAGGTGTTTATAGGCTTGAATTTTTTAGACCTATTGTACTCTGTAATGTGGTGTATAAGATTATTACAAAATTGATTGTTGAGAGGCTTAAACCTTGTCTGCTTCTTGTCATTTCTGAGGAGTAGGGAGACTTTGTGGCAGGTCATCAAATTCTAGATGGGGTGGTGGTAGCCTCTAAGGTCATTCATTCCATGGAAACCTCTAAGGATAGGTCTATGTTCATCAAGTTGGATATGGAAAAAGCTTATGAAAGAGTTGAATGGAGCTTTCTTCAGAAGATTTTGTCGGCCTTTGGCTTTTCTTTAGATTAGGTGAGTTGGACTATGAGTTGTGTGACTTCTTCCTCATTTTTGGCTATTGTGAATGGTGAACCTTTAGAGATTTTTGGTGCTACCAGGGGTCTTCATCAAGGGGATCCACTCTCTCCTTATCTGTTTATTATAATGGCAGAGGGGTTGGGTCATTTTCTTAAATTTTGGGTTTCTCAAGGCTTGATTCGTGGATGGTAGTGGGGTTTGGGTTTTCCAATGCTTTCTCGTCTCCAGTTTGTGGATGACACCTCTCTTATGGGATTGGTTCGTATTCAAGAACCTGAATCCTTTAGGTAGGCTTTGGATATCTACCTTGTTGCTTTAGGTCAAAAATTCAATGAACAAAAGTATTATATTTTCTTCTTTAATACTCCTCAAGCTATCTAACGGCGGATTGCAGCTATTTTGCGATTTCAAATTGGGTCTCTTCCCTTTGTCTATTTAGGTATTCCTCTTGATGTTGGTCGTCAACCTATGTCCTCCTGGAAGATGTTGCTTGATAAGCTAAGGAAAAAGGTTACTCATTGGACTCATCGGTGGTTGTCTATAGCTGCTAAAGTGACTCTTCTCAAGTTAGTTATCCAAGCCCTTCCCATCTACAGATGCTTTGTTCAAGCAGCCCCTATGTATTTCCTTAGGGAATTTGATGCTCTCTCATGTCAATTTCTTTGGAGTGGTAACTTGATGTCTACTAAGTGGAGCCTTGTTAAGTGGAAATCTGTGTGTCGACCAAAGCAGAAGGGTGGTCTTGGTTTACACTCTACTATTTTGAATGGGCAAGTTCTTGCTGCTAAGCTTTACTGGCATTGGTGTACCAATTAGGATTAGTTATAGGCCCGTATTCTCAACCATAAATATCTTAGGAGTGTTGCTTCTTTTAAGGCTCCTTGCTATCCTCTGGAGGGGAGTGGTTCTATGATTTGGCATACTTTGAAAGTGGGGGCACATTTGATTAGGCGTGTGCTTTTTTGGATTTGTCATTCGGGGTCACAAGCTCTTTTTTGGTTAGATTCTTGGGATGGTCACCCACCTATTCTTTCTACTTTCCTCACCTCCAGTCCCTTTCTGATTTTTTTTTTTTGCAGCTAGCTGGGATACTATTGAGCATTATAAGGTTGCACAACATTGTGGATCGGTTGTAAGCTTTCGTTGGAAGCATCCTTCCGAGTGGCCACCTGGGGGGTCTGTGGAGGATAGGCGTGATCTTGCTCAGCTTCTAGCTTCCCGTGCTTGTAATTCTTTGAGGGGACCTAATGTCTTGGCTTGGGATGGTTCTTATTTGTCTGGGAAGTACTTTGTGTCTGTTGGTTATAAGTAGCTTGGTAGGTAGTTGTTTGGGGATATTGAGGTCCCTTGGTGGAAACAAGTCTGGCACAAGTTGTTGTGGCCCAAGTGCAATTTCTTCATGTGGTTAGTTGCTCAAAATCGGTGTCTTACTTGGGATAATTTATGTAAGCGTGGTTTCCAAGGCCCTTCAATGTGTGTTTTGTGTTGTAACGGTGAGGAGAGTCTCTCATCTCTTCTTCCAATGTTCCTATGCTAGGGAGATTTGGTATTTTTGGTGGAGGGTGTGGAATACGCCCTGTTGGCATGTTTCTTCGTTGGCTGAGTTTGTGGATTGGTGGGGCAGGGTCCCTGTTTCTACTTCCTTTCTTCAAGTTGCTTGGACTTTTGGCCCATCCTTTATTATCTGGAACCTTTGGTTGGAAAGGAATCGTCGGATTTTTCAGGATGTGATGTTGGTGGCCCCTCACTTATGGTGGAAAATTATGTATTCTTTGGAAGAAACTATTGCGGCTAAGTGTGATTTGACTACATCAATGGATCCTTGTGATGTTGGTTGTTGTAATCGTCTTCATCTTCCTCCTTAGCAACGACAGTTCATGTGCATCAGATGTAGACATCCTACCCTGAAGGTGAATAGGGAGGGGAGATGGTCTTCTCCTCGTCAGGGAGTCTTAAAAATCAACACAGATGACTCTTCTCAAGGAAACCCTGGTCATGCTGGAATTGGTGGTGTTGGTTGGGATAGCTTTGGAGATGTTCAATTTATCTTCTTTGTTTATAAGGGTCTTCATACTAATAATTTAATGGAGGCTCAGGCCATTTTATCCGTTGTGGAGCGTGGAAGTCAATTGGGGTGGCGAAGGATCATATATGAGTTTGATTCCTAGGTTGTGGTGAACTTGTTGAACACGCAGTAGTTGGCTTTGGTTGTTGATTAGATTTTTAACCTCTGTGCTTCTTTGGAGTTTGTTACTTTCACTCATATTCCTAGAGAATGGAATGGTGTTGCTGATTGTTTGGCTAAATGGGCTTCTGATCATATTCACGATTGGAATCTGATGGACAAGGGTCAGTTACCCTCGAATCTGTCTCAATAGTTGGATCATTTGGTGGAGCTTGATAGGACTATGTAGTGCCCTTGCTTTTTACTTCTTGTTTTAATAAAAAAATTACCCCTCCTTTATGTTAAATAAATAAATTAAAAAACTAAAAATGATTATATTTAAATTTCTAAACATTAAAAATTATTTTTTAGATGACTAAGCTAACAACACAACAACAGTTCAAAGATACAAATTGATCTTGGAACATACACATACTGTTTTCTTTACACATGCAAAAGAAGACTTTGCAGCACATACATGTAGAGTGAATTTTACATGTTTCTTCATTATAAGATAAAGTCAAAAGTGCATTGAATAGACAATAGTAAAAGACAAAGTTGAAAGTGCATTCTAGATACTAGATAGACAATACCTAGTAAGACTAACGTACGATTTTGTATTTTCAAACAATCACTTTAGCGTGACATGGCAGGTCTGTTTCAGACTGCAGTTGAGCCTTATCTTCATAAGCACAATCCCAAAGCCTCATTCGGGCTTCAATCTTGAATTTAGATGCACAAGTACATCAATGAAAAAGTGTGTACCCTACCAGTTCCATTATCTCACTTGAATAAGACCACCATCATGCTATTTTTCCTTCCATGGCTTACAAAAAGTTGGCCACAGTAGCTCTTTTGTTCTTGACGTCCTGTAGCTGACAACTGCAATATAACTTATTTTCCCATGGATTTGAAGAACAGAGATCATTTAGGCAAACATCCTCCAGACGAGACGACTTGCAGGTGAAATAAAACACAGTGGTCATCACAGTGTCGATTACAGACACCATGGAATACATCAACACCAGCAGAAGCGCTTCCGCTCTCATCATTCCACCACCGCCTCTCATCACTCCATACACAAACAACCTCTCCACAAACACCGAGCTCAAGTTTATAACGACCGCCATGACCAGAACAATCCGGGTCTTCCCTCTCATTAGAAACAGGGCCTTCCACACAGCTTGCATCCCATAATTGTACTCTTCCATTACACACACAATTGTGGCCAAATTGCAGACAATCATGGCATGGGCAAAAACAACGGAGTAAACAATCCCTCCTCCCAAAGCAGCGCCGACTTCCCATTTAAAACCAAGTCCCAAAACACACACCACTTTCAGAATTACAGACACTAACACCAAAATCACAGCATTTGCTCCAATTACCATAACACCCGCCCATATATAAGTCATCACCAGGCCTTTCCACAGCCTGGGCAGTACTTGAAACAGCTTTTTCCAAGAAGGCCTATTGTCCCCTGCATAGATAGAAGCCACTGTGTGGGCTACTGCTGCTCTTGCAAGCAGTGAAAACGTGATGACAAAAGGAAGACAGAACAAGAAACAAATTATTGTCTCAGCAAGCTTGTGATATATGAGATGGGTATAGCGCCAGTTGGGGAATCCGGTTGCATGAGCAGAGTCCCGAATCCGTAGTGCAAATTTGTTGGCAATATGAGTGTGAGAAGAAAGAGCGCGGCAGACAAGAAGTGCAGCAGAAACAGGGGATACCAATGGCACTGCAATTGCTGTCAAAGCAGAAAAGTTCTGCACAAGAATTGCTGCAGACTCTCTTGCAATTCCCAATACATTCAATAGGTAGAAATTGTGAGTGTTCCTGCCCTTTCTCCGACCCATTTCTCACTTGATTTTCTGCCAATTGGGCTTGAATTCAATGCCGGGTATTATTGGGGCATCCGTCGTCCTGTTCAAGACAAGTATGTATATCTATATAGAGGTTTCTTAAACAGAAAGGAAGTTTGCAGAAGCACAAAAATTCGATCTCCCAAGTCAAAGTTGTTTTCTGTAATCAGCCGTGGTATAGAAGTTAGGCGTCGTGCGTTGACTGCAACACACCAGTGGTATTCCTGTGGACTGCTGACAATTAAAGCAAATGAGTTTTGCATACCATTGCCCACATTAATTTTGTCTCAGACGCCATAATTTTAAATTGCTCATTTCAATCACTGAACCCCACCACTTTTGCCGAGAAAGATTATTAATATTCATACAATCACAGGATATTATTTTTAAAAGAAAGTGCATTTTCAATCAAATAATAGAATTTAATGTAGTGAGGAGTTCTTTTTAACCTTGGTATTAGAAGTACGTAGACTCTAATTTGATAAACATTTTGGAATAAGAATAGTCTTTTACTTAAAGGTCAAATTAATATTGTAAGGGTCGAGTTTTCATAGGTCAACCCCCTTGATTAGATTAGCTTCACAATTGTGTAGAAGATTCAAAGACAACACTCTTGAGGCATGTAAGTGTCCTAAATGATATGATGTAAAATTGGTACATGCTTCTTTTATTGCTTTAAATTGAAATTCCTAGAATGATGCTATTTGTAATTCATAGGATTTCCAATGATTATTGACTATGAATAAATCTACATTAAATGTCTTTAAATACCTAAGACATAGAAATTAAATCATGCAAACATGTATAAATTCAACTCACAATAACTAGTGGAATAGGGGAGAATTGGCAAAAATTCAAAATTTAAAAAGATTTTGAATTTTTGGGTCAATTCTACATGGTGTGAGATTGCTCCTACACATTATAGGATTAACTCGGGACAAGAAATCACTTATATCAATGTGGGGAATGAACATTTAGACATGGAGGCAATATTAAGTGTAATAGATGGTAGATGTATATGAATATCTATGGAGGCTTATAAGATAGGATCAAATATGTGAGAGGATGTATAAATGGGAATTGGTGAAGGATCAAAGAATGAGCTCAACTTTATACAATAGAGTGTCATTTGTCAATATGCAATTATATTTAGACATTCCATCAAAATGGGCCTAAAACTAAATGGGAATTGGCAATGGGTATGTAAATTTTTTCATTAAATGTTGCCTCTGCATAGAGGTATATATGTGAATCCCAAAATGATTATGTATTCTCGAAGTATATGAACACCCACAAAAATGCATGTAAAGTAGATATTCAAATGTAAAGGGATATTGAGTTTCATGTAAAATAATGGACCTAACTAGACATCTTCATGTTTTCTTACATCCTTGGTAAGTGTGCTCCATGGGAACATGTAAAATAGAAAAAATATGCAATGATTAACTTCTATCATTCAAGTAAAAGTGAGCACAACTAAAAATTGAATTTATTGTCTTCGATAGTGAGAGAGGGAGAGAAGGGTTAGAAAACTCTCTATATAAAGAGTGTTATGATAATGCAATGGTCATAGGATCTCATGGTATATCAAGTGTTTTTCATGTCATGTGATGGAGATCCATTTAGATAGAGTGATGAGTCTTTGTACCAATACTTGTACTTGTTTGCAATCACAATAGAGGAGTGCTAGTGATAGGCTATGCCCCCTTCAATTGGTTAGATATAAGAAATTAGAAGAGAGGGAAAAATATTACATAAAATATAAGAATAATCTAAGCATATAAGCACATATATCATGCAAAGAAAGAAATGCCACAAATGCATTGTGTGACAACCAAATAAGGCATCTTGAATGATAAGTATGGTAAGCACATGTGGGTTGGAAATAGTCATTTAGGTACATAATTTTTCCCTTGGTAAAATAAGCAAAATGAAAATGGCAGTGTGGCCCCAATGGGCAACTCCACCCATGTACTTGTAAATAGAACACTTGAAAATGTATGTGCCCCCAATGTGGCTCCAAGTGCATGAGCACACAATGGTTGATGTAAGGCATGCGATCCTTAGTGTTAAAAAAGCTCTATATATAAATCATATCAAGCACTACCATGCATTCAATAATTCATGGGGAAGGAAAATGTTGTCCCTAGTGTGAGCTCTGTGGATGTGAAAATCTGCATATGGTTAGCATTTTAAAACCAAAATAATCCTCAACATCCCTATGAGATAATGAAACATGTTAGATATGCTAAGTAAGATATTAAAACAACAAGAAAAACCAAATAAGAATACAAACAACATGAATCAACTTCATCTCATAGTGGATTGGTGTCACATGTGCTAGTGACCCTTTCCCAATCCTTGATAAAAGCTTAAGATGATGTAAATGCAATGGAGATGATGAGCAAAATCAGTTCTCAAGGAGAGTGACTTTGCATATGCTTTTTGGATGAAATTGTGGAGGATTTGCTCAAAGTTTAAGCTTCTATTTAAGGATTTTCAAAATGCTAAGTGTTGAAGAGAGACCAATGTGGGACTAAGATTGGAAAAATGAAAGAAGGACACTTGTCAAGTGGTGATTGGTTGATGTATGTGCAAGATTTGGGAAGAGTTCCCATGAAAGGGAAAATTTGAATTCAAATTTGTGCAATGAATGCTGAGTTTGACCTTTGGAAGGGGACATGTAAGAGACATGTAAGGCCTCATAAATGCTCTGTTGGGTGTACATGTCACTTGGGGGAATTCAAACTTGGAGAATATTCTCCTTTATGCCAAGTTGAAAATAAATATTTTGATAAATCAATTAAATGCAATTTCATTGCAAGTGGCCAAATCTAGAGAATGCAAGTGGGTGAAGATTAGTATTTAATCATGGTTAGATTAAATAAATGATGATTATGTTAGTTTAATGATGATTAGGTGAGTTTGACTTTTAGGACTTTGATATTTGATTTATTTAAATCAGAAAATGATGGAAATGCATTATGATGGATGTTTGATTTATTTGATTAAAAAGGTTGATGATAATGTTTATTTGATTTTAAATAAATGACCTTAGGAGATTAATGAGATTACTTGATGAATGGATGAAGGTGAACCTGATTAACTAAATGAGTGGATGCGCGTGAAGCTTGATTTACTTGATGAATGCATAATGCTAATTTTGCATGTCTACATTTTGCCCCTCTTTGAAGCAATGTACTTGTTGCATTGGTTCAAAGAATAATCTTACTGCGATCAAAATTCAAAAAAAATCTGATTTTTCGGATGCCCCAGCGGAAAGTACACTGGTACATTGCCCCCTCGAGAGATCGAGTGAAAAGATTCAATTTCGGTCGATCTCGCATAAAGAGGTTCAAAATGGATGGTTATGGATGATGATGCAAATGAGATGATTTTAAGATGCTTAGAATAACAAATCTATATTATTTTAAACAATTTAAACGATGATATGATGTGATGATGGATGACATGGATGATATGATATGCTATGATTATGCAATGGATGATTTATGCAGATGCTTAGACTAACAGATCCATATTATGATGATGATATGCAAATGCAATGCATGTGAAATGATGGATGTATGATATGAATGATATGTGGTATGCTGACAATTTTCTGGATGCAGGATGGATGCATGATGGATGCATTGATGGATGCATTGACGATGTTATGTTAGCACGGAAATGAGATGATGACAAGAGGATCCAACAAGTCCATGATCTGACGAGACTTTATTAGAGATGATGATGATGATAGATGTTGATGATGATGATTCGCTTATCAAGGATTGGGATTTTAAAAGGGCAACTTACCTTATGTTTGATAACACATGTAGATATGATGCATCAAGGTATAAAGAACCAGAATGGCATTGTACCTAGTGCAATGTACTTTGACTCGACAAACAGATAGGAGTATTCTTGTTCACACTTGACATACAGAAACCTTGCTAGGGCGTACCTAACAAAGCAAGTATTCGCCAAGTTATTTTACAAGAACGTCCAACAAGCACAACAAACAAAAGATAATGATCGTTGCCCCATTCCTATCTCTCTAAATCCTTCGTTCGGATATCATCGAGAGGTCCTTGGAATGAGCGCAATAAGATAAATCAAAAGAAAAGATCAAGTGTGCAAACAAGCCAATGTTCTTCATACCTCTAGCCAAAGGGATTTGTTTTGATAGAATAAGAATCCAAACTGATATCCAAAATGATGCCCATTGTCGGAACGATATATCCTAGGGCATGCATTATATAGGATGATGATGGTTTGATAAGTTGATTGATAGGCTGTTGATATAAAGTTGACTGACATGTTTGGAAATGATCAAGAGTTTGATTTTGTGTTTAGCGGTTTGTTGCTTCGATTTTGATTTTGCATTTGAAGCTTGCTTTTGCTGATTGTTGTGATTGTTTATGTTTGTTTTGCCAAAGGATGAAGGTGACGACGATTTATTATGGATGATTGATTATTGCAGGTGATAGTGAAATGGGACGGATGGATTTTTTCAAATATCTGGATGTTTTTGATGTTTTGAAATGTTTTGAGGCTGTTTTTGAATTTTTTCAAGATTTTACAAATGTTTTGATTTTTGATGTTTTCGAATGTGTTTTGGATTTTGATGTTTTCAAATGTTTTTGGATTTTGATATTTTTTGAATGTTTTTGGATTTTGATGTTTTTCAAATGTTTTTGGATTTTGATGTCTCGGGGGTTGATCAAAGATTTAGCCTTGCCTACGTGTAAGCTTAGAGACGACGTAGTTCGGATTCCAATTTTTTTGATATTTTTCTGACTTTTTGGATGTTTTTGGATTTTTCTAATTTTCTGATGTTTTTGGATTTTATGATTTTATGATGTTTTTGGATTTTTGCATGATTTTGATGATTTGAATATGGACATGTGTGATGAAATCAGTTCTCTGTTTGGGATTTTATTGAAAATCAAGCTAAGGTCAATCGATCGGGTCGATGGATTGGTGATGATGATGACATTGTTGAGGATACACAACAATGGAAGGATTTGATTGATGACGACAACATTGTTGAGGATGCACAACAATGCAAGGATAGTGTTTAGCAACACAATGATCGGGAAGGATATCCCAAGATGATGATGGGATTGGCGATGATAACATTGTCAAGGATACACGACAATGCAAGGATAGTGTTAAGCAACACAAGGTTTGGGAAATATATCCCTAAGATGATGATGTTTTGATTGGATTTGATTGATCATCATTGATGAAGCTTGATTTTGGAACAAAATATGTTTTGGATGATTTGATGTGACGTTTGAAAGGTGCGTTAGATGCGACTGATATTGATTGTTTGGATGGATGTTCGATGAAATATGAAGACTGATAAGGGATGTTTGTTCGTCAAAATATGCCATGGGCTAGTGATTTGGATTCTGGATCACAAATGCTTTGACCAGTTTGATATTATGTTTGCCAATGTTCAGATCACCACATAAGTCGGAGGATATAGATCAAGATTTATTCTCGAAGCAAGATGTACATATTTGCCCCCAATGTCTAGCAATGTATGGAATGTGATGGATGGATGCTCGGATAAGTGTATGGATAGATGGATATGGATTATCTTGCGATAAGATAAGGTGTTTGGATAAATAATGCTGATTTGGATAACACTTCATGTCTCAGATAACGTTGGATAGGATAAGATCAATGAAAACGGCCCATGTCAAGATGTTTACCACAAGCAAGTGTAAAGTGTGCACTGAAGTTTGTCAAGATCAAGATAACTTGGACTATGGATGCAAATGGATGAAAACAGATTGGATAAATGGTTTATGGATGAGTGGATTTATTATGGATGAGATGCATGGAATGCTCGATTTATAACGGATGGGATGAGATGCTTTCAACTGAATTGGTCCACGTAGATGCTTGATTCTACATATGACGTCTGTTTGCCAGGTTTTCATCATGGTATTTCCCAAAGCGCCGCTCATGCAGTTTTCACTAGAGGATGATTTTTATCTTTACTATTTTCAATCCTTTTTTTTTTTTGGATTTTCATATTTTTTTGATTTTTTTGTATTTTCTGAAAGATTTTAAGCTCATGTTGAATCACAAGGTGTTGCTGATGTGGATGCCTCTGTCATAATGTGCCATCGATATCCTAATTGAAGAAGCTGCCTTGCTAGAATACATGCACTTGAATGCAACTTTTTGGATTCTTGATTTGCTTTCTCGATACTGGAGTTGACTCTGTCTTTGTGCATACATCACAAGAGTGCCTTTAAAATCCTTATGATGAAGGGTCGTTTCCAATACAAGGTCAATGTGAGAATTGGATATCATGCGTGGAGGCGTGGATGGAGTGTGTTTAGGGATAAAAGATGGATTGGTTGACAGTTCAGAATCTTTGACTCTCCAAACTTGGGAAGATGAGCAATGATGGGTGGATACGAAAGTGTATGCAGAATTAGGACCAACTACTTGATACACTTTGTACATTGCTTGAAAAGCTTGCTTTTTCTTTTTCGGACATCTTTGATAGATACTTTTCCCTTTTTTATTTTTCCCCATAGTTTCTTTGACTGATGGAGTTTGATAGGGATGATCTTTCTTTGTATTCTTTGGTATCCATTTGTATTTGATTTGTCCATTATGCTTTCCAACTGCTTTTTCTTTGATAACGTTCTTCGTACTTTGATTCAAATATTTCTTTTGACACTGGTCCCAATTCATGGATGAGGTGATGGGTGGAAGAAGATTCATGATGTGACTGGTTGTAGTATTGACACTAGTTTCATTGTAAAGACTCTTTGTGCTCTCTATGTTGATGCTTGCTTGAGACGAAGTTGCCCCCAGTATGGTGGTAGTAGTACCTTCATGGTTTGATTCTGCTTGTGCTGAGAGCTCTTGTTCAGAATGCATTCTCTGATCAATGATCAATGTGGATGACATTATTTCCATTTGTTGCTCTGCTAACTCTAGATGTTCTATCTGACTTGTTCCCTTGAGCAGATAATGATGGATATCTTTATTCATGATGTCCTCAATATGAGTTTGGGACATATTTGATCATGATGTTGACAACTCCATTTGATTGTAGCAGTTAAGAATCTGCTCTTTTTGTGTAACAAAATCTTGTTCTAGATCAAGATCATCTACGTGTCCATCCATAGAAAGCATCTCATGGGTAGATGGAGGAGTATGTGCTAGATGGATATGATCATCTTGCATAGATAGGAGAGTATCCATTAGATTATTGTAGTATCTTGAAGATACAAATTTTTGATCTTGAATGATTTCAGAGTTGTTTTCAACATGCTTTGGATCAAGCTCTTGAAATGGGTCAGTTTCAAAGGATGTATTTCTTACAAAGGACTTTTGGATGTTGACATTAGGCATGGTCAAGTTCAAGGTTCCTTTAGCATCTGTAACCATGAGGTCAAAGGCGATCAACATGTTTTGAAAATGACCATTGCTAGACCTTAGTGAAAGATTTTGATCATGATTTGGAATAAATTCTTGAGATATTCCCTTTAACCCATTAGCTAATGTAGAGACATTTTCAACATGATTATTGGTCAATGCCTCATTGGATGAGGTGAAAGTATCTTTATTGATGGATTGATCTTGATCATTGTTTTCAACAATTGTGGTGGAGAGATTGACAATGTTATCATTGTCCCCAATAGCAATTATCTTTTGATCAATTAGGTCTTGGATGAGATTTTTTAGTCGAATACAACTTAATGTTGTGTGTCCCTTTGTTTTGTGATAATCACAATGGTGCTCCTCATTATACCCTGGTGGTTTAACTAGAGGTTCTTGATAGTTCCCATAGATGGGGAGCTTGATGAGATTTTCTTGTACCAATTGTTGCAAGACTGATTTGATTGGTCTCCCAAGTGGTGTGTATTGTCGCTTGTTTCTTTGTGAGATTTTCACTTTAAGTTGACCTTGTGGTGATTGATTTTGGAGATGTGGTGATTGATCTTTGACACGTGGGGGTTGGATTTGTTGATGTGGTTGACTTTGATATCTAACTTCTTGACCTTGGAGATATTGTTGTGGTTGTGGACACAACTCAATGCTTTGATGACATGGATTAACCAATGGAAGATTGTATTGATTTTGGAGTGAAGATATCTCTTGGCCCAATAGTTCAATTAGTTTGGCATGTGAAGCAAGTTTCTCTAGTGAAATTTGATCTTGATTTTGAATTTGACTCCCTTGATTTGGATTTTGTTTAAGCGGATTTGGGATGTATACTTGTGGTGTTTGAATGGGATTATGGACAAACTAATTTTGGACATTGTCTCAAGTGACTTGGGATGATGATAGGTTGAAATTGACCATTGCTCATGTTTGGAATATTCATATGATTTGCAAATGTATCCATCCCAAAGTTTGTTGGATTCATGTTTCGAAAACTTGCACTTGGTACGTTCTCCTTTGGCATGTAGGGATTTAGTGGGATGACATTGTTCATTTCAAGGTTCATGCATTGATTGTTCGATTGATATACTTGTAGGTTTGGGCTTGGATTTACCATCGGGAATTGTGTTCCAATCTTTGATTTGGACATACTCACACTTGTTGTTCTATTGACATTTGTCAAAGGTAATGGTCCCATGTATGGATTGTATAAGTGTGAGTTTTGATAATCAATCGGAATTGTGAGGCTTTGAAGATTCAATTGATTTGGATTACTCGAGATGTATGGATCAATTTTGTATTCCATGTTCTCCTTGTGTTTTGACCTTGTTGCAAAAGTGACCTCTAAGGTTCTTAGGACCAATGACAAGATGGAGGATGAAATGTGTAAATGATATGAGTGTTGAACGTTTAGGAACTTTGGATCAATGCTAGACTTAGGGTTTGATTTTGATTGGTTGATTTGGATTTGGATAATGGACTTGTAAACCCTAAGATGTAAGATGTTATCTTAGGATGAACTTGTTAAAAGGATTGCTGATTTAATTAAATGTATGAGAAAGGATTCATTCCCATACACCTAACTAAACAAAGTGAATTTGATGATGATTTAACGATGTACCCAAGGTGAATATTCTCCAAGTTTGAATCTCCCCCCAAGTGGACATGTACACCCAACAGATCATTTATGAGGCCTTACATGTCTCTTACATGTCCCCTTCCAAAGGTCAAACTCAACATTCATTGCACAAATTTGAATTCAAATTTTCCCTCTCATGGGCACTCTTCCCAAATCTTGCACATACATCAACCAATCACCACTTGAAAAGTGTCCTTTCATTTTTCCAATCTTAGTCCCACATTGGTCTCTCTTCAACACTTAGCATTTTGAAAATCCTTAAATAGAAGCTTCAACTTTGAGAAAATCCTCCACAATTTCATCCAAAAAGCATATGCAAAGTCACTCTCCTTGAGAACTGATTTTGCTCATCATCTCCATTGCATTTACATAATCTTAAGCTTTTATCAAGGATCGGGAAAGGGTCACTAGCACATGTGACACCAATCCACTATGAGATGAAGTTGATTCATGTTGTTTGTATGCTTATTTGGTTTTTCTTGTTGTTTTAATATCTTACTTAGCATATCTAACATGTTTCATTATCTCATAGGGATGTTGAGGATTATTTTGGTTTTAAAATGCTAACCATATGCAGATTTTCACATCCACATATGAGAGATGGGTTCTGTAAAAGTTGATAAATCAAACTTCACATAACCCAAGAACACCTGCATGCAAAAATACCTGTCACAAGAGAAGAATGGAGGCAAAGCAAGAATGACTTTGAAAATTGAGAGATTATTATTCAGACAGGGAATTAAATAAAATACAATGATCAATCCTTATAAAAGGAGATTGTGTAACCCTATAGAAACCATAAAGGGAAAATGTATTTAATAATTAAAATAATTATTAAATACCTACAACGCATAACTAAGTGAATCTTAAGAAAGGAATAAAAGGTGACTTAATTAAACTAATTTAAAGTGAAATAAACCTTTTACTCTAACACCCCCCCTTAAGATGAACTTAGGGAATAGCTACAAACTAAATGCATGAAAGAAATGCAACTACAAGCTAGAAAGCAAACAAGAGTACCGAAAACTAGGCCTGATCAGGTACCCGAATACAACCAAATCTCTGTAAAGCAGAGTAAAGGAGAAAACCCAGTGGGAAAAAACTCCTCTCTAAAAAGAGATGAAGAACAAGAGTGAAAGAAGAAGAGAGATAGAAGGAGGACTCAACATGACCCCCCAAGAACCGCTTCTATCACACAAGTACAAATATGTTCCCCCCATAGGAGAGAGAAAAAGAGGCAAGAAGGCCCCCCCCACAATGAAGAAACTCTTGCCGCAATGGTAGATGCCTGATGTAGAATCCAAAAAGAGATATTGAAGCAAAAAATGGTATTCCTCCCCTTGGGAAGAAATGGATCCAAAGGACAATGTCGAAGAAACCCTGTGAAGAGTGATGAACCAATACGTCTCAAGATGTGTGCCATGATAGGATGTTGAAGAATCTTGCTGCCTAAACTGAAACATATGATGCCAAATCCAAACTGATGTGGAGAATCCTGAAATGCAACCTCTAAACACATGGATGATGGTGGGAATATAGTGATAACCTAACTGTCAAGGTAGAGGAGATGAATTTCCTCAAAATAATCCTCCAAATCTGCAATATAGGACTCCACATACAAGAAAGATATGTCTGCAACATAAGAGTCCAAAGTAGCTATGTCTGGGAGATGAATGATGCCATGCTGCACTGAATCAGGAACAATAGGAGATGCTGATGAAGTTTCAATCTGAAGAGTGGGAACATGAATACAAGTCTCTGAACCATCGACACATGCAAGACCTGTGATATACTCAAGCTCCTCTAGAGTACGGTTATCATAGGGTATGAAATCTACATCTACAAGAGGGATGAGACAATCTGCAGCAAGATCCTCTAGGAATGGAGAGATATTAGAGTCTCCAAAAGTATCCCAAAGATGTTGCCAAAGTGTGTGAGGACAACGAATGTCAGATAAAGCACATAAAGTGTCAAAATCAACACTACAACCAATAACCCCTACAATATGATCTCGAATAATAACCCATGTTGATAAACCCCTTGATGTGTTTGGTGTAGGTATGAGTCCATAAAAATGAGGAAAAATATTAAGCCACCTACAATGTGTAAGTATGCCCTTTGCCCATGACTCATAATTACCCCGTTCCAGAATTACAACTAAAGAGTGAGTAGAAAAACCCATGATAACTCTTCAAATTAAAAAATCTGAGAAAACTAACCTTACTGCATGTAGATCAAATGAAATAGAGCCAATTGATGCAAATAGGAGGTTCCCAAGTGCCAAAACATCCAAGTAATTAAGAAAAATGTGAAAACACAAAAAGCTGAATAAAATATCCTAGGGGAAAAATCTGGGAAAATAATTTTGATCATTGTGCAGAGCACTAAACCAGATTTCCGACGCCTATTTGTTTTCTCAAAACGGAGTCCGGACTCAAAAGTTACGCCCTTGGGAGTGCAAAAAGCATCATCTAACTTTGACTAAAAAAATGGAAAAAATGGAAAAAATAGGTAACCACACCTACACCACTAGAACGGTGTCAGAATCAGCTTTCCAACGGTATCTTGTTTTCAAAAAACGAAGACCGTATGCCCATTTTATGCCCAATTTAGTGAAAACACCTCCAAAAAGCTCAAGTAGGTCTTCCAGAGCCCTCAGGGGCTAAAAAATTTCGGCCCCAGGTCACTTGGACGACCAGGGGGCTGTGGACTGGCTCCTGGGCGTGACAGATGAGCACATGGCGAGCCCTCAGGGGCTGCACAGGGGGTTTGGGAGTTGGCAGCCCTGGTTGGCGGCACTGCTAGCTTAGCGACCCTCTAATGGCCGCTGGGTGGCACTGGGGTGGCTACTTGGTGGCAGTCGCCTTTTATAAGGGAGGCACAAAAAATCAATGAAATTTTGATTTTTTTAATTTTTTTTGCGAATTTTTTAATTTTTCAACCTTGAGAAACGTGCCCTAGGGCTTGTATGGCCCTAGGGCAATTTTTTTTTCCTTCTAAGCCAACTGCACTGAAACTAGTCAAGTTTTATATCAAAAAACTTGGAAACGACCTCTTGAGCACAACCGTGAGGTCGGTTTGGGCTCAAACTGCACCAAATCAAAAAGGTATGCCCTAGATCAAAAAATCAAAACCCAAACCCTTGAAGCTCCAAAGATCTTCAAAAACAAGAACAGGTAGCAACAGGTCCACGCTTTGATACCATGTAGAAGTTGATAAATCCAACTTCACAGAACCCAAGAACACCTGCATGCAAAAATACCTGTCACAAGAGAAGAATGGAGGCAAAGCAAAAATGGCTCTAAAAATTGAGAGATTATTATTTAGAGAGGGAATTAAATAAAATACAATGATCAATCCTTATAAAAGGAGATTGTGTAACCCTACAGAAACCCTAAAGGGAAAATGTATTTAATAATTAAAATAATTATTAAATACCTACAATGCATAACTAAGTGAATCTTAAGAAAGGAATAAAATGTGACTTAGTTAAACTAATTAAGTGAAATAAACCTTTTACTCTAACAGGTTCTTGTGAACCATTACTCATGTAACATGGGTCAACGAGTTTGACTCATAAAACTACACGGTTGAATCCTGATAACAATATCACAATAAGCTAATCTAACCTACTTTAGCTCACCCAAAAATGTCAAGCCTTACTCCATTGTCAAAATTATAAGAATTATGCTTCTTCATATGGTATGTGGATTGCTCATAAAGTTAGTATAATTTAGTTGTGTAAAAGCAAGATGAATTGAGTATAGTATAGTTGTTGAATCGAGGAGGAGATCAAATGATCAAAGATGTTTGGTTTATACATTTTCAGGAGGTGAGATGAACGGTGTGAGATGTGAGATCAAATTAATGAATGAGGATGGATGAGAGATCAAGAAGTTGTGCATGGGGTTGCATGAAACGATGAAGTGAAGCTCACTCACTAAATTTAGCAAAGTTACTAAATTTAGAAGAGTTAACTAAATTTAGGATTAGAAGACTAAAGATTAAATATAATTAGAAAAATAAATAAAATAAAAAATTTATTTATGTTTAGAGGAATGTGCAAACTAAATAAATTAAATAATTAAGAAATTATTTAATTATAAGAGATGAAAAAGAATGCATGAGCTTGCATGGACAGATGAAGTGAAGTGAAGTGAAGTCCACTCACTATTTTTAGGAATAATCACTAAATTTAGTTTGGTTTCTAAAATTAGGATTTGAAAAAATAAAGATAGGACATGCTATTATTAGGAAATAAATAAAATAAATGTTTTTAGAGGAATGTGTAAACTAAATATTTTATTTATTTTTTGAGGAATGTGCAAACTAAATAAATTAAATAATTTATTTAATTTTGGAGGAATACTTAGCTAATTAAATAATCAAGAAATTATCTAATTATGAGAGATGATAAAAATGCATGATTCTTTAATTAAATAATTAAAAATTATTTAATTATGTGGATAAAAAGAACATTTGGAATTAATTGACTAATTAAAAATTATATAATTAAAGTGGATGAGGATAAATGATTTAATTAATTAAATAATTAAAAATTATTTAATTAAAGATGATGGAGGGAAGATGAAATAATTAAATAATTAAAAAATATTTAATTAATGTGAGAGATGGGTTAGTTTAATCAAATATTTATAAAATATTTAACTAATAGTGATGAAAAGGGTTATGAGTGATAATGACTAGAATTGATGAATTAGAAGAATGTGTTAGACATTTTTAGTTATCTACATTCACTAGTTGTAGTGACAAATGTATGCTCTTAAGATGAGGGTGGTACAATTCTTCTAGGTTTGTAAGTAAAGAAAGGCCAAGGTGAAGTATGGGGTGAAACTTGTGGGTAGGTGCATTTTAAAATTATTATATTTTTTTGCATATTGTATACTTTTGTAGTCATAGGAATATTTTGTCCATTTTTTGTACTAGTAAATCATACATAATATCTACTAAACTTTGATAACTTCAAATGCACTAATGTGACCTCCACATATGCCCCCATAGGCCTCTTGAAGGGTGATGGATTTTTCTTGATGGTTAAGAAATCTAAGTAAAAGACCATTAATTCCTCATCTATATAATACTCCTACAATAAATAAATACTTAGCAATTGATTTTCATATGTAGATGTGGATATTCTAAAAGTACTGGGGCAAGAATACCCTTAATTCTAAGTAAATATAAATATCGTGGAATCAATCTTCAATACTAAGCGTAGGAAAAACTATAGAAGATAGATCTTGAATAGTATGTTGTTGATCTATGAATAACTAGTGTAAAATAAGGGCCACCATCATCTATGCTCATTAAGTAGGTGACACTAGCCACACGTGGTGTTGATATGCCAAATTTTCTTTCTTGGAATGGCAATAATGGAAAATGAATCAAAATAATCATGCATTTGTAGTGCCAATTCATGATATTGTATTAATTTTGTCTCTTTGGTCCTACAAGTGCCCTTAATTTGTGTAGCTATGAGTTGTGAATCATCATGGATATTAAGATATTTAACCTTTAAGGAAATGGTTGCACACAACCTTGTAATCAATACCTCATATTCAACCACATTATTGGTAGAAGGAAAATCAAGCCAAAACGAGAGGGGTATTAGGTCACCCAAGCGAGATATCAAAATTGCTTCTAACCCAAAGCCAATCATTCATCTAAAACCATTAAAGAACACACTCCAAAGGGAAAATGAGTCAACATGTAATACATGTGCATTGAGGAATAATGCATCAAAGCCAATCATGCATCTAGAACCATTAAAGAACACACTCCAAAGGGAAAATGAGTCAACATGTAATACATGTCCATTGAGGAATAATGCATCAATAGGTGCATGAGTAGGGCATGGTGCTAAAACTAATTGATTGAAAAATATTTTTCTTTTAATAGATTTTTGTGAAAAAAAACTTGAGATTAAATTCTAAAAGTACCAAATGCACTTATCTCACATCATAACCTATGTGTGCTAGCTTTAGACATGTATTTCACGAGGTCTTCTTTGATGATTACACATGTCTTGACATAAATCACATAATACAGATTTTGTGTTGAGAAACTAATTATCAAGAATAATGTTTCCTTTAGGTTATACCATGTTACATAATCTAGTAATATATGACTAATATAATAGAATGCATATTACTTTTTGTTTTCATCATTCAATGTCAAAAGACCTCTAATATCATCTTCAGTGGTTGATACATATAACAAGGGTTTTCCATGGACAGTAGACATGATAATTGGTGTCCATTTAGCAAATATTATTTCAAGTCCTCAAATGGCTTTCAAAAATTGATTTTCCATTCAAATTTAACACATTCTTTAAGAGTTTAGTCAATGGTAAGGTTCAATCTACTAATTGTGCAATGAGTTGGTGAATAGCTCATATCTTCTTTTGTAAGCTATATGATTGTGAAAAATTTCTTAGCAAAGAATAGAATCAATGTTTTTGGCATCAACCTCGATACCTTGCCAAGAGACATTGAAACCCAATAGGTGGCCACTACCAACTCTAAAGACACATTTCTTGTGATTTAGCCTAACCTTGTATTATCAAAGCCATTCAAAGATTTTCTTTAACTCTTGAACATGATATATTTTTTCTTAGATTTCCCTAAAATGTCATCCACATAGTCTTTTAAAATGTTGTGTACGAGATTATGGAAGACTAGTATTATGACACTTTGATATGTACTCCAGCATTTTCTAACACGATGAGCATGACAACTTAGCAAAGCATTTTCCATGATATAGTCAATACAATTTTATGTTGATTTTAAGAGTTTATAAAAAAATCAGTATACCTTGAAGATCTATCCATAATGATTACCTTTTATGACCAACAATGAAATCTACATTCACATCAACATTTTACAATAAGAATCATCTTTAAACAATACCTCATTAAAATCTCAAAAATCAAGACCTATATGCACAAAATCATTAGGTTTTACAACATGTATCATATTCTATATCCACAACAATTAAGTAGGTAATCCAATGAATACATATGTGCACATGACTATTACCTTTTGCAATGGATATTATATTGGATAATCAAGGCGAATATCCCATGTTATTGAGTTATTCTTTATCCATCAAAACAACTTTTGGAAGTATTTTCAATGGCTTCTGCTTAGCAGGTTTTGCATTGAATTCGCCCAATGACCAGTCGTCTGTCTCAATGAACCGACAATGAAATCCCCACTGATTTTCAAGGGCTAAAAACTACATTAAACCAAAAAAATTCAGAGGAAGAAAACGCATAAGGCCTAGAATCTGGTGGTCTTTGGCCAGTTTTCAGGTTTTAGGCTGTAAGTTGCAGATAAAATATACCACTTTCTGTAAGACTTGACTTGCTGTTCTGACTTATTTTTTTAGCTTTTAATTGAATTCCATTTGGCTGACATTTTAGACGCAGGAAGGTGGCCACTTGTTTTCGTGCAGTAGAAAAGGATTATTCAATTTTATTTTGGAATAACTTAAATTTGATTTAATATATCCTCATAGCATTAGAGGGAAATAAGATAATTTAATTAATGTGATATGAGTAGGTATTAGGGTTGAAAAGTATGTGCCAAAGGTGGGGTTGGGTGTTCATAAGGGGTATCTCAAATTCTCTCTAAATCAATTCACACATGTCAATAAGAAGATTTGATTATCTATGTTGGTTTTGTTGGGTTCACGAAGCAGTCTTTCTTCTACACTACATAATTTTGTACTATGTTAGAACCTCATAATCCCAAGGGTGCTTACTTAATTCTAACTAATGTAATTAACAAAAGAAATAGTGGTCACACGAAGTTCATACAAGTTCAATATAATTCTACCCAAGTTTCCTAAAACAGTTCATTGGGCATATTTTTGTGATGCCATGACCCTACGCAAAAGAATCACTATGTATCTCAAGAACCCTTTAATTATATTTTAGATGAAATGCATACTACAATTGAGATACTTGTTATTAGTGGGATTTGATGTTAGGATTGGTGTGGTAAGGGTTTAGGGGTTGAGATGTATACGTGCTTTTAAATTAGAGCTTTATGTAGGATGACACATTTGTCATAGCTCATCTAGGTTTTTGTGTGGATGCTTTAATGTATGGGATGACAATCGAAAATAGTTTTGAGTCAAATGTAGGTGTGGATAGTGCACTTAGTTGATAGGTTAGAAATAATAAGGGGATATAAAAATGTAACTAAAAATTATGTAAATAGGATACTTGGTGAAAATAAGGAGGTATTTTAATTATACTAGTATGTAGAGGGGGTGTTAAAAACTTGAATTTGAGGGGTGGAAATATGTGTTATATAAGTTTATTAAATGACTTCCCCAATCCTTTGCCTTTATTTGTAATTGTGAACAAGAAAATAAACAAGACACAAAACATTTTTTTTTTAAAAAGGAATGAATCAATACCTTGCTTTCCTTGCACCTCTATTTGAGCTTTAAGAGGTTGAGTGCCCAAGCTTAAGAAGACATCTACAAGATATCCCAAGAACCTCTTGTTATACTCTTGTCTATAGTTGTGCTTAAGATATGTGATTAAGTATTTGAATATGTGTGGTTACTCTCAATACCATCAACATAACATTAGCATCAAGGTGTATAGATGAAAATAGCCTCCAAGAGACTTCATTTATATATTTTTAGAATGATTGACCAATGGTGGAGATTTGATCTTGATATCATTGGCTAGGGTTGCATGAAGGGTTTGGAGGAAGGAGAAGCCTCCAAGTGGCACTTCATGATTGATGTGCTTCAAGAGGGTAAGGATTCAAAAGAGTTGGAGGGTCAGGATTACCTTATTTTGATCAAATGGTGGAGATTAAACTTTCTCACATGTGTGAGAAATACTATGGGGAAGAATGATACACATGTAAGTCCTCTCACACATATGTGAGAATTACATAGGAAATTGAGATTATGACATGTGAGTACTCTCACCCATGTATTGCATCTCCTATATATTGGGTGTTTGAGATGGACACTTTGATAGTGAGTTTTATAAGTAATTTTATGTTGCCAAAATTGCTCCAAATCTCTAGTTGGTGATACTCCTATAAATGTTTAGACTCTACAAGTGCAGTGTAACCTCTAACTTCTTAATAATATGTTTATTTTCTTTGTCTAGATTATGTTTTTCTCTCAAAAAATTTCCCCCACATAAATCATGATATGCCATAATATATTACTTTTGTGTATATTTCCTTTTGATTGTATGATTTGTTTATTTTTTATGCATGCATACTCATAAATTAGAATAGGAAGCATATTCCACAAATCCATTTCCTTTCAATTTCTCTTGGCTATGGGGTAACAAATTTTTTAACAACATATATTTAAGAACAAAATATGGATGATGAAATTTCATGTGCACAATTGAGGACAATTATTGAGAAGTATAGTCTTAAATAGTTTCAATAGATACATGTTTGTAATGTGTGATTTATAGTCGAGAGATGTTTTTGGTTCTATGTTGAATTGCAATTTTTGAATAGATGCATCATATCAACAAAGGAGTGCATGGAGCTATGTAGTAACATGTAGAACTAATCTAATGCATTACTTTTAATGGTCTATGAAATTACTAGGCGACAATTGAACAAAGGATATAGTAATATCAAATATGATGAATGGGGTGTCATTGGCTATTATATTTACCTAAGTGTAATGAGTCCATATCAATAGGGGTTGGGTGTGTAAGAATTTTATATGTAAGGGGCGAGACTATCCATGAAGGGTTCAAATGAGAAGGGGGGGGGAGGTGAGGCTCTCCAATTGTATTTCTATCTCCTTAAGTTTAGTGAAAACATATGTCCAATTGGGAGTAGAATAAGGATAATTATCATGTTGCGGATAATGTTCAACATTATGATGAGGGGAGGGATATATGTGTGAGGAGTTTTAATTGGTTTAGATGTAGGGTGTGAGTTGAGCACATGGTGTGCGATAGAATAAATTGAAGAGGAGGTGAAGGATGAATGCTAAATATTATTAATATTCTAAAAAGGAATAAATACATGATATCATCTAATGAGTAAGGAAAGGAAGAAATCATAAGAATCTCATCACCACATAATTAATTCACATGAACTTAAGAATATTTATTGTTAACTTTATAATTCATTACATCAAATAGTATTATATGTATAGAGAGAAAGAGAAAGAAGCACATTAAGCAAAGTACTATCACTAAAAGGAAAAAAATGTCTTCATCTTAACATACATTTAATGTGTTATCTAGGAAAACATTAATGGAATGGTCATCATATATATTAAAACAATAATTCTCTTGTTTAATTAAAATTTATGTGGGATGTGTGATAGGGGAAAAAACGATATGACAAATAATAAAAGGGAGGATGGGAAAAATCGATATGTGGGATAGGGGTAGTTGGGGAAAGAATGAAGGGATACAAATCATGAAGAAATAGAGAATCATAAGATGTGTCAAGTAGTGTAGGAGGTTCAAAAGGTGGATCAAAAAGGTTAGAATAATTAGAGTAGGGTAGTGAAGACAAGAAAAAGATTTAATTTAAATAAACCCATGTTTCTCCTCAAGTAGAGCTGAAGTAGAGTGCACCCTATCTCCACTTGATTTGTTATTTTGATGGGTAGATGGAGGAATGTGGTTTCTTATGAAACCAAAATGATGGTGTTATCAAGATGATTCAATAGAAAATTGAACAACATACATATATTGAAATGGTGGGAAAAGGGAAACCTTTCTAGGGAGACCTCCCTTTTTAGGGTTTTACACCTTTTTCCTAGTGATTTCACTAAATAGGGACAATGGATGATGGATGGTAGTGGGGGTTTGAAGGAATTGAACAAGGTATATGATTGGCTTACAACCTGAAAGGTGATTCAACCAACTCTTGACCAAATCTAGGATGAATTTAGAGATGAAATGCAATGATCTAACTAGACTAATGGTGTAAATTATTGTTTTGATGCAAATATTTAAAACACAAAGTCACAAACAAATTTGGACAATTGAAATGGACAGAGCAGGAAACTATGCACCTGTGGCATGAATCTAAGCTTAATTTTGGAGGATTAATTCACCTAGTGCGTAAGTGTCCTTGTAGAGGGATTTCATATTTGTTTTTGTAGTTCTCTAGTGCCAGATCAAAGCTTTCCATTTATATTTGCAAATTCGTCAGATTACTATTGGGTATTTCTGTAAGTGAAATTTCGTGAGTTGTCAAGATGTAGGGTGTTGATTAAAACAATGGATAATTGGTCTTCAAACTTTTTCCACTCTCCTCTAAACTTGAAACCTACACATTCAAAGAGAGAGGAAGGGTTGTGCCATTTAGGGGCTTGTCTTAGTCAAACCCCATGTTAGTGTTTCCACTTCTACAATGTCAATGACAATGATAAATGGATAAATGATAAGAAGGAATGATGAATCTACAAAGTAATGCAACTCACCACCCTTTAGTGGCTTCCTTGAAGGACTGGAGTGATACACATCTCCTCAAGGCTTGATCTTTTCCTACTAGATTTGCTTGAATTGCTTGGAGACCTACAAAGGGGTTAGCCTTAACAAATAATAATAACATAAACGCATGCATAAACTCACATAAAATTTGGCATGATGCTTGGATCTTGAATTGCTACAATAAATCACTAAAATTTTACTCTTGACTTGCTTGATAATGCTCTTGACAATATTTGATCATAAATTTCTCAATAGTTTTATAGATATCTTGTGTTTTATTTTAAATGATGCAATAACTAGGTATTTATATGTAACTATTCTAATTTCCCACAAATTAAATCTTGATAGATGACTTTAGGCTTTTGAATTGCAAATAATAAAGTGTCAACACTGACAGATTTGAATTTGGAGCCAAAATAGGGGGCTAATTCACCCAAGGCGTATGTTTCCCTACCCTATTTTTCAAAAATTAAGGTGTCAAGGGAAAATCATTAGATAAATGTATATGTTATCCACTTGCAATTTAACGGTAATTATTAAAAATAGGCCTCAAATGCATAACTTAGGAAACTAGGTGCTCAATTAGGTCCAATAATTTAAGGGGGAGCAAAACATAATGTGAAATTGTCAAGGGTGACAATTACAATGATATAGATATGAAGATGGGATATTTAATAGAAATTTGGGAAGCATAAGGATATGAATATGGAAGAAAAAAAATGCAATAGAATAACCCTACGATGAGAAGAGATTCAATAGAAATTTGAGTAGCATAAGGATTTGAAGATAGAAGATGCTAATGTTCATCACAGTGTTGTCATTGATGTCAAAGTGTTGTTGACTATCACTGATGTCAAATATAAGTGAAAGTAGTATATCAGTTGTAGATGTTGCAGAAGGTCAATGCTATCATTATTGTAGAAGGGGACATGAAAATTCTTGGTACACATGGTATTAGTGGTTCTTATATGTCTACCACTCTTGCAAAAGTCTAGAAATGTCTGTAGAAGTGTTATGAGGTCTGCTGCTTAGAAGCAGAATATGCACTGTACTAGAATACATAGGTTTTGGTACCACATTCTACCACTATTAACTTTTATGGCTTGAAGTTTGGAAGTTAAGTAATACTACTCGTGAAGTATCATATTCTCCAGTTTCAAAAGTTTTGAATTACAAAGATGCAAGATAGAAGTGATAGAGTGAAGTCTATGTTTATTAGTTTATTATATATAATGTCTGAGTGTTTGCGTCAGTAAAAGGAAGCATGTGCCAATTGGAGCAAGTGTGTGAATGTAAATTAGGACTATTTTAATACCATGGAAGGAAGTGCATGACATCATCTTACACCAGTGGTAACACATTTGATTTAGGACCTAGTCAACTACATGTCTAATATCATTTTGAATTAAGGTTTATCCTTGGCCGGCATGGAAATTGTAGATGGTGTTAAAGGGTTCTAGGTTGACATGAGATGTTAATATGTTGGAATGTATATATATTGTAAATATTTTTTTATGAAAAAGATAGGGTATGTGGTGTGTCTACATGAAAAATGTATATATAAAATGATGTGCAAGCAGAAAATAGAAGTTAGGGATGTTAAGTTGCGAAATTGAGATATCATTAGAGGATGTGTTTGACTATTGATGGAGAGAAAGTTGAGTGAAAGTAGATCTATATTTATTTATGTAACACAAGGTTGAAGCATCTTAATCTAAGTTGGTGCTCAGTGACTGTGTTGTAGCTTAGTCATAGGGGATTGGTGTCTCTTGTAGGTTGATGCTTGCAAATAATAATTCAAGGGGATTGTTGTCTCCCTTTAAGGTTGCAATTCTTGTGGGTTGGTTCCTGCAAAATTATTTTAAGTTCTATATTATTTTGTGAGGTTTGATTTGGGTAGTAGATCAAAGAAGTTATTCTCACTGTGGTTTTTCCCTTCAATATTTCCACATAAATTTGGTGTTCTCTTGTGTGGACGTGTTCATTACTTGAATTTCCATTGATTATGTTTTCAAGGTATTATGAATGTGATGGTTTAAATTATAAATTACTAAATACTAATTCATCCCCCCTCTTGGTATTTGTGTGTCTAAAAACTTAAATAGGATCAGATGCCTCTTATTTATATAATTTCCAAGAGGAGAATCAAGGGCCAAGATAGATTGGTTGATTGATGGACAAGATTGATTAAGGATTAGGGTTTGGATTAAAGTTGTAGTCATGTGACAATTGTCACATGAGGGATAAGGTCTAGGTTTAGAGGGTTGATATTTTGATATTAGTATGAAATGGATGGATGAGATACAAAGTTAGTTTGACTTTTGTGGCAAGTGTCTAGGTTCAATGAATCTAGACAAGGTCTTAGTTAGTTATCTGAATCTCAATAATTAATTAAATAATAAAAAATGTTTAATTATTTATTGGAGAAGGGTGATGTGGAAGGAAAAATTAAATAAATAAACAATAAATATTTATTTAATTAAAGTGGGGGATAAAGGTGAAGGTCAAATTAAATAAATAAATAATGAATATTTAGTTAGTTAGTGGATAGGATAGGGTAAAGTCAAGTGTGGTTAGGTATGGTCAATTTTTAGGTGTCTACATGTAGGTACATCACTAAGGGGGGACAATAATTAATTGTGTCAGTGCAAGCATGTGGCTCATCCCATTGAGGGTGTTTAGGCAAGTTATTATAGAGAATAAATTCCAAGTTTAATGTTACAGATGGGGGTTTAAGAAACATGAGAATGGAAAGGAGTAGGAGAAAGAAGAAGTGGATAATTATCATTATATGGATCGTGGATTATATAATTACTAAAGGCATCAAAAGAGAGATCCTCAAGAGAAGTCTGAGAACCTTTGAGTTAAGGACAAGGAGAAATAACAATAAGGTTAGGGAGTTTAGGAATGCCATTAGGTAATGTATCCATACAAGTTGAAATATCAATGAGATAAATAGAAGTACACTCATGGTCTATAGATAAAATATTGGAAATGTGAGGAGAAGATGAGGATGCAATAGGAAAAGTAGAATATATCTCATCATCTAGATCATATATTGGAGGAGTGTTATAAAAATGATCATGAAAGGATGTGATAGTGCCTAAAGTATAAGCACTATGGAATCTCATAAACCTAAGAGAATGAAAGAGGCATGTTGGTCTAAATAGGTAAATTTCATAGCTAGTTATTAGTGGGGTCCTATTTACATGTTAATTCAACTTAGGTCTTAGGCATATTTAATTTGTTTAGATAATATTTTATCTTTTTATCTTTTTATTAAATATTAGGGTCCTATGTCATTTAATGATGTCTCATACCATTTAATAATGACACCTGTCATTTAATGTTTTGCATTTGGTACTTCATCACACCTTGTCTATATAAGCAAGGTTATTGTACACTTTTGCAACATACCTTATCATCATATTCGATACATATTAATATCAAGAAAGCTCATTTATTGCATACTTTCTTGTTGAAGGTTTTCATTTTTTTTGTAGGTGATCTTGGGATAGAGCTACTTTTTAGCTCTTACAAGGTATCAGAGCATGACCTTACAAATTCCTTCTTAGATTTGAGGGTAGAGCTATCACTAACTTGAGAGATCTTGGTGAAATTTAGTAAGGTTCGGTATGCTCTTCCCTTGCACCCTATGGTGATCTAGTGAATCATAAAAACTTGAAAAAACACTAGTTTTGGGGGTTTCCTCTTTGTGAGTTTTATTGCAAGTTCATTTTGGTGCATGTTGGAGGTAATCTAAGCTCACGATTGAGTCAAAGGTGTCTTAGAAAGTTAATATTGGATTTCATTTTGTCCAAATTTGACATATTTTACTAGATCTACAAGGGTTTCAAGTTGGGAGGTAGTTATCATATCTAAGAGGTAGCTAATTTTTTTTAGCACTTTGGGCCAAAATCAACCCTACCATTATGTTTGGAAGGCCCAAAAACCCCAAGATCAGTTGTCAAATTTTTGAAATTAGAGACTTTTTCCCCAAAACCTTAGAGGTTTTTTTCCCCAATTCCATTTTTTCATACTATACGTATCCGTACAATCTGTACAATTTGTGCATTGTTCTAGTCATTAGACTTGTATGCACAATCGGTAGAATTAGGAGGAATTTTTGATAGAATATTCCACTTGCATAGTCCATGTGTCATCTTGGAACTCTATGTACATTGATGTCAGCAGTTGTGTTGAAGTCAAATTAAAGGGTATGATGGAAGATTTTAATAATATTTTATTATTTTAAATTTTCTAGTGATTTATATTTGTTGGCGCTTGGTCACCATGAGCGGTTCCATGGTAAGTGCCTAAGCATTATTCCCATAGGTGGCACAAAGTCTTGAATCACCCTGTGAAGGTGGCATCACCAGGTTCCAAAACTCGCCAATCATTCTGACGATGACATGAACATTTTAAAACTACAATGCCCCAATCTCTCTGCACACGGTCATGTGGTGACTACCGACTAGCCCCAAGGGGCTGAATTGTAGGCCCTAGTGCCCAAATTGGGTAGTTTTCTTCAACGGTCCATATCTTGCAAACCAAGGAGTTGATTTTTCACAAATGAGATATCGACAAAAAGCTAGGTTTACATACTTCACAGTGGTATAGGTCATTTTTCTAGATTTTTCTACAAGTATATTTTATTTCCAATTGAAGTGCCTTTTCTCTTTTGGACCTCCAAGCTCATAAATTTTTATCGGTTTATTTGATTTTCATGATTCTAGTAGAAACTAAAAGGTATTCAGGAGCTCTATCAGTTAGTTCATGCACTTTTTCCAGATCATGCTTGAGGTATTATTTATTTAGTTTCTGTATATTTTTCATCTTCACTAATTACTTGGACATATTATCTCTTGGAGAAGTTATGTTTTGGGGGATTTATTTTCAATTTTTCTTTAGATTTGGGAGGTATCACATCAGTTTGTTTAAGATATTTGTCTATTTTTCTCTCTTGGTACTTGTTGATCTAATGGTTGAACTAGGGTTTGAGGTTCTAACTCCTCATAATTATTACACATGGAAGGTGAGAATGCAAAGTTTTCTTTGGTCTAATGGTTTGTGGTCTACCTTTTCAAACCATCAATCTAATTTTACCAAGGAGTATGAAATATTTTCTCACAGGAACAAATGTGGTGAGGCTATGGGTCTGATTGATATGCATGTTTCTAATAGTTTTTTCTTCCATATCGAAGAATGTACTACTCCTAAGAAAGTATGGGATATGTAAAAGGACTTTTTTGGTTTAGTTAGTTATTTTTGATCTATGCAATTGGAGGCAAATTTGTCATCACTTTTCATAGATTTATTTTCAACAATTGAAGACTATTTGGTAAAATTTAAATCATTGTCTCAGTTGGATGGTTGTGGTAAGGATAAAAATAATAAGGAATGCATATTCTTTATTTTTTCTAATTTTAAAGGTTCATTTGGATGCTTTTGTACTTCATTTTATTCTACAATGGATGGATTAGGAGATTCATTTGTCATGTCTTCTTTTGAGACATTTTGTGATAGGTTAACTAGGGAGCAAGAAAAACTTACTCAACATGATACACACTCTAAGAATCATGTTTTGATTACATCATCACTAAAGGTAAAGGAAATAAGAATTCAAAACCTAAGAGAGAATCTAGTGATACACTCACCTCTCTTGGAGAGGATGAAACTAAGAAGGAGAAACCCAAGTGTGGTTATTGTAGCAAACCTAGGCATGGTGAACATAATTGCTATAAGAAAGAGTTAGATGAAATAAGCCAGATTTTAAAGGAACATAACATTTCTTTGCCTTTTAAATCTACAAGTTTCTTTTTCTTCACAACCTTCATCTTCTATACACACAAGTATTGCAAGAATTTTTAATGGGGTGATAAGGTAAAAGATCATAAGATGTAATTTCATGATCTTGTTGTAACACATGTTGATGAATAAAAAATTAAATTCTTGACTCTAGGGATTCACATCATATGGGAGGATCACCTAACAGGTTCTCATCCTTGAAGCATACTTCAATCATGAAGATCTTGATGGTTAATGGTGTTTATTTGGATGTGAAAGGAAGAAAATAGTCGCTCTATAGTTTAGGACATAGAACAAAAAGTTTTCTTCACTTCTCATTCAAGGAAACCCTAGAGATATCAATCCAAGGATGTAAAGGAGAAAGAGATTTGCAATAGGGATGTCTTAGGGTGTGATTAAAGACAATAAGAGGGTCACCACCAAGCTAGGACTTGGAAAGGCAATAAATGTAAATGACATGAAAAGTACCATGTAAAACCTAACTAAATGACCTAGGAAATGAAATTGAAATGCAGAATAAAAGATCGAGAAAGTACAGAGGTGCACCAGGGAGAGTGATGAGGTCAAAACAAGCTCCAAAACCTTGAAATCTTGTTGTTTAATGCCCACTAGGACTCATACACTAGTTTGGATGATTTAGTCCCAGACTAGGGTTTCTTGGTGGAAACAAGAATCTGGAATTGCTTAATCAAGATCTACAAAAAATACCTAAAAATAGGTATACGAAGACTCATACACCACGAGTGGCATATCAGTCTCATTTTTTCGCGAAGTGTCCTAGGAGCAGAATTCTAAAGTGAAACTTTGTGAACCTTTGAAGATGGATCAAATGAGCCTTTTCCACTAGTTTTATGTAGATAGGTTGGATATATTTCTCTAGATTTGAGTTTTTTGTGATCCTTGACAACTTTACATGATAAATTTTGCAACTTTTATAACTTTGTAATCTTGATACTTATGAAGGCTTTAAATCCACTTTTTCTTCAACCTATAAAGCCATAATCACGCAAAGAGAGAGAGAGAAAAAGTATTACTTTTTTAGGTAATAGGGGTTTACCTTGGTAGAACCTCGTTTATGTAATTAAACCAAATGATGCAACAATGAAATAAGGACATGGAATATGAAACATGAAATGATGATACCTTGGATGATGTCTTGTAATGTAAATCTGTAAACTAATATGAAGTGGCCATGAAGAATGTAGATCTTGATCTCAAATTGGATGTGGATCAATGCTTGCAAATGGATCTCCAATGCTACATCAACCACATTAGCTCAACAACATGCTTGATGCACTATGTCTTTGACATGATGATGGATACTTGACTTGTTGCAACAAATAATGAAGAAATTTTCTTTTGAATGATTTAAAGATTCTCTTGAATGTCCTTGAATACCCTTGTGAAGTCTTGTAATCACAAAATTGCTATTAGGAATGTTCCCTTAAAAGTATTAGATGAAAATGAGTGAAATAACCTTGTATTTATACTTGTTTATGCCAAATTCCTCAAAATTACAACACTACAAGCTGACATCAAATCTAGGAGAATAAAATCTCACCAAGAATTTGAATTTTTAATTTAATTTTAAGCCACATAGTACTCATACGCCAAAAGTGGCATATGAGTCCCATTAGGCTAGGCTTTGGGAAACATTTTTCAAGAAATGCTTAGATTGATGTGAAATCCAGATCGGGGCCCTAAAACTTAGGTGGTACTTATATGCCCAAGGTGGTGTATGCATCCTAGATCACTAAATTTAGGCCATATAATCCAAAAATAATAATTTTTGATTGGTCATTACATATGTGTCAGGATTATCCTGGGAAAGATGCATTAATTAAGGCTTATGGATGCAAAGTAAGGCCAATTAATGCATAAAGAAGCCCAATTAATTAATAAAGCCCTAGATTAGTGTGAAAGTGTAAAGTTCCACTTTACAAAACCCTAAATAAGGCACAATTAAGTCCATTTAGTTTACAAGGGTCCAAAACTTAATGTGAAGGTGTAAATAAATACACTAAATTAAGGTAAAATTAGGTCTATTTAGATTAGAAGGGCCCTAAACCTAACGTGAATGTGTAAAACACATTACAACACTAGATCAAGGAAAAATTAGGCTCAATTTAACATTAATTATTCCCAAATTAAGTGTGAAAATGTAAACAATGACATTTTTCTACACTATAGGATGTATTTTATAAAGGAGTTTTTGATGTGCCTAATGGTAATTTTCATGATGTTCTTTGCATTGTTGATATTTGGTATAATATTCTTTCTATTTATAAAATGGTAGTTAAATTCAAGTGAAGGAGATCATTTGAGAAAGAGTAGAGCTGTGAAGAAGCAAATTGGAGTGACCGAGGTGATTGAGTTGGAATACAAGCAAAACCCTAGTCAAAAAAATGAAGGAAAAGGTATTTATAGTCTTTGTCTTTCCCTAGTTTATTAGAAGGATCTTTTGAAAGCATTTAAGAATCATTTGCAATGACTACAGTGAGGTTTTTTGATGTATCTAAGAGGCCACAACCTAAGTTTAAAAAGCATCCCAAAAAATCCATGGAGGTTGACCTTGTAGGTGCTTTCTCGAGGCTTCCTTATGGATTTTTACACACAAAAGACAATAGAATATATATCCAAGGCAAGCTTGAAGAATATGACCATTCCAAAATGGGGGATTTGTGGATAAAGGAACATATTGGTGAACTTTGCATTGAAACTAGAATATCAAAATCTAGTTGCAAAGAAGCTTGATGTTTGGCAAGGGTTTCCTAACTTTTTTCACGATGATAAATGGGTGAGAATTTTTTTGAGCTTCATTCATGATAAATTCGTATGGACAAACCTATTTGGGATGATTACTAAGGAAGTGATTAAGGAATTCACATGATTATTTGCTATCAGACCTGTCCCAATACTAAAATTTGTCAAGAATGAGGTAGTAATGGATCTCACTAATTCTACATATGAAAATAGGGCCTTGACAGTGAATAAGACAAGATATCCAGCTATGAAGTATGCATCCATGATGATAGGCTACAAGTTGTATTTCTCTAATCGGGAGAATTTTGTATCTACAACTGCAATCAACACAACCTATGAAATGATTGAAAAAGGTGTTGATTATGATCTTTCTAAATTTTTGAGACAATAGTTAATGGAAAATATGAAACAAACGAAGAAGAATAAATATGCATTCAAGTGTGGTGCTTTGATTGTATGCTTACTTTTCTATTTCTTGAGAGAACTCCCTGAAACCAAAAGTGTGAAATGGTTGAAAGGAAGACCTATTGCACATCAAATTAGAGACTTTTTGAGAGGTCTTGGTGATGCAAATGTAGAAGATGAATCTCTTGAAGCTTTCATTACAATATTTTAGAAAATAATGCAAGAGAGAAATAATTCCATGCAAAATGGTGGAAAAATACAAGGAATATATTATTTTTATGGTTTCTAAGGATGAATGTATCATACAAGTAGTTGAACTAAGAACATTATGGATCTTGGAAAAGGGATATGAGATTACTGAGTAGGATATTACTGCATCTACAGACTATGTGCTTAGCAAGCCTAAAGACACCACAGAAAGAAGATATGGCACCTACAAACAAAAATCAATGGAAGTGCATATGGAGAAAAAGAAACCAATAATAAAGAATAAGTTTGAAAAGATGGTTGCATAGTTTACAGAAGACATAGGATTTACAAAAGAGTAAGTGGAGCAAGCAAGAGCAAGTGCTAGAGCTCTAGGAAGCTCATCAGGCACTAGAAGATCTAGTAGAACAACTACCACCCCTCCTACTATTCAAAAGTTCTCTGGGACTAAGCCCCCTATAGGAGAAAAGAGAAAATCAACTAAAATTCCACTGATGAAGGAGAAGTCCCCTCTGATTGTGTAAAGTACAAGGCTTGAGAAGAAGAAGGCTACTTCGATAACACCATCGACAACCCCTGCCAAGAAGAGAACAAAACAAAAAGTATTAATAGAAAAATTTACAAGTGTAAATGTTGAAGAGGATGAAGAAGAGGAAGAGGGGGAAGAGAAAGAAGAGGAGGAAGAAGGACCACAGTTGGTTTGCAAAAGGAAAGGTGAACCAAGTGTTAAAAAAGAGAAATTTGATATCATTGATACAAACAGTGAAGAAGAAATAGAGAAGAAAAATAAAGATTTTGCAGTCTACATGCGAGAGAAGAAGAAAGAAGCCACCAAGAAGGTGTCACCAGAAAAGAAGAAAGTGGAAACAAGTTAGAAGGAGACACTAGAAAAGAAACATAAGAAGAAACAGCTGGTAGGAACACACACTTCCATGAAGTTAGAAGCAATTTTTAATGGTATAATGCAAAATGAGATGTTAGCAAAAGTTGCAGCCTTGTATAATGAAGCAGATGAGGTGGATAATGCCACCATTGTAGAAGCTATCATTAAGTATATTGTTGTTCTTGAGGTTGACATGTGAAACATAAAGAAACAAACTCTTGTTGATTTATGGAATTTTTTAATAGAAAGAAGAAAAGAAGCTATAGATGAAGAGGAAAGGTTAAGAGACTACATATGCATTGGAAAAGATAAGTGCTCCTCTCTCTGAGGAAAACAAAGCCACTTTGGATATAGTTTTCAATAAGGAAATCAAAACTAAGCAGAGGGTAACAACCCTTATGGGAAGAGATCAAAACTATCTCAAGAGATTTAGGAAGGAGAATATTGAAAAGGTAGAAGAGATAACACAAAAGTTGGGAATGACCCTGGAGAGCAAAGAGGAAGTGAATGTGGAGACATTTGCTCCAGAAGAAATTATTGAAGGTGATGTGCAGATGGATGATGCTCAACATGAGCATGAAAAAAATGAAGAATATGCACAGGATAATACCCCTCTGGAAGTGAAAGAAATGATAGAGAAGAATGTTGAGGAAGTAGTAATCGGAGAATACATTGCAAAGTAGGATACTCCTCTGATATCTAAAGAAAATTTTGAGAATATACAAGGAAAACCAAAGATAGTTACTCCTCCGAATAAAAAAAACCAGTCTACTGGAGAAGATAATGCAACTAAGGATGGTGAAAAGGAGAATGGTGATGCAAAGGAGAAGGATGACCAGGAAAATAAGAAGGAATGTGAGGAAAAGAATGAAGATGCATCCAAAGATGCAAAAATTGAAGTAGAGACACAAGTGATCTCTTATGAGATGGAAAAGGTGTTGAAGGAATACTATGGAGAGTGTGAAGGCTACTGGTGAATCCTTTGAAACCTTCAAAGATTCATTGAAGAGCTTACTAAGCATGCAATTCCAATTCCAACCCGTTGTATCAACCCAACTACTACAACTACCTATGCAACAGGGGAATGTGGACCTTAACAAGATTTCCCCACTCCACAAGCTTCAGTTGGGAGATGTTTTCCATGCATCTTCCTAAAAGGAGATAATAGAGACTCACCAAAAGAGTGGAGAGTTAATTGAGGAGGTAGTAAAGACACTACAAGAGGCCATACCCATGACTACAATTGATAATTCTTTGTCAGGTATGGAAAACCTTAAATTGTTGATTGATTCATTTAAATGATATGCCTCTGATTTGGAAGGAAAGTTGAAAAATGAATTGGAAGGAGGAATGGAAAAAAAGATGAGTGAGAAGAGGCTATTGGAAATCATAGAAAAGTGTGCACTTGCACACAAAAAATTCCAATATATTCTTAAGGGTGCACAAGCTTTCTTGGTTGAGGCTAAAGCCTTATTTCAATTTTGTATGAAGTGTCCTAGAGCCATAAAGAGTATCAAAGATGAAATGGACTTGATTGAGTCAAAAACAAATAGAGCTTCTAGTGCATATGATCCTACATAAGACCTATATGGAAGCATAAGATCAACGATTGAGGACTTGCATGAGAAATACTTCCAAATACAAGGGGAAATGGAAAATATTTTCATGTAGTTTGGGAACATCAAGGACTTGGTAAAATCAAAGTTCACATTTGTTACCAATTTCCTGAAGAGTGCTAAGAAAGCCACAAAGATTGATCTGGTACCCAACACTCCAGAAGAAGGAGAAGATACACTGATGGAGCTAGAGACCCAATGTAGGATGCTTGAGATATCCAAGAAGATCTATGAGGAAGGAAAACAAGAATGGGAACTTCATGTTGCAAAGCTTCAAGAGTTAACCTCTTCCAATTGTAGTGTTTCTATCTTATTTTATGCATTTTCAGTTTATTGTTTTAGATTTTAGTGTACATATGTGGACTATGTATAGATTGTTCTGGTACAAGTTTTTTATATGGTTTTGGTGCATAACATTATTAGGGGGAGTTACTTCAATTTTTAGTTTGTATATATGAACATATTTGTCAAGGGAGATCCGATATAAATGAAGAATTGATACATATGCCCTTTTCCCTTGATGTCAAAGGGGGAGAGTGATTTGGAGAATATTTTGGCATGTTACCATCAATGATAAAGGGGAATATTGTTGGAAGAATGAGGAGATGTCATTGACGCATTTGTTGGAAACATGACTATATGGAATAAGCATAAGGTGCATACAATTATCCTTTACAATGTTGTCATTGATGTCAACATGGTATCTCAGTATAAAGACTATGTTGTAGATTAGTTTAGGTGTCATGAGAATGGTTGGAAATGATTCTGAAAGACAATTTTGCAAGAAGGTTTCATCCGGTGAAGACAATTGTGATGAAAATTGACTAAGTGATATTTCTAATGATTCTGTGTATAGGGGATCCAGTAATTGGATCCACATTGGTTCGATGTTGAAGAGTTTTATTTATGCTTCTAATATAATTTTTTTGGCTAGTAGAAGAACTTAATTCCAAAATTTTAGCTTTTTTTGGTTTCTAGTTTTGAAGTTATGAGAAACAGAAGTTTGACTTGGCAGTTTTAGACATTTCCAGTTTAGTGTATATGATTTGATGAGTCTACACTCCTATGTAGATTGGTTTTTAGATTTTCAAAGTTATGGAAGCATTGATAGATGTCAGATGAGTGAAAATTCTAGTGGGCATGAATTTTGGAGGTCCACGTGTGAATATGAGTATACAGTTGGAGAATTTTTGTTTTAGGTTCTTTGCAGTACTGACCTAATAGGTTTGAAGGTATGTGAAGCTTAATTGAGTACTGCAAAGTTATGTGGGAGCTATTATCGGTCCATATTGACCTATTTTAATTTTTTTTGAGATTTGAATCTTGGCATGAAGTGTGTTTGGATAGATCTTGAGCCGACAAGCTACATTTTATGCATTATATCTAATTAGGCTGACCTAATTGATGTTATGAGTGAAGTGGATATATAAGTTAGATATTTTTTGGTATTTTGATGATGATGACATGTGAAATATGCTAGTGAATTTGAATTGTGTGAAGTTAGTGCGAATGCAGAGCATATTAGAGTAATAAGTTAGATTAGTATGAAGAGTTTTGAGTATGTATTCTAAGCCTCAATGGAATTGTATTCCAACATATTGTAGATGCATGTTCTAACAATTCAATACTTGATTGTGTGCCATAATCTCTTCTATCTATTTTCTTTTCTCAATGGGTAGTGAGTCCACTTAGATAGTAAGTCCACCTATAGTGAGCACTTCTATAATATACTATAATCAATTATAATATTGTGAGCTAATCCTCACCGTGGTTTTCCCATTTTGGGATTTCCATGTAAAAATCTTGGTGTTCATGTGTTATGTGATGTTGTTGGATGTTTTCATGCTTTCTTTCATTACTATAATTGAATATTCTATAAGTATTGGATGTTTAAGTGGTTTAATAGAATATTGATTCACCCCTCCTCTCAGTATTCCAGGTGTTCAACAAAATGTATTACAGATCTCCAGGAAAGATTCCCTTGGACCCAAAATACTTGTATGATGCTCCATTAATATTTGCATGCTCTAGAATAGGTTGGCATAATGAATTCTAGGCTAGGTCAGCCCCAAATGCTTTAATTGGGAATTATAGTGAAATTTTGAGAGCAATAGATTTTTGTAAACAAATGAGCAGCAAGGTGAAATCTCTATAGAATTTGATCAGATGGAGGAATAATGTTAGGGTATAGGGAGTTCAACAGTGAATTTTTGTTGTGTTTCTTCCTTGCTATCATCCAAAAAGCTATGTACTATAGTAGAATTTTGGTTGTCTACCATAATCAAATCCTCCAAGCATAACATATTTTATGGTTTTGTGCTTCTTCATTCTACAGTTCACAGAATGAAGTGGATTGAAATGAACAACATGGTGAAAACTCTATAGAATTTGATCAGATGGAGGAATAATGGCAAGGTATAAGGAGTTTGGCACTAATTTTTTTTGTTGTGTTTTTTCTACGTTGTCATCCAACAAGCTATGTCTTATAGTAGAATTTTGGTTGTCTACCATAATCAACTCCTCCAAGCATAGCATATTTTATGGTTTTTTGCTAAATTGTAGCTAGATGTGAGTTTTTTGAGATGATTGTTGGTAGAACAATGGTTGATGATGCCAAACATGATCGATAATTTGAAAATTCGTGTGTCAAATTGATTAGTGTCTATACAGTTTCTAAATGTCTATGCTTTGATAATATTATAAGAGTTGAACATCATATTGATCATTGCTTCGTTAGATTTTGAATTCTAAATTTCATGTATCTATTTTATTATATAAATATAAATATTTATAGGCTTCATGCCTTTTAAAAAAACTTTATGTAAACAAATGAAAATCTCTTTAAATATGAATATGATGTATATGGCATTGTTTATATGTTATATCCTACTCCATGAGTTGAGAAATGACAATACAGTGAAATGTGGAATGAAATTTTGAAACCACTACAAACTGAAATGAAAGAAAATAAATGTTTTTGGTTGATATAGGATTGCTTTACAACTAGGGATGCTCTTGCATCAAACATGATGGATTTTAAGATTGAGAGATGCATTTGGCTACTTCCCTCTACCTAATGACTTATTTCTGATTGTTCTCATCCTCAAGCCTTATTCTATTTGCAACCTGAGCAAGATTTATTACAGATCCAAATATGAAGATGAATATTTGTAGGTACAAGAACAAAGTGTAGACAAAAGGCTACAATATCATATTTTGAAGTTTTATAAAGGATCTCAAGAACCCATTTACCCACGGGTGACCTTGTCCCTTTGCATTACTCATAAACATCTTTTGGTAATAGGTACATGCTATTAGTCCCTTCTCAAATATTCCTACAAAATCGTTATTTCAATTTTTGTACATTCAAGAATATGCAATCTACATCTTAGGTCATATAGTCCATTTAGTTGCATTAGTTTAAATCATTCCTAATCATTTTTTGTCATTAAAGAATCCACCAAACCAGGTCTGATTGGCTCACCTTTAGGGTTGAAATTCAATCTCTTGGCTTTGTCGTTGGTTTGCATTCTTAATAAAATGTTTGGGGAAGAGGGACTTTAAACCATAAATCACCTTACATTAAAGGGGAATTAGGGTTTACCCCTCTTTTCTTTTCATTTCAGATAGTATCATCAAAAAATATTGGATAAAGGAGGGGCTTAAAGAGGGAGCAACTTTTATACCTAAAGAGAACCATTCTATGTCAAACTTCAATTATTACTTTCAACAACATTAGCCAATGACGTAAACAAATAAGGGGACAAAGGATCACCTAAGTGCAACCCTTTGCCATTTTTTTAAAATCCTCTAGGAATCACATTAAGTAAAAGAAAAAATTTAGAAGTAGAAACACACACCTAAATCATACCAAGAAAATTTTAATCAAAACTAGATGACTTGAGGAAAACAAAAAGAAAATCCCATGATACTCTATTAGATTCTTTATAAATATCCAACTTAATAATCATACCATCCTTATAACTCCCCTCCATCAAGTAGGATTTGTCTCCCAAGAACAAACTCTTTTTAATTTTAGGATATAATCTTAGATAGAAAAGGTTGGATCCTAAAGACCAAAATATTTGGGAAAACCTTATAAACTCTATTACAAATACTAATTGGTAAAAAAATAGTTATTGAAGTTACATCATTGTTCTTAGGAATGAGAGATATATATGTGTTGTTGAGTTACTTGAGAAGCTTACTAAAATGAAAAAAATCATGCAACAACATCTACATCTTTACCCACAATATCCCAAAAATATTGAAAGAAGGGTGGAGGAAATCCATTTGGACAAGTTCCTTAAATGAACCAAAAGATATGTCTACAAATTTGACCTCTTCTTCTAACACCTATTTAAGAATTTCAATATTATTTTCAAAATAAAAAATACTAGGGATAACCTCTAAAATTTGAACAAAAAATTATTTTGAGCAAGGAATTTGTTTGGATAGAAGAGTCTCAACAAATTGAGCTCAAAATACTTGTCTTCTTCAATGTTAATCTCAAGACTATTCTCATCTAGAAGCTTAGTAATAGTTTTTGTTTTTCTATACCAAAGTGTAGATTATGTTGTTATTGGTATGTGGCGACTGATCATGCTATACTTTACACTCTTCATGTATTCTTGCCGGGGTCCGGGGTTAGGTCGGGCCCCAGGAGGGGGTTTGGGAGCGGAAACCTTTGAAAAGTAGGGGTTTGGGGGCAGCAACCCTGATAATTTTTTTCTCACTGTCACCGAAAAAGAAAAAAAATTGACTTTGTAAAACCCTAATTCTGGAAGCTTCCAAAAAGCTTGTTATAAGCAGTTTGGATGGGGGTTGCAATAGGGCATTATTAGCAAGATTGTAATATGTTTTACACTAGATAATAAAATCATTGGATGGCTGCGGTTTTGTGGATGTAGCCTAGATTGGGTGAACCACGTTAAATTCTCTGTGTTGTCTTATTTCTACTATAATTTTTTGTGTGTTTTATTTCTCTATTTTATTGATCAAATCTGCATTTAACTATTAGATATTTTCCTTCTAACCCTAACAAGTGGTATCAAAGTAGGTTGTGTTCGATTATCGTCGACAGGAAGGTCTCACAGTTGAGTGGGAGTCTCATAGTTAAGCGGGAGAAATGGTGGGCGAGGGTAAATTGAAGGTAGATAAATTCAATGGGCAGAACTATCAGTTATGGAAGATGTAAATGGAGGATTATCTCTATCAGAAGGATTTATGGAGGCCATTGGAAGGAACAACCAAGAAACTGGCAACAATGAGTGATGAGGAATGGAATCTTCTGGACAAAAAGGCACTAGGAGCCATTCGTTTATGCCTGGCACAATCAGTGGCATTCAATATTACAACAACAAAGACAACTCGAGAGTTGATGGAAACCCTGGCGAAGTTATATGAAAAGCCTTCTGCTTCAAATAAGGTATTTCTTATGAAGCGTTTATTTAATATGAAAATGGAAGGTCGGTCAATTGTTGATCATTTAAATGAGTTTAATACAGTTACCAGTCAATTAACTTATGTAAATGTAAACTTTGATTAAGAATTTAGGGCTCTTTTGATTCTATGTTATTTTCCTAAAAGTTAGAATAGCTTGGCAATGTTAGCAATCTTATTTCTGGTTCGAATACATTGCAATTTGATGATGTTGTTGGTGTTGTTTTGAGCAAGGAAATTCGTAGGAAAAGCTTAGGTGGAACATCCACATCAAATAGTGTTTTGAATACAGAAAATAGGGGTAGAACAAAGGAGTGGAAACAATTCTAGAAGTCATGGGAAGTCATGAGGAAAATCAAAGGACAAAAGATCCCAATCTAGAGACAAGAGGGATTGTTGGTACTGTGGTAAGCCAGGTCATTTAAATAAAGATTGTTGGTCTCAGAAAAATAAAGGAGACAAAAAGGAAGGCAATAAAGAGGAAAATGTGGTAAGTAATAAATCTAATGAGGATGCTTTGATTCTTTCCCTTGATAATGCTGATGATTCTTGGGTGTTAGATTCAGGAACTTCATTTCATGCTATGCCCCATAGAAGTTATTTTCTTGATTATGTCCAAGGGGATTTTGTGCTAGTTTATTTGGGAGATAACGAACCCTGTCAGATTGTTGGAAATGGAAGAATCAATATTAAGTTGTGGAATGGGAATCATTGACTACTACATGAAGTAAGGCATGTTCCAAAGTTGAAAAGAAAATTAATTTCAGCAGGGAAACTAGATGATGAGGGTTGTGTTGCTACATTTAGTGATAAAAATTGGAAGGTTACAAAAAGTTTCTTAGTGGTAGTGAAAGGTGTGAAAGTAGTCACCTTATATCTTTGTACAGGTCATAATGTTTCTTCTACTTTAGATATTGCAGATAAAAATTAATGTTCAGGAACAGTTGCTTCAGTTCAACAGGCAAAAAATCAAACAGTTGCTATGGATTTTGAATCAGCACTGTGGCATAATAGACTTGGGCATATGAGTGCAAAAGGTATGAATTACTTCATTCAAAGAATGTTTTACCAGGTTTGAAATGTGTTAATATGGATTTCTGTGAAAGTTGTGTGTATGGCAAACAAAAGAGAGTTAGTTTTCTCAAGGATGGGAAGCAAAAAAAAGATGAGAAATTGGAGCTTGTGCATACGGATGTATGGGGACCAACTCAAGTATCTTCTCTCGGTGGCTCTTAGTATTATGTCACTTTTATTGATGATGCAACAAGGAAGGTATGGATTTATTTTCTTAGGCAGAAATCTGATGTATTTGATACTTTTAAGAAATGGAGAAGCTTGGTTGAGAATGAGACAGGTAAAAAGTTAAAATGTCTCAAATCTGATAACGGTGGTGAGTATTGCAACAAAGAGTTTGAAGACTATTGTTCCTCTAATGGTATTCGTAGGAAAAAAATGGTTCCAAGGACTCCACAGGAAAATGGAGTAGCTGAGCGCATGAAAAAAACAATAACAGAGCATGCACAAACTATGAGATTGCATGTTGGGTTGCCTTTAAACATGTGGGAAGAGGCTGTAAACACTATTGTTTATTTAATCAATAGAGGTCCCTCTAATCCTTTGGGTTGTGGTATTCCAGAGGAAGCATGGACAGGTAAGAAGGTGAGTTATTCTTTTCTCAAGACCTTCAGTTGTGAAGTATTTGCACATGTAGATTCTGAAAATAGAACCAAGATTAATCTAAAATCAAAGAAATGTATATTTGATGGATATGGCATTGATGAATTTGGTTATAGGATTTGGGATTTTGAAAATCAAAAAATTGTGAGAAGTAGGGATGTCATATTCAATGAGAAAGTCTTGTACAAAGATCAGTTGCAACAGCATGAGAAGAAAAAAAATGATTATGTAGTGTTGTATGATACACCAAACAACAATGTTCTAGTGGTTCCTCATGCTCTATAACAATAATAACAACAAATACCAAAACTCTAGTGAATGTTAGATGATCTTCAAGGATAAGTAGACCTCTAGAGAGATTTTCTCCCTCTTTGTATTCTATTTTATTAACTGATGTTGGTGAACTAGAATGTTATGATGAAGCTATGCAAGTGGATACAAAGGTTTAGTGGGAGCATGGAATGGAAGAAGAAATGGACTCCTTGCTAAAAAATCGGACTTGGGAATTATGCAAGTTGCCTGCAGGTAAAATGGCTTTACCAAACAAATGGGTTTATAGGCTAAAAGAGGAGGATGGAGGTAAGAAAAGATTTAAATCCAAATTCGTTGTAAAGGGATTGGCATAGAAAAAGGGTATTGATTTTGATGAAATATTTTCTCCAGTTGTTAAAATGACTTCTATTTGTACTGTTTTAAGTATTGTGGCTATTGAAGATTTGCATTTAGAACAACTTGATGTTAAAACAACCTTTCTCCATGGTGATTTGGAAGAAGAAATATATATGGAACAACCACAAGGATTTGAGGTCAAAGGTAAGGAGAAACTTGTGTGCAGATTGAAGAAAAGTCTATATGGCTTGAAGCAAGCACCTCGGCAATGGCATATTAAATTTGATAGTTTTATGATTGAGAAAGGCTATAGTCGGTGTAATTTAAACCATTGTGTTTATTTTAAGAGGTTAGATGATGATAGCTACATGATATTATGTTTATATGTTGATGATATGCTTGTAGCGGGGTCTAACATGGATCACATAAGGGAGTTAAAACAACAATTAGAAAATTCATTTTTTGTGAAGGATTTGGGGGCAGCAAAGCAAATCCTTGGTATGAAGATTACAAGAGATAGGAAAAAAAGAAAATTGTTTTTTATCTCAGGCTGATTATGATGAAAAGGTGTTACAAAGATTTCATATGGAGAATGCAAAAGCTTTCAGCACCCCTTTGCCCAGTCATGTTAAATTGACTAAGGATGTGTCTAAAGACACAAGAGGAGGAAGACAAAATGTCCAAGGTACCATATGCTTTAGTTGTAAGCAGTTTAATGTATGCCATGGTATGCATGAGGCTAGATATTGCACATGTTGTAGGAGTTGTTAGTAGGTATATGAGTCATCATGGAGTTGAGCATTGAAATGCAGTAAAATAGATTCTTAGGTATTCGAGAGGTACATCTAATAAATGTTTATGTTTTGGGGGCTCTAATACTAATTTAAAAGGCTATGTTGACTCAAATTTAGCAAGGGATATAGATACCAAGTGGAGTACCATAGGTTATGTATTTACAGTTGGTGGGATAGCAATGAGTTGGATTTCTCGGTTGCAAAAGATGGTTGCTTTATCCACCACGGAGGAAACATATGTTGTTGCAACAAAGGCGTCAAAGGAGATGATATGGCTACAACTTTTCATGGAAGAGTTGGGAAAAAAATAGGCTAAAAATTACTTGTTTATAGATAGCCAAAGTGTTATACATCTTGCAAATAATTCTTCCTTGCACTCGAAAACCAAACACATACAATTGAGATATCATTTCATTCGGTCAATGTTGGAGGATGGACAAGTCAAGTTGGACAAGATACATACAGATGCCAATCCAGTGGATATGTTTACAAAGGAAGTGACAAGGGAGAAGTTGAGCTCCTCTTCAAATTTGGTTGGCCTTCAAGGTTGAATTCAAGTATAACAAAGCAATAGGGTCCGAGGTGCTTATTTCCAATAGGAGAAGTAAGTGTAGCGGTGTCGTCTAGGATCAATCTCCAAGTGGGAGATTGTTGGTATGTGGCAACTAATCATGCTATATTGTACACTCTTCATGTATTCTTGTCAGGTTCTAGGGCCGGGCTGGGCCCTAGGTGGGGGTTCGGGGGCGGTAGCCCCTGAAATTTTTTTTTCCCATTTTTTTTCACGTCATCACTAAAAAAGGAAAAATCACTGAAAAAGAAAAAAATTTGACTTTGTAAAACCCTAATTCTAGAAGCTTCTAAAAAGCTTGTTATAAGCGGTTTGGATGGGGGTTGCAGTAGGGCATTATTAGCGAGATTGTAATATGTTTTACACTGGATAATAAAATCATTGAATTGCTACGGTTTTGTGGATGTAGCCCGGATTGGGTGAACCACGTTAAATTATCTGTGTTGTCTTGTTTCTACTATAATTTTATGTGTTTTATTTCTCTATTTTATTGATCAAATATGCATTTAATTGTTAGAAGGTGTGCACCCTTGATCTCCTTGTGTTGTACAATGTAGTGTTGGGGTTCATGACATGGCTTAACTTCCTCTCATTGATTCATTAACTATGGAAGTTGTATAAAGCATTAACAGGTTGATCTTTTAGTGCAACAAAAACTATCTATGCAATAATTGGTATTAGAGCCTGGGTCACAAGTTCGAACCCCTCACTTGCGTTGGGGGGATTGTTGCAAGGTGTGCGCCCTTGGTCTCCTTATGTTCTACAACACAGTACTCAGATTCATGACATAGCTTAACCACCTCTCATGGATTCATTAACTTTGGTGGTTGTATCGGGCATTAACAGGTCGATCTTTTGGTGTAATGACAACTATCTATGCAACAAATTGATGGAAAAAAAAAAGAATTTCCATCACCCTTAGTAAGTCATTACACTCTAGAATTTTATTTCTAGAGAATCTCTTCTCTTTTCGTTATTTTATTCCACTAATTTCTTAGTGTTTTTTCCATTAAGAACACATCATCATCTATTCTTCTTGCAACCATAATTCCTTGAACTTCCAATATTTTATTGGAGATTGTCTTATTTTTCTAAAAGAATATGACAAAAAAAGTCAATATTTCACCTTTCTATTAATATTAGCTCATTTTTAACCAGACAAAACATAGTAGATAAAGGAACATGGACCTTTTTCCAATAAAAAATAAGATCTATAAATTTAGGGTGAGATTCCTACATAATATCATATCTAAAAGGATAAGGACCTTTCAAATTCCAATTAATCCAATTTAGAAGCAAGGGATTATGATTCGAACCCACTCAAGGCAAAGTAAAAAAATAAATATCCCCTCTAATATCCCAATTAAAGAAAATAAAGGGTTTTTCAAGCTTTACTTGAATGAGATTAACATCATTTCTCCTATTAGGCCATGTGAAAGGTGAACCATTGAGATCAACATTTGTAAGACCAACAACAATTATGAAATAAAAAAATCAACTATACTATATGGGTAATCAATGAGACCTCTTAGATACTTTCTTTGAATATAAATGGGGGTATTAAAATCCATATCCAACATCTAGTGGAAATCCTCATTCTTCCTCATGAGATCTATAATTGTCAACCATAACTCTTTTCTAGCTGATTTAGTGTTTGGTGGATAAATATTTGACAAGATCCACTACTTGGCAAAATGGAGAAAAGAAAAGACAACTTTCAAACCATTTTTAGAGGAACTTACAAGCTTACCACTAACCATATTAGGGTTCCAAAAAGTGGCAATGTCACTAGAAACACCTTGAGCAACATTCATACAAAATTTAAAATTAGGCTAAACGTGCTTTAGAAATCTCGTCAAAGTTACTTTTAGATTCTTAACTTCTTGGATGAAAACAATCTCTAGATGAATTTAAAAAATACATATTTTGAATAAAAATTATTTAAGAGGCCTATTGAGCCCTCTCATGTTCCAAAAAAATTCTTCATTTGTGAATCTTCTTAGAGGTAGACAAATCTAATGTTTTTTTCCCTTCCACTTGCTATTTCTTTGGCAATTTATCTAGTTCTTGTTTCTCTATGAGATGTCCTTCCTCCTTTTTGTTCAACCCTAAAATTTACTAATTTCCCAACATCCTTCTTAGAATGACTCTTCATGTTGCCTACTAAGGTCATAAAACAAGTATTAATTGCAATATTAGAGTTATCACATGTTGTGCCTCCTTCCAAAAGAAAATTAGTTATGATATCATGATAACTAGATAAAATATTTTCCTTATCTAAACTTTGTTTGTTTGATGCACTTTCATGCTTTCATGATTTTTACTTTGTTTGTTCATTGCACTTCCCTACGCTTAGGCTATTTTTCATCAAATTACAATGGGTTTGAGTGCTACCATCCATCTTGTGTGTACTAATTGATTCATTAACATCACCTCCATTTGGCAATAATGTTTCAAAACAATTGGATTCGCTAATTTTTTTCTACAAATTAAAACTATGAATCTCATTTTATAACAAATCAATGTTGTTCATCTACTATTTATCATCAACCATTGGTTTTTGAAGAGAGATTTCTATATTTTTAGAAACATTGGGGGGGGGGGGTAATAAGTTCCAAAAAAAACACTCCAATTCCTACAAGTGAAGCAAAATCCTTATCATTATTCTCTATTAGCACATTAAATGGTGAATCTAAAAGTTTGCATAACTCCATTTTAAAAGGATACTTGTCAGAAACCTTTTGGGAAATTTTCTCGTCCACCATTTTATTTTATTTTTAACCATTTCATTATTTTTCAATGTTTTACCAAGGAACTCATTAATTAGGTCACTTGCCCAAGAGCATTTTTGACAAAATAACTTTACATTCTCATAAAAAATGGGTTGAACCCATTTACCCAATTTAGATTCCAATGTAATAGAAGTAGGAAGAACCTTATTAATTTTAACACTTACACAAAATCAAGCAAAAATCAACTTGCTTTTCTCCTTTGTGATTTTATCCAATGTAAGGAAATGTCCAAAAGAATTAGCATTCCAAATCAAAGCATCCTCATCCCAAAATTTTAGAGGAAGACCAAGAAGACAAAACCAAATAGGGGAAAACCAACATTGAATCAAATTTTGGGTCAAATCTTAGCTTCCATCTACAAATTGAAAGAATATTATTACCAAACAACCAAGGTCCTCACACAAGAACCTTAAGAAAATATTCTTGAAGAGAAAATATAAATAGAAACATGGCACCAAAAAAGCACTAACCATCAAATGACCTTTGAGATTTCATTTCTTAAGGGCCTATTCCCTAATAAGATCAATGTGACAAAAAGAAAAAAACAATTATGATAAGTGCATTCTCCATCTTTGAGATAATTGAATCTAATTTTTAATCTAGTAGCTTCAAAGTAGGGGCATCAAATGTTTTAAAGACACAAGATCTTCTTGCAAGCCTTTAAAATTAGAATCAACAAAAATACCATCAAATTTGACCACATGTGACCATTTCGAGACCCAACGATCAATGAACATGTTGCAAGGTGTGTGCCCTTGGTCTCCTTTTGTTGTGTAATGTAGCGCTTGGGTTCGTGACATGGCTTCATTGCCTCCCATGGATTCATTAACTTCGGCAGTTGTATCGGGCATTAACAGGTCGATCTTTTGGTGCAACAACAACTATATGTGCAACAATTGGTATCAAATCCTAGGTCACGGGTTCAAACCCCTCGCTTGCGCTGGGTGGGGATTATTGCAAGGTGTGTGTCCTTGGTCTCCTTGTGTTGTGTAGCACAACACTTGGGTCTGTGACATGGCTTAACTTCCTCCCATGGATTCATTAACTTTGGTGGTTGTATCAGGCATTAACAGGTTGATCTTTTGGTGCAACAATGATTCTTTGTGCAATAGGACCAACTAGGGTCTTTTTAGAAACAACATGAGAACTAGGGGTTGAGTTATTAGCTTCCAAGGTGCTTGAACTAGAACTAAGTTTTTTAAAAAACTAGGGCTTTTAGCTAGAGCATTTTTACTAAGTAAATGTTGCTAATTATCATAATGTTAATATACTAAGAATTTAATTAATTCTAATCATTTAGGAGATACATTTTAAAATTTGCTTCATTTTTTTTAGCATTCACTAAAAGGGCCCAAATAACGAAGCATTGCAAGGTGTAGATTTATTTTAGAAGGAATGGGGTTTATGTACATCATTTGAGCCTCTTTAGAGATTTTTTCTATCTTGATTGGTCTTGTTCCAACTACATGTGTGATGTGACATTTATCTTTTTCCTTCTAATTTAATCATTCTATGTAGAACTAAAATTGTATTATTTTTTATTTTAATATAATAAAATTATATATACATGTAGTTTTTAATTAAAAAATTAATTGTGTGGTCACTCTTTTTTAGTTTATTATGATTTTAGTTAGTTGCTTTTTAGTTGCATAGAAAATTTGTAATCATCTTTCATTTATTTGATGCACAATTATTTAAAATTGCCTTATTCTAGATTCCCTATAAGACACAATGATTTTATAATTTCCCCATCTGTTGGATAAATCCAAAGATTGAAGCATATGATATCACTGTTCACTTAAATTCTAACCCATAATGTCACAAGGTTGTAAGGAAAGGATAATGCATTAGGTCATGTTATAGTAGTAATATATTAATGTTTACAAAAAAATAAAATTGGTTTGTAGTTTGAGGGACAATACAAGTATAATAAAAATAAGGAATATGAAGTATAAACTTTAGCAAACATAAAGAGAATAAAATTAAAAGATGTGTTAAAAAAATATAAGAACAAATTATATCCTTTGAAGTCTCACATATTTCATTATATCTATAAGCATGCTATGAGATTGCTTTTAATTCAATTTGAGGATTCCATTTGTAATGCAAATTTGTGTTAATTGATGAATTTCTCAAGCAAGTTTTAATTCATCAAGTTTTCTAAACATGCATTCATCAATGGTTCTTTTTTTCTTACCATAATCACATTTGTATTTCCATGGATTTGTCCATACATAATTACAACCAAGATTAAAAGAATAAATAAAGTGCGAGTTTAGAAATGCTAAAATTGAAATGTGGAAGTGTCCAAAGATACAAATCATGGAAGTGCTCAAAGGCACAATTTAAGACACCCCCTTGATTAAATATTTGATACTCCCCCCTCCCCCAACCCTCCCCACTCCCCCTGCCCCCCCTTGCCCTCCCTCTCTCCCTCTTGCCTCCTCAAAAAAAATATGTGCAAGAGAATAACAATTTGTGTGAAGATTGGATGCCAAATCAACTATTTATAATGCATGGTGACTTTTGAAAATTTTAGAAAAATGGACAGCCAAAATATTAAAAATACAAACAAATACAAATTTGTTGCAAAACTCTGATATGTGTCAAAAAATGTTTGTGAAATTTCAATTATCAAGGTGAAAGTTATACCTCGTTGAAATTTGATTACAAATTTGTCTTCAGAGGCCAAAAAATTATTTATAACATAATTTCCAAATCATCTCAATGCTAAAGTCTTTGTCATGGAAAGAGATTTTCATCAACTACAAATACACTTGAAATTTTGACTCCTCATTTGCAAATTATGACAAAACCAAAAAACCCCTTTTGTAAACACTTAATGGCTAATCTAAACCACTAGTATTAACTGCTACCTATTAGGTAATAATTAGCAATAGCAGTTATAGTTACATAGAATGTTGGTCCCTAGAATACTATCTAGTAAATAGAAATTAATTTTAAGAGAGTCAATGAGAAAGTGTCGCCAAGTTGATAGGAGGATTGACCGATTCTTTGATGTCGTTTGGAATAACTGCTTTTTTGGAGTTAATTGAAGCATTGATTAGGTTTTGGGGCTGCAACGACTGAATAAAGGATGCTTCAAATTTAATATTCCATCCACTGTTAACAAACCAATCGACCAAAGTGATCCATTAAACCGCCATAAAACTCTTTGATGGGAAATGCGATGGTGTGAAGGGATCATGGTTAGATGAAATTAAATTGTTGTGAAAAATATGGGGAGTGTGGAGGACGATTAGGGTTCTTTGACCTGATTTTGTGGATACTGGTACTTTGGGCGAGGTGAGGCCATTGAAATCCTGAGAGAGGATATTTGAGGTTGCAAGTACGGAGTCTGGGGGAGGGCGCACATAAGATATGGAGTCACTACCAAATAATGAGCCACAAGTAATGTCACACCGAGGTTGATTGGGGTTGATTCAAACTACCATTTTCACTCCACATGCAAGATAATTTGCAGCCTGTAAGGTCAGCTTATGGCCTGTAAAGGAAGGTTTCAATGTGTTTCTCATTTTTCAGATCTTTTGGATGCAATGGTGATGACAATTGGACTTCATGACACTCCAATGATAGGGTTATGTGTGAAATTCATCTTAATGTGGGAAGGAACATGTTCTCATGGACAAAGAACTAGTATGTGAGAAGCCATGAAAGTCGAGCAATCTCACAAAAACATCGAACAAACACCTTCAACCAAAACTAGCTTTGATACCATGTTGGAATTAGTTATAATTAGAATGCAAAATATAACCTTCTACAAGTGAAACCAAATTAGCACACAAAGCAATATCTATCATATACAAATGAGAGTGTAAAATAAAATGATGAGCCTTGCTTATATAGGCAAGGATGAGGAGGTGAGAAGACAAGAGACAATGACTAACTACCCTCTAAAGATGCAACACTTGTGAGCTCACTTGACAAGCATGTGAGCAAGTGGCAAGTATGTATACAATATGTCTCAACTGATGAGGACACATGTCTCAACCATACTAAAAGTCCCTAAGTGGAGACTTAATAAATGTGAATAGGTCAACCTAGAAAGTGTAATTAATTAGCTACTTATGTAGTGACATTATATACACTAACACAAATGACCTTTGAGATTCCATTTCTTAGGGACCCATTTCCTAATAAGATTAATGTTAGGAAAAAAAGAGAAAAACTTCTTGTCTTCATCTTTGAGATAATCAAAATCTACTTCATAATTTGGTAGCTTCAAAGTAGGGCCATTAGAGGTTTCTAAAAATATAAGATCTTCTTGCAAGCCTTTAACTTTAGAAGCAATAGAAACACCATCAAAGTTGACCACATGTGACCATTTTCAAGACCCATACTTTGACATACCAGCTAGGGTTTTGTTAGAAACAACATGAGAAGTAAGAGAGGTTGCATGCAACTCCCTTGAACTACCAACTCCCATTCCTACTTGAACAATAATTTAAAAAAAAACTAGGGCTTTTAGCCAAATCATTTCTGCCAAGTAAATGTTGTTAATTATCATAATGTTAATAAAGTAAAACTTTGATTAATTTTAATCATTTAGGATAATAGATTTTAATATTCACTTCACTTGTTTGGCATTTACTAAAGGGGCTCAAATAATGAAGAATTGCAAGGGGTAGATTTATTCTAGAGCATATGGAGTTCATGTACACCATTTGAACCTTTTTAGAGAATTTTTTATCATGATTGATCTTGTTCAAACTACATGTGTGATGTGACATTTATCTTTTTCCTTCTAATTATAATGTGTAATCTTTTTGTGTAGAATTAAAATTGTATTGTATTTTATTAATATAATAAAATTTTATGCACAAGTAGTTTTCAATTTAAAAAATAATTGTGTGGTCACTCTTCTTTAGTTTATTATAATTTAAGTCAATTGTTTTTCATTTGCATATAAAATTTATAATCATCACTCATTTACCAAATGTATAATTATTTAAATTTGCCTTGTTTTATTCTCAATAAGAGAAAACAATTTTATAATTCCCCCATTTGTTGCAAAAATCCAAAGATTGGGGCATATGGTATCAAAGTTCACTTAAATTCTATCACATAACATCACAAGGTTGTGTGGAAGGGGTAGGGCATTGAGTCATGTGATAATGACAATATGTTAATGTTTATAGAATATTAAAGTTGGTTTGTGGTTTGAGGAACAATAAAAGTAATAAAAAATGAGGAATATGGAGTGTAAACTCGAGCAAACATAAAAGAGAATAAAATTAAAAGACATGTGTGAAAGAAAAAGTATATGAGAACAAATTGTATCCTTTGAAGCCTCACATATCCCATCATATCTATAAGCATGCTATGAGGTTGCTTTCAATTCAATTCTAGAAAGAAATTAGGTGAATAAAAGAAGTAATAATCTAAATGTAGAGCATTATAAAAGTAAGATCTTTGGTGAGATGTTGGCGAAGATCAAACATCTCTCAAATGAAAAGAGCTTAGTATTTGTGATCTTCATAAACCACAAAGATCTAGAGAAAATAATGAAGTCTTTTAAGCTCGGCAAAATAATCATCCCTAATTTTATAGTAAGGAGAGCATCTATAAGCAAAATAATTTTTAAATTCAATAGTGGGTATGAGTTTTCTTCAATCCATGAAATTAGTTGAAAGTACTTTTGGATTCATCTATATATATTTTCCACAAAAGTTTCAAATCCTCATCATGATGATAGATCAATAAATGTAATTCAAAACATTTACAAAAGATAAACACAATTGAATACAAAAACAATTCAATTTCAAACTTTATATAAAGATTTAACAAATATAACAATAAATATAACGAAAATATATAAATAAATTCTAAATGCCACAAAAATAAAACCTTATTTTAAAAATAAAATTATATGTTATAAAAATACTTAAATTTTTTTTTTTTAAAGCAAGATAAGGATTTAGTGGTTCCCAAAACTCCAAGTAGGCTCTATAAATCGGATTAAAAAAAGAAAGCTAATATTTGCTAGTTTAGCAGGCGACCATTTCTTTTGTGATCATTTACACAGCATGTGCTCACTGTCTACATAAAGGCCTTAACAAAGGACAAGGGATTTTGGAACAATTGAATCAGCACATATCAATCAGACCACCTTTCTTTTGAAATGTCACATCAGTTGAGCATGGGAGGTCTGTCTCAGACTTCAGTTGAGCCTTATCTTGATAAGCACACGCGGAACCCTCAACCAGCCGTCTATCTTGAATTTAGATGCCCAATCACACCAAGAAATAACTGTACACCCCACCTGGTCCCTGTCTCACTTGAATGAAAGCTTCATCTTTCTGTTTTTCTTTTCATAGATTACACAAAACAGGCCTCAGCAGCTCTTTTGTTCTTCATGTCCTGCTGCTCACAACTGCAAGATAATATATTTTGCCATGGATTTGGAGAGCAGGGAGAAGTTGGGCAAACATCCTCCAGACGAGATGACTTGCATGTGTAATAAAACACAGAGGTCATTACAGTGTCCATTACAATCACCATGGAGTACATCAAAACCAGCAGAGGGGCTTCCCATCTCATGTTTCCACCACCGCCTCTCATCACTCCATGCACAAACAACCTCTCCACAAACGCCCAGCTCAGGTTTACAACCACCGCCATAACCAGAGCAATTCGGGTCTTCCCCCTTATCAAAAACAGGGCCTTCAACACAGCTTGCATCCCATAATTGCACTCTTCCATTACACACACAATTGTGGCCAAATTGCAGACAATCATGGCATGTGCAAAAACAATGGAATAAGCAATCCCTCCTCCCAAAGCAGCGCCAATTTCCCATTTAAAACCAAGACCCAAAACGCAACCCACTTTCAGAAATGCAGAAACTAACACCAAAATCACAGCATTTGTTCCAATTACCAGTACACCCGCCCATATATAAGTCACCACCAGGCCTTTCCACAGCCTGGGTAAGGCCCGAATCAGCTTTTTCCATGAAGGCCTATTGCCCCCTGCATAGATAGAGGCCACTGTGTGGGCTACTGCTGCTCTTGCAAGCAGTGAAAACGTGATAACAACAGGAAAACAGAACAAAAATGAAATTAGTGTCTCAGAAAGCTTGTGATACATCAGATGGGTATAGCGCCAGTTGGGGAACCCAGCTGCCTGAGCAGAGTCTCGGATTTGTAGTGCCAAATTGTTGGCAATATAAGTGTGGGAAAAGAGGGCGCGGCAGACAAGAAGCGCAGCAGAAACAGGGGATACCAACAGCACTGCAATTGCCGTCAATACAGATAAATTATGCACAAGAATTGCTGCAGATTCTCTTACAATTCCCGCAACATTCAACAGGAAGAAATCATGGGTGTTCCTGCTCTTTCTCCGACCCATTTCTCACTTGATTTTCTGTCAATTGCACTTCAATTCAATGTCAATTTTTTCTTGGCTGATACCTCCGTGATCACCCAATGATCTGCTTGCTGTTCAAGACAAGTCTCTATTTGTATATATAGTATTTTAACAGAAGGAAGCTTGATGTAGCAGGAAAATTGAAAAGCCCCACAGGGTAAAGTGGGTTCATTCATGCAATGAGTTTTAACAGTATCATTGCCCACATTAATTTTGCTTCACACGCCATGAGATTTAAATTGCTAACTCTGAATCGCTAAACCCCACCACTTGTGGAGGAAGATTAATAATGGTTTTTTATTCATATGGTATTATGTTATCCCTACTTTGATCCAAATTGAATGGCATTGAGTGCATGCGGTATAACTACTTGTTACTTGGACTGGAAGGGATAATCATATGTTAAGCAAACTCCGCTTTCCGCCAACCGACCACTGGTGAGCCCCATAATCTTAGGATTACAATTTAAGTCTATTGGTCAACTCCATATTTGATAAAATTTTAACTCGAGTTTAACCTTTGATGAAGTCAGACTCTACCACATGTTTGTTTATATTAAAATGCATGTTGTGCGAAAGGATGGAAAATGGATAATTCATCTTATTTTGAAAGCATTTTAGAAAATAGGTTGACTTGCATGTAATTTTTTATTCAGTTATATTTATTTAAAATAATATATTCACATATTAAGAAATGGCATAATCTTATGTAAAATTAGATTTTTTTATGTTATGTTATTTATTTGTTTAATTATTTATCTTTTGTCTTATTGATGCATAGATATATTCCAGTATATTCCCCTAAATCATTCATTAACTATATCTATTCACACATGTATCCCTTAACATCTGTTATTCACCTTAATTCGAGCTTGCTTATAGTTTGTATCATTTCTATAGGCTGGATTTGACTCTCAAATTTTTGAAATTCAAATTCAAATTTTGGTTACCTTCCTCCCATTCCTTACCTATCTAAAGGTTCACTTAACAAAAGTTCATGTGATTTATTGCTATGTACTTATATTTAAAGTCATTCAATTGCATTCATTTGAAAGTCTCCTCATCCTCCAAGCATTATTTGCATATCATCCACATCTAAGGAAGAAAACACTTCATTGTAGTGCTCTAAAATGAATCTAGAATTTGCATATCCATTATAAGAGCATATTCATGGCTAAGATATGTTTCTTTGATCTTTTATACACATTTTCAAGGGTTGGCCTAGGTGAACATGTCCCCTTGTAACATCATGATAATCTTTGAAATGTATTTTTAAATGCCACCAAACTTAGATATAAGAAAAGGTAAAGATACCAGAGGAAAATATGGTGAATCTAGAAGCAAAATCATTTGTGCTACTAGATCATTTCCAAGGGTGTAGGATATTATTGCATGCACAAATGTGACCCTAGTATGCGAACTTAATCCACCAAACTGTAGACACAATGCTTTGTTCCAAGGCAATCCATAGATTAGCATATTCCATTTATGTTCCTCGTACATCAAAGAATTAGTGCATGGATAAAAAATTCATCTTGCTCAAGTATATTGATAATTGACTTCATTTATTGTGTTTACTTTCCATACTTTAGCATTTATTACATAAGAATACACATGCTCATACTTGCCATTAATTGATCTAAATTAATTGTTGCTTATGTGTATGCATCATATTGGATTAGCCTAGATTAAGCATAAGGAAAGTGTTATTTTCCTTTACATTTTTGGTGAATTTAATCAATCCTAGACCATATATCCTTCCTCTTGGGTCTTTTTAATCTATATTATAAATTTTTGGGTCTAAAATAACTTTGATTTATCATTTTTCATAGGTTCTCTAAGGTTTGTATTCATTGTATCTATGTGTCTTTTGATGAGTTTTTGGGTATCCATAACAATTTATCTTTCTTCCCACTCCCACCCTAGGAAATTCTACCATTCTAGAACCTCTTAGGGTTTTTTTCTTAGTTTATTTACATACATTCATTTAAGATTTGACATGTTCCTATCTTTCATATCACATGACACATCCATCTTGATATACTTATGGATTTTTTGTACTAAGGATATGCATGCATTCTCTATATATGTGTTGTTTTGTCATGTCATATATCACTTCCCTATTTCACCAAATTGGCTAGTGCAAACCATAAGTTATTATAGGTGCTTACTTAATTTATTCATATATTTATGATGATCATATGTCTTGTGATAATGATGAGCATACACTAAGTTAGGATCTATCATTTGATTCACCTATTCATCACATCAATATACCTAGTGATCATACATTTCTTGCATGTCATGATAATCCTATGTCCATAAATTTAGGTGCTTTGAATGAGTTATCTCCTTTAATGCATGATGTTGAACACATTAGAATCATTCTTTTGCATCTCATGTTGAATCTATGGATACTTAATATATAATAATATTTTACATACTTCCACCCCACATGATGATATCTTATTCTTTGATGATAACTCAGTTTCTCATGTAGATTGTGTCGATGCTTCATTGCATTATTCTACTCTACATGGTGGCTTTATAAACCATAGTGAAGAACTCTTACATGATTATGAAGGGTCCTTTTATGCTTTATTTCATGTGAAATATTTCCTACTTGCTAATTATGAATACTTAGATGATGACATCTTGTGGATTACTGAGTCTTTCTATACTTAAGTGGCAAACCTTTGTAATGGTTTGATTCATCTTGTTTTCTCTACACTTCATAAATTTAGTCATTATTTTCATTGCATTATTTTCTAGCGCTAATTCAAATGGGAATAACATGATTTTAGAGAGAATATCTCATGATAGATATATTTTTATACTAATTCTATTAATATGGTTTTTGTTGGTGTAATTAACTATTTAATTACACTTACATTAGTTTACTTAGGCATTTAATTATATTCCTAGGTATCATTTACTAGGTGATAGGTTCACATGTTTGCTTAGGATATAAGACTCCTTCTAGAAGGATGAGTTGTCTTTTCTATAGGTCTTATCTTATCTACATTATTTCCTAGGTAGTTAGTTAGTTGTCACATGTCATAAGATTATGACACATGTCAACATCATATTACATACTACATATCGACCTTGCTTATATAAGCGATGCTTCATATGTATTTTTTCATATTGAGTTTGGCATTCTTGCATCTTAATGATAGCATGATATTTCTGCCATTTCTCTCTTGTGGAAGTTATTTTGTCTTGCAGGTAATTCTGGGGTGTTTGAGGAGTTCATCATAAACTACTACATGGTATCAGAGCTTCAGTGCTACAAACTTCTTCCTAGATCTGAGAGACCAATCTTTGCGTGAAATTTTTGTTGGATGAGAGTTGGGGTCTTGAGAGCCTCACCATTGAATCCAAGTCAGCAGAGAAAGTCAAGATCGACTTTTGTTTTGTCAAAATTTGACGTATTTTGTCAAATCTACAAGGGTTTGATCCAACCATTTATATTGGAGCCATTTTCATTTTTGCTTCAGAAAATCTAGCTTCCACTCATTTGTAGGAAAAACATTTTTTTGAGTTTTGTAGCCAAGGTCGAAATTTCATCTGGGTATTTGCTAGATTTTGCAAATAGTAAGCATATCTGAAGAAAATTGTTGTCCAAAAAGTGTCACACGTCATTTTCCTACAGGTTGAAGGTCAAAAGAAATTTATTTTTTCATCTTTTGTTTGTTGATTCAAAAAAATATTTCTCTGTTTTGTTCTTTGCATCAAAATACTATTTGGATATCAATTAGTTTTTGCATGCAACAAGTAAATTTTCCAGAAATCAAATCAGAAGGGTCGTGTCTGCATTTTTGATTGACACAATTTATCCATTTTTTCAAAAATTCATAACTTGAGCATACGACATCCATTTTTCAAAATCTTTATATCATTGAAAAGTTGATTTTGTCTTCTACATAGATTTGAGGTTATTTTTCATCATGGAGGCAGATGTGAACAGTCATCAGTGCATGCATTATTTTCTTTTTTTGTGTGCATTAGGTTTACATTTTCTCTACACTTTATTTTAGTTCCAGATCATTTTTCAATCAACGCTGCTTCATAGATTTCGGAGTTGTGCCAGTTTGTGAGTTCTCTAGTGTTCCTTGGCATCAGGTCTGTTGTTGCTTTTCAAAATTTTGACTTGAGTCCTTAAGTGACTCTAATATGGTTTCTAGCAAACAAAAGTATCTTTCCTTGCTTGCCAAATTGAGGATTTTAGTGTTACTCCATAGTGTACTTCCAGTGCTTCTCTTGCAATAGGTTATCTCATTATGGGGGGTTGAATGGTCTCTCTTTTCATCCTTTGTGTGGATGGAGATTGATTGGATTTGTGATGGATATCATTATTGTATTTCATCTCTCTTTTGGGGAGGAGTTTTGTCCCACTAGGTTTTCTCTTTTTCTCTATTTGTGAGAGATTTCTTTGCATTCAATTTGTACATGGGTAGCTAACATGGCCTCATAGCTGGGACCCATCTTTGCATCATCTGCATAGTAATTTCCTCCCTAAGTTGCACTTATGGGGGGGTGTTGGTGTAATTAATTATTTAATTACATTTACATAAGTTTACTTAGGCATTTAATTATATTCCTAGGTATTATTTACTAGGTGATAGGTTCACATATTTTCTTAGGATATAAGATTCCTTCTAGAAGGATGAGTTGTCTTTTCTAGAAGTCTTAACTTATCTAGCATCATTTCCTAGGTAGTTAGTTAGTTGTCACATGTCATAAGATTATGACACATGTCAACATCATATTACATAATACATCTCAACCTTGCCTATTTAAGCGAGGATTCATATGTACTTTGCCATATTTAGTTTGTCATTCTTGCATCTTAATGATAGCATGATATTTCTACCATTTCTCTCTTATGGAAGTTATTTTGTCTTGCAGATGATTCTGGGGTGTTTGAGGAGTTCACCATAAACTCCTCCAGTTTTTGTCTCTCCTATACCTTACTTATTTCCTACCCCGAATTCACTTGATTATTATCTTGTGGGACATAAACATCAAAGGTTAGGAAGAGGACAAGCTAACAATCTACCACCACTAATCTTACTAGTTAATATGCTTAATTGATCTTTTATGCCTCAAGCCACAAGTAAAAAAATGAATATGTCATTATTTAACAAATGTAGATCACTCAAGCCAATATATCTCTATGGGACACAATGTGCACATTTCCTTATTAAGAGATATTATGCAAAAGGATTTGAAAAAATAAAAGTTGGATCCAATAATACACTATAATTAGTTACATCTTTGATTGAGTATATTGGATACAAGGAAAGTCACAATAGATTATTTGATGATAAAGAAATTCTACCTAAAAATATCATTATTATTGCATATCATGGTAAAAAGTAGCAATTTTTTCATCAAATGAGTTTTAGTTGATAATGGATCTAGCTTTAACACATGTACTCAAAATTGCTTGCAATAATTAGAAATAAATAAGTCAAAAATACAACCATCAGATCTTACCATTAGAGGATTTTATAATATGCCCATATCTTTTTTGGATACTATTATTCTTTTGATTCAAGAAAACCCCTGCAAGATGGACACATTGTTCCATATGATGCCCAAAAAATTAACTTATGTAGTGTAGAAAATTGTATACCTTTACAATTTCACACTATGTTTGGGTCCCTTAATATATTGGACTTAATTAAGCTTTTAATTTGCTAAATTATGCATTCCAAAGCCTTATTCTTACTAATTTCCGAAAGGGGTACCAACATTAAATAAATGTATTTAATAGTTTAAAAATTGCCTTGGATCATGTGTGTCTTGAAAGTATAGGCCAGCACCCATTCGCCCATGGGAAAATGGGTCCCCTTTATGAGCCAAGACCCAATTTAAAATATGTTTTTGGTGGCATTTTAATGATTAAAATTCAAATTGTAAGTGTTAGTTTTTGGAATATAATTTTTAGGAAATTGGATAAACACCTATAGGTACATAATATTTTTATCATTTGAAATCTAAGCAATAATTTGGAGAACTTATGATCAAGCATTATTCTCAAGAGCATAATTGAACATTCAAGAGCAACATTATCATTTATAGCAACAATCGAGATCCTAACATCATGTCAAATTTTATGTGTATTCATGTTGTCTTGTGAAGGCTAACAAGTGTTGTAGGGCTTCATGCATTCAAGCATTCAAGAAAATCAAGCAAGAAAGATCTAATTCCCTTGAAGTGATGTGTATGTCTTCAACCTTCAAGGAAGCCATTGAAGGGGGATGATTTGCAACAAATTATTTATTCATCATTTCCTTCCTTTCCATTAAGGTTTTCATCATTGACGTTGCCATTGTGAAAGTGGGAACACTATTCATGGGGTTTGACTGAGGCAAACCCCTATATGACACAAAAACTATTCCCTCTTTGTATATGTGTAGGTTATAGGTTGAAGAAGGATTGAGGAGCTCTTGAAGAGAAATTTTGCATTGTTGCATTTGTTTCCATTATTGTTGTCAACCTACAAAAACTAAGTTGCAGAATTCATTTATGATAAATTTGCAGGTAGAAAACATCTCAGATCTAGCACCAGAGGACTATAAAAAGTATTTTTGGTATCCCTTTCAAAGACCCATTCGTCATTGGGTGAATGATTCCTTGTAGGCACATCAAAACCAAATTTTCTAAGCAGGTTTGTTGTCCTCTACACTTCCCAAATCCACTTGCAAACTGCTATTTCTATCTGCCAGTTGTTGAGATCTTGCATTTTATGTATTAGGGCATATATGATCATTAGTTTAATGATACTAATGTTAACTTAGACTAATAAAATAAACGCATATGACCAAAAATACATTAACCTAGATTAAAACAATTAAAATTTGTCACTAAATGATTCAAAAGTAAATGCTAATTATAGAATTAAATGAAAAGGGTTTAATGTACTTAGCTCAAGAATGATGAAAATAAATAACTCTAATGTCACATTGAAGTTCATTTACCTCAAGATTGAACACGTATCCTATTTGTCTATACTTCATCTCAAAATCCAAATAGTATGCCAAGTCTACTTTGAGTCTATCTCACAACTTTAGGTTGATTCTATGTAACATGGATCTAATCTCTACCCTAGAGAGTTGATCTAGGCAACTATTTTTGCATTATATTTCACTAGATTCCATACTTTGTACTAACTATCAAGGACTAGCATTATTTAAAAATATATTAAGGATATTATTGAATCACGAAGGTCACATTCTCCTAAGTTGGGCCCTTTGATTAGACTAGATTTATGGTCATGAAAATGATCAATGATAAAACTCTTCAATCACGTAAATATCATAGAATGATTTAATGCAATATTAGACACATTTTAGACCTCCAATCAAAGTGTTTCTAGAATGATTCTCCCCTTTAATGCATAAGATATTAAGATATGCATTGGATAATAAATGAATGCACATTGAATGTCTTTGAATATCAATATAAATCAATAAATCAAATGAAACATATACCAAGTCTATCCATAATGAAAATGAAATAGACACCAACCAACACAATATGAATCTCAAAAATTAAAAATTAAAATTAAAAATTTAAAAATGAATTATATAGAATATTAATTAATCCTATATTATAAAATTAACCCATGACAAATAACAACTAATTTTAATATTAAAATGAATGTCTAAATATTAAAAATGTAATAAATATCAAATATAAAAAATAATATACAAATACATGTAAAATATGACTATACATGTTAAAATTAATATACAATTTAACATAGCTATATTTTTCATAAATACTCTTGCATCATCAAGTTGACCTTAAATTCTCAAATCCCTTAGAGACTGTGCAATATCATTATTCAACTAAACTGCATTATTGGCTTGAAAAAGCCCCCAACTATAAGGGAATATTTCATTTATAAATAATCATTTTTTTAACCAGCGGAAGGAGGGCCTCTTTAATTTATAACTATTCAAACTTATCCACCCCCATATAAAATTCATTATCCAAATATTAAGAATATAACAATTTGGTGGAAGATTCCATCACAATTATTTGTAATGAAAAGGATTCGATTTCAGACTAGTTAAAGGAATCATTCTCTAACTAATAAATATTCTCATATATCCATATAATAATATCTATAAGATTTAGAATATTTAGAGGAATCTTTATTTGAAATCATTTTTAATAGATGGTTATAAGGCTTGCCATTTCATTAACCATCTTTAAAAATAACAATTAATAGCAAATAGTTTTTTATTTTAATTGTTCTATTGGCAATTTTAGAAGATGTCATAGTTAATTATTTTAAAAAATAATCTTTAATATTGTATACTTTTGATTTTTCTAAATTGTTTATCTTAAATAATATTAAATCTTATTTTTAAGTTTTAGAGAGAAAAAAATTACATTGCTAATAGAATAGGTATGGAACCATTCTTATCTCAAAATTAGAAACAATCCTCTTTTGAATGAGATCATGTAATATTTTTTTAAATAGATGACACTAGACTATTTTTCTTGAAATGAGATAATATAATTAATATTTATCAATAATTTTGGAAGGTTTTAATAGTGGCTTCTTTATAAGTAAGTTTTTTAGCACAATAGTTATTTGTAAATATTTAATACTTCTTAAGTTGATAGTTTGTAAAAGCATTCCATTATTTATTGTAGAGGAGAAAAGTGCTACACTCTTTTACTCTCTTATTTTACACCTCGTTTCACTTTGTTCTAATAAATAATATTCTAGTACTTTTAATTGAGTTATTTTACATAAAAAATGATCTAAACATGAAACGAATGCTCCATCAACCCATACTAGTCCCCAATGGCCAAGACCAACTTCCATTATTTCCATCATTGAATAAATAATATGTGTGTTTTTTTTTCTTTAAATAGAATTTCACTTATGATCACGTCCTCCAAATTTAAAGATTTCTCTCTCTTATTCTAAGTTGACTATGCTATCTAATTTTATTATTACATAAAAATTTGCATGCCAAAATATGTAAATCAAGAACCTCGAGTTATGTCTTTAACAAATGATAAGACAAAAATAAAATAGTTTGTAAAGATAGATCCCATAACAGACTATCAAATAGAAAAAATAGAAAAAATGAGTTTGTCCTCTACACCAATCATCATGTTTTACTATTGATTAACAATGAAGGTAAGCTAAATCAAAGACACATGAAATGGGTTGAGTTTATTCAAAGTCACTCATTTTTTTTTAAACATAAAAGTGGCAAGTCAAATCAAGTAGTTGATGCATTAAGTAGAATACGTTTGTTGTTAAATAAGATGCAAGTAAATGTTATGGGTTTTGACTCCATGAAGAAAATGTATGAGAAGGATTTTGATTTTGGTGAAGCATGGAAAGCCTAAAAATGCCCAATTGAAGGGGATAGAACCAAGTGACTAGAATAATTCATTCAATAAGGATTGTTATTTAAGGGACAACAATTATGCATTCTAAGGGGATCAATGAGAGAGAATTTAATTAGAGAGAAACATAGTGGAGCACTTGGAGGGAACTTTGTGGTGGATAAAAATTTGGGGCAGCTTCAAGAATGTTACTATTGACCAAGGATGTACTTGGGATGTGAAGAATATAGTGCAAGGGTGCTCGATATGTCAACATGCCAAAGGAACAAGTCAAAAACACTAGATTATATCAGCCTTTGCATACACTTGAAAGACCACATGGGAAGTGTTCGTATGTGGCGACTGATCATGCTATACTGTACACCCTGGCCCCTATCCTTGCCGGGGTCCGGGGCTGGGCCGGGCCCTAGGCGGGGGTTCGGGGGCGGCAGCCCCCGAGAAAAATTTTCCTCCTACTTTTTCGCATGATCATCGAAAAAGGGAAAAATCCGATTTTGTAGAACCCAAAAATCTAGAAGCTTCTAAGCTTGATAAAAGGGGTTCGGATGGGTATTTCAATATGAGAAAAACACGATTATTCGCAAGATTGTAATAGGTTTTACACTGGATACTAAAAGTATTGGATGGCTGCGGTTTGGTGGATGTAGCCCGGATTGGGTGAACCACGTTAAATTATTTGTGTTATGATTTATTCTGTGTGTGTTTTAGTTTCTTTGTTTATTAATTAAATCTGCATTTAATTGTTAGATATCTGCCATCTCTAACCCTAACATGAAGATGTGAGTATGGACATTGTCCTTGGGCTGCCAAGGACTCAAAAAGGTAATGAATCTATTTTTGTTGTAGTAGATAGATTCTCCAAGATGGCACACTTCATTCCATGCAAGAAATCTAATGATGCAACACACGTTGCACATTTATTTTTCAAATATATTGTGAGGCTACATGGATTACCTAAGAGCATTGTTTCAAATAGATATTCTAAGTTTCTGTTCATTTTTGGAAAACATTATGGAAGAAGTTGGATACAAAATTAACTTTCAGCTTAGCCTATCATCCTCAAATGGATAGGAAAACTGAAGTAGTCAACCAAAGCCTTAGAAACTTGTTGAGATGTTTGATAGATGGGAAGCCAAAACAATAGGATTTGGTACTTGCACAAGCTGAGTTTGCATATGTTAGAATTGTTGTCATTGATGTCAAAGGGTATTCATGATGATAATTGATGTTTGTGGATTAACTCAAAGAGTTTTCTAAAGTTTGTAGTGCAAGTCCTGAAGAGTTGATGATGTTCGGGCATCGAGCTTTCCTTATACCACTCGCTAGAAATGTTAAGTAACATAATTTCAGACTTCAAAATTCAGGCTTATCTTATATCATTTGCTAAAATATAAGGAGTTAGTCTATTAGATCAAAGTCTAATCAAGCTTTGAGCTTCGAGAATCCCTTATATCACATGATCAAAGAAACAAAGAAAGAAAGAGTGAAGTTCTAAAGGTGTCAGGCGTCAGAGGTCGATGAGAAGGCTTTCACCTTATCAAATAGATAAGACAAGGATAATGATAAAAGCTCAAAGGTTGATACCCAAATTATTAAGACAACTAAATATTTCAAAGGGAGGAATTGGGCATCAGATGACAAAAAGAAGACTTAACTTGTTCTGTAGATTTGAAAGGAGGTAAGAGGGATGATTGACACCTGAATCTCACAAATATTTGAATTTCAAAAGCCAAAGTAGGAAAGTTGGTACAAGTTCAAAATCTCAACCACCAAAAGTTGAAGGGTGGTCTCGAGGATTGTGAAGCGAATGGAGGGCTTAACACCTTATCAAAAAGTAAGAAATAGGTAAACAATGAACACAAATCTTGATAATCGATGAATTGAGACTTAAACGAATCTCGAAGGAGCCATTGGAAGTTTAGACATCAAAGGGATGGCTTGTGGTTTAAGTTAAAAGGATGGTACAAGGTAAAGGGTAAGGTTGATAGCTGAGATCCAAAATGTGAAGGCATTTTGAAGGATGGCAGAAGGTAAAGGGTAAGGCTGATAACCGAAACTCAAAATGCAAACACAATTATGAATGAAGTAGCAACACACATTCCACATGTGATGATGACACATGTACATGCTTGGTAATAAAGTCAATATCGATGGTCAATATTAAAATTGACCAAAATGGTTATCTCCAAAAGACAAAATTTGACAGATAGTTATAGTTTTGAATCTGATTTAAATATTTGTGTAAAAAATCATTAATATGACGATTTCAAAGGCTTGTGATTCAGTTAGGATTTTTGTGTAACTATGGAAATATTCACTGTCATTGTTAGAGTGGTGGCATGAGTGTTTAATGAATATAGATCTACAACCATTGCATGTGTAAAATGGAGATATGAATGTATTATTATTCGAATAAATAGATGTTGATTTGAAATTTTTTTAGGTTAGAGGAAAAATCTATTAAGATTGTTGAAAATCTATTGAAATTAGATGATTTTTGTATGGTGAATCAAGAGGAGTGAAAAACAAAGGAAGAGAGTCAAAGTTATGATTTGAAAAGGTGCATTCTTAGGTTGAAGAAGAACCAGTTTTCAACATATATAAACTTGTAATATTCTAGAGGTTAGTGCCTCAGAAAATTGAGTTGGTTCTCAATTGGGTGTGTAGTGTACCTAGAGGTTGGTGCCTCAAAACATTGTCTTGGGTGTTAATCTACCTATAAGTGGGCGCTTACAAAACATATGTAATATCTTTGATTGTGAGGTTGGATTTGAGAAATTATAGACTCAAGAAACTTTTCTCACTGTGGTTTTTCCCTTCTAGGGTTTTCCTTGTGTATTTGGTGTCTGCTTTGTGTGGGATGTTTTTATGGAACCTTAAATTTTGTCTGTTGTTTGATTTGATAAAAACAATTATATAATAATTCAACCCCCCCTCTCAATCTATTGGTGTTCTTTCAACAACATATAATAATTCCATCAATAGAGGTGTACATGAACTAAGGGATAGTGTAGATTTGGGAAGAATTGTTGTAGCTAAATATGCAAATTACTTGCAAGAACTACATAAGGAAGTCAAGGAAAAGCTAGAGCCCAACAATAAGAAATATAAGGAACATACCAATTTAAAAAGGAGAGAGTAATAATTTGAGGTTGGATAATTGGTTTTGGCACACCTACGGAAGGAGAGACTCCCACAAGGAACTTATGACAAGATGAAGTGGAAAAATATTGATTTGTGTAAGGTGATTAGTAAATTTTCAACTAATACTTATGAAATATAACTACCACTAGAGTTGGGTATTTCTCCAATATTCAATGTAGCCGATTTATATCATTTTCATGAAGAGGAAAAATATGAAAAGGATGGTGATACTTCATATTTTCCAACCAAAGTACAATGGGGGTAGAAATTTCTAGAGCCAAAGGGTGAAGAAGTAGATAAAGTGATTGATTCTAGAGTGGTACATAAGACACGAGGCAAAGAATACAAAGAGTATTTAATCAAATGGAAAGGGGAAAATTTGGAGGAGACAACATGGATGGAAGCTCTAGAACTTCCCAAGCTTGGCATACCTCGACCAGATGAATGTTCATGAGCTCCCTCTCATGAAACATTCTTTCTTACTTGGGATGTTTGATGTAGGAGTATTTGGGTGCATGAACAATACTGCACATCTAAAAACATTTTAAATTTTGATGTTTGTATTTTATTTTGATTTTCTTGTAGGCACAATTTATTAAAATCCTCAACTCCTCCAACACGATAAGGTTTAATGTTGGGATTGTAAAAAATCAATGGATTAATTGATTCACTTATTAATTATTTTAAAAATGTTTAAAAGTTGTTAATTTTCCAAAAAGGAAAAATATTATGCCTAGGCTTGTGAGTAGGCATTTAATGTAAATTGTAACTCCATTCAAAAATTTAAAATTGCATTTTGTTGAAGAAATGTGATGCAAGGCGTTGAGGGAGTGGAGAGAGTGGGTTGAGAGGCAAGAAGGAATTTTTTGAATTGCAATTGAAAACACATACCTGGAAGAGGAAATCCCATGCCTAGGAAGGAGTAATGAGAATTCTGGAAGTTTGATTGGCAGAGGAGAGAAAAAGCCACACCCAAGTTGCTTGGGGAGTTTTGGTCAAGAAAGAAATGAGGAGAATATGAGAAAATGGAGATTGTATGGAAGGGGCAAGGATTTTATGGCGTTTGATGTGTTTTGCAAGTGTTTTTTTCTGTTCAAAGAGAGTTATGATCAGATTTTGGCTTTCTTGTAGATGTTTTTTAGAGTATTTTAAGTTTTCTTATGATTGCTTGTAGATTGGTGTTGTGGGAGTGGCATAGTTTGGCAATTGCTGAATCCATTGTGTCGCATTATTGTTGCAAGAATTTTGGGGTGAAACAATAATTTTATATTTCTTATTTTATTGTGTTTTCCATTTTTTCTTTCAAAAATCTTAGAGGTGAATTTGCTGCAATAATTGACAATCTTGTGGATTCTCAACTATTGATTTGCACCATGTCTTAAGAAAAATGAAAGAGATAATGAAATTTATATAAAAACTAATTAGAAATAGATACATGTATATCCCCTAATAATTTTTGTCATGATAAAATTTCAACTACTTCCATCTTTACAAATGAATTAAGTCAATGGTAGTTTATTGCATTTTAAGAAAAGTACTACCTAGAGTAAGGGGTAATATAGGTAATAAGCTATGAATCTAGTGTGGTAAGGGTACAATAGTAAAGTGGTGTATATGATTTAAGTATAAATTTATGTTTTGTTCATGAATATATTATATAGTAGTTATCTAAAATCAATCATCTATCGATAAATCAAGAACAAAAAAATCTTATTAATGAAGCTTTAGAAGATTGATCTTTTAAATTTCATCTAGGAGGTTTCTTAATCCTCAAGTGAAATGCAAGTTATTTATGGTGTAAGGTAATAAGAACCCTAATGAAGAGATTTTGTGGAATGTTAATTAATTAATTGTGGAAGTTAAATTTTAGATAATTAGGAAATTTAAACCTTTGGATAAAATTATTCTATACTTTAGATAATTAATTAATGGTAACTAATTAATCTAGGAGGTCTTATTAACATTTTAAGTTTACTGAGGCTTTAGGAATCTATCTAGAAGTCTTAGTTGGTATTATATCTTATCTTATGTCATTTACTTCTTGTGTATAGGTAATTTAATATTAGTTTTCTCATGTCATAGGATTAAGACACGTGTCTTGATCTTGTCTAATCCTATGTCTCACCTTGGCTATATAACCAAGGGGTTCTCATTTGAGAATCCATCCAATTATAATACATCATTTGCCTCCTTTGATGGAATATCATTATTCTTTCACAGACGATCTCTCTTGTGCTTTCATAGAAGTTACTAGATCTTGGGTGGTTACAATTTTCAACTAAATTTTGTATGGTGTAGAGTATTCTATACAAAATCTTACATGGTGTTAGAGCTTGTGGGGTTGCTTCTTGACAATCTTGATTGAGATATATATGTTTCAAATCTTGGTGGATCTTGAAAAGTTGAGTATGCTCTTCTCTTGCATCGAATGATGATCTAGAAAATAAAACAAAACTTGATAGAAATACCAGATTTGGGGGTTTCCTCTTGGTGTCTTTATATTGCAAGTTCATTTTGGAGCTTATTGGTGCAAATATGAGCTCACCATTGAGTTAAAAGGATTCATGAAAGTCATTTTTACATTATTTTTTATCCAAATTGGACATATGAAGCCAAATCTATGAGGGTTTGAAGGTGAGAGGTCATTTCTAGATCTGAGAGGTAGCTATAATTTTGGAGCATTTTGGGTCAAAAAGCATCACATCCAGAAGGCCAAGTCAAGATCCAAGTACTTCACCCAAAGCCTTAAAAAATTTCACCTCCCCTGATTCATCAGTATGACTGTAGGGTTGCAAGCATCATAATTGTAGGTGTCATAAATAAGGGGGTATGATCACACAATAAATTTATTTTAAAATCTATATTTTCCAAATTTCAAATTTTATATTATATATACATATATTAAGGCAAGTATGGTATTCCTACATAGATCTACATTTGAGGTACCTTCTATATAGTGTAGGGTGCATGTGGTACCCACTTGCAACAAAAGATCACCACATGGCACAACCCCTACCAACCACTTATTAGAAAAAAAATTCACCAAAACCCCACCATCGGTAGGTGGGTGGTATTTTAAAAGCTTGCAATAGAATATACCAAGAAGATTTCACCACCCAAATTTTCGGTGGCTAAATAAATATTCTACAAAATATTCTATTAGGGTGAATATTTCATCAAGTGGAAAGCATTTTCCACAAAATCTCCAAAGATTTCACCTAATGTTTGAATATTCCAATAGGAGGTGAATATTTTGTAGTTGACTATTGACATCAACATTGCATCAACAATGATGTTAGTAGGCACCTAAATTTTTTGGCCCCCCTCTCCAATGTAATTCTCATTTTTGCACTCAATTTTTAGAGGCTCATAATTAGAACTCAAGACCTCCTTTTCTAAAGAATCTTTTATATTTGGGGTAGAATTGTGTGCTCTTTGTAGTGGTTCAATTGATTTTTTATTTTAATGTTTTGTGTTTCCAAAAATTATAGATTCTCACAGGTGTTGTTGAGTCATTATCATTTTGGGAACTTTTGAGGCTTTGTTATCGCTCCTACGATAACATTTTTGGGTGTAATTTTTTTGAAAGTGCATAATATTTTATATAATTTATAGTGGTATGATCAAATTGATCTCATTCTATCTAAATAGTGCAGTTTGAGTTTGTACCCAAATTTGACATTTGTAAGCACTAAGATCAAGTCCACTTCACTATTGTTGGCAAGTGACACTTGTAATCGTAATGCATATAAAGTGTCAAATCATATATTGTTGGAGTGATTCTTGATTGAGTAATTGAGGGGGAAATCTTGTAGTGGTTGATTAATTTATTTTTCTTGTTGTGTGTTCTTGCAATGGGGAAATCTCAAATTGAACTCCTAACTCCATAAAATTATGCATCATGGATAAAATTAGTATGGAATTATCTTATGGAAAAGGATTGTTTAGGCCATCTAAAATAAACCATTTCTCAACCTATTGATGCTAAATAACTAGAAAGATAGGATATTGATTGTGAGAAAACAATTGGATGCATATGTTGATTAGTCTCTTTTAATTTAGAATTTCATAATGAATCATGCAAGAAACCTAAGGAGCTTTAGGATACTTTTGAAAATTTGTATGGTAAATCTAATAAGATTAGGGGATATCAAATTGATAATGATTTGATGAATCTTGATCCTAAATTTTTTGACTACATCCAAGACTACATCTACAATATTAAGCAACTAAGAACACAGCTAAAATATTGCAATATTGATAAGGAGGATTTACAACTGATTTTAAGTTTGTTAAGCTTGGTCCTAAGTATTCAGTGTTTGTTTTTGGATTTTATATCCATAAAATTTCTATGGGAGCATCATATGTTGATCCTTGATCCAGGTGGATATATTCACCAAAACTTCAATTGTTCCAAATGCTCAAAGAATCAACACCATGTTAAAGAGCTCTCTGATACGAACCCAACACAAATTGAATCATCTTGAAAGGAGTTCATATGTCCAAGTTATGCATTTGGGAACAATGGAAAATTATGCAAAACTAACTCAGGATCCAACCCAAGAATATCAACATATGACCAAGCAAAATTGATTTTTCTTGTTGAAAAGAAGCTGATGAATTCTAGTTTTTCAGTGATTTTCAAAGACACTGCAAAGTGAACAATTCTAAGACTATCACCAGTACCAATGTTTATATCCTTTGACTTTTCTACAAGCAATGATCTCTCTTGACTTGTAGGTAGTACATCCAACCCTCCATCCTTGGGTTCCTTAGATATTTTTTCACCCTTAGATACATCCTTTCCTTTTACTTTTTAGGGTCTAAAGGAATCTTTTAGTTTTCAGCTAAAGACCTATCACTTTTTATTTTTTCACTTTTGTGGCTAGAGGGTGGAGTAGATTCCCAAAATTAAGTTGTTTTGTCAAGATCTATGATAAATCCAACTTTGTGATCCCTGCTAGGTATTACTTCTCAAAGTCCCATAAACTCAACTATTGCTTCATTATTCTCGAATATGTCTAAGCTCAAAGGTCCTTGCTGGTCCCAATCTATCAATTACAGGTAGACTAGGGTTAAATCATCATTAGTATCAGTATAGCTCAAGGATAGGGTGGTTAGGGTAAATACTAAGGTATCATTAGGATCCCAAAATGTCTCAATCCAAGCTCAACCACTAGTATGTTCAGTTTTGGGAAAATTGGTCTCGGTATTTTCCTTTGATGTCTTGACATCATTAGAAACATTAGCATCTTTTCCTAAAAGTAACTTAGTATGAGGAGGACTCAATTTTAATGGTGTATACCATATCCCTTTGTTATTTGATAACTTGCTAGGCAATAGGGGTTCTATCATTCCTTTCTTGTGCAAACCAAGTCCACTATGTCCATCATAACCTTTTTGTTTCATGATCTCAAAACCTTTTCCATACTGGTCAACTGGTAATTGTGCAGGCTCGATATCTTCTACATCCTTATAGATCCATGTAGAAATATCCTTGCCTATGGTTTCTTTTTAATGTACATATGTACACTAAAATTTGTTACAACAATGTACATATGTACATTAAAATTGGTTACAACAATGTACATATGTACATTAAAAGGGATATGACTACAATCTTTCATGATTATATGCATACACTCATGGAAGGTTATGTTGATGACTTGTTGGAAAAGTCCCCTTCAAGAGACAGTCATCTTGATGTGCTAGACAAAATTTTCAAAAGATTGGAGGAATACAAGGTCAAACTAAATTTGAAGAAGTGTGTCTTTGGGGTAACCATTAGCAAACTACTAGGGTAAATTGTGTCTCATAGAGGTATTGAGGTAGACCCCATAAAATTAAAGGCTATCATGGATATGCCTCCACCAGAAACTTTGTCTCAATTATGCAATCTCCAAGGAAAGCACTTAGCTAATAAATGTCATTTGTTTTAGCACTTTCTTCATAAGGGATTCCCATTCATATGGATTGATTGTTTTCAAGAGGCATTTCACCAAATCAAAGACTATCTATTATACCCTCTAGTACTCATGCCACCCATTGATGGTAAACCTCTAATACTATATATCAACAACACCATCAGCATTGGGAGCCCTTTTGGCACAAAATGATAAAGAAGGAAAGGAAAGGGCCATATACTATATCAGTTGTACCCTTGTGGGATAGGATATTAACTATAGACCTATTGAACATGCATGTCTTGCAATCATCTTTTCCACCTAGAAGATTCAACATTATATGCTAAATAATCAGACAAAGCTAGTAGAAAAGATAGACCTATTGAATTATTTACTCAACAAAGCAACTTTAATTGGTTGACTAGAAAAGTGGGTAATGATCTTGAGTGGGTTTGATATAGAATATGTTGATCAAAAGGCAATAAAAGGACAAGTGATAGTCAATCAACTTGCAAACACTCCAACAATAGCAGATCATCCTTTGGTGTCTGATTTCCCTAATGAGTTAATTCTCACAATAGATACTTCCACCACATGGAAACTGTATTTTGATGGATCCTTCACAAATCATGGTTCTGGAGCCAAAATTATTTTCATCACACCTCAAGGAGACTCAATACCCAATTCATACAAGATAAAATTCTCTTGTACCAATAACATGGTTGAATATGAAGCATTACTCATAGGACTTTGAATGACACTATTAAATGGAAAATTAAGAACATCCAAGCCTACGATGATTCACAATTGGTTATCTGACAAGTCAATGATGATTATGATAAAAGGATGAAAATATTATGCCTTACAAGGGAATGGTAAATAATTTCAAGCAATATTTTGATGTCATTATCTTCAATCAGATTCCAAGAATTCAAAATAAAGCAGTTAATGCAATGGCCACCATAGGATCTCTCTTAGATATACCTAACAATGTACCTCAATACAATCTCTTGGTGGAACAATTGTTGATCCATGTGCTCGATAACCTATAATTTGAGCTCGTATGTGAAAGTATTGGTCTTGATTCCCCTTGGTATAAATACCTTTATAACTATTTACATGACCAAATCATTCCTCTCGATTTGTTTTTCAATCAATGTCAAACCTTTTATTCGACAAGCCTCTAGATATGTCATCATCGGTGATACCCTTTACCACCATAGTTTAGACAACACCCTCCTTATATGTATCAATTCAGATGAAGCACAAAAATATTTACATGAGGTACACAATGATATATGTGGAGCTCACTCTAGTGGTCCTACCTTGGCTAAAAATCTCATGCGAACTAGAAACTACTCACTTACTATGGAACGTGACACAAATCATTTTGTTAAGAAATGTCAACAATGTCAGATACATGGAGATCTTGTGCATGACCCTACTCAAGAACTTCATCCAATTACATTACCATGGAATTTCTCTCAATGGGACTTGAACTTGTGGGAAATATTCACCCTACATCCGAGAATGGCCATAAATTCATTTTCACTACAACTAAATATTTTATAAAATGGATTGAAGTCATCTTGATGACCTATATTACCAATAAACAAATAGCCAATTTCATCCTTAATTACATCATATTCCATTATGTTGTACCCCAATATATTGTTACAGATAATGGTTGCCCTTTCAAAAATTAGGATGTCCATGAATTGTATGAGAAATTTTGTATCTACCACCATTTCGCTACTCCATATTACCCCCAGGGTAATGGTCAAGAAGAGGCATCTAACAAAACCATTATCAAAATCCTAAAGAAGATTGTTGATGATGTTGCCTGTGACTGGCACATCCAACTTAATCATGCCTTATGGTATTATCAAACCAACATTTGTACTCCGACTAGAGCCACTCCATATTCCCTTGGTGATCCCACAATAGTGGTTTACAATTTTTGGCCAAACTGGAGACTGAAATAATTTTTTTTAACTAAATCTTCACTTTCGGGCACCTATAGCGGCTAAACCGTGAGGAATTTGAAGATGATGAAAAATATAGTTTCATGGAATTTTGTTTGTAGATTCTAAATATATTTTTTTCAATTTTTTTTGAATTAGTTTGCACTTCTTTTTCCATCTCCCTTGAAAACTAGTTTTTTTTAGGAAACAACATTTTTAAAAAGTGATGCTCACCATATAATGCATAACTTTTTTTTCCATGAAGGATAAAATTCTAATTCTTTTGAATTTAGATTTGTAACTCCAATATCTAGTGCTTCCACTTGGTTAGATAGTTTTTTATTGAATATTTTTTCTTTAATCAAGTTTCAAAGTCAAACCAATTACAATTAGACATAGTGCGGTTGTATAATGCATAACATTTTTTGTATGTATCGAATTTTTTTTTTTTTTTGTTGGATCAAGGACTTCAATATCTGGTGCACTCATATTTTTCAAATTTTTTTTGATAATCTGCTATTTTTCCACATGTGCAGAATAGAGAGCTTGATTTTTGATGAAAACCCTATGTTTAATAAAACTAAAAAAACAAATACATAATAAAACCAAAACATATTAAAATTATATTCGTTGGATAGCTCATTTTGAAGACTACCTAATTCCAGTTGGGTTTGTGAAATCTCCACCATTTTCATCTTCAACCCAAGCTCTGAAGTGAAAAATTTAGATTTTTTTTGTGTCTTAGGGGGAGAATGAGGGATAAGGGGGATTCACTTGAACTAGGGTTTGCTTGAACCTTGGTTCGAGTGAACCACCTTTTAATTTGAATTTTCCTTTTTTTTTTGGGCAAGAAACGGGGGGAAAGTATTTAAGTGGGTTCACTCGAACCTATAGGTTCGTTTGAACCCCTAAAACCAATTTTGTTTCCATGGGCTCATTTTTGTGAATTTTCCATCCTCCATCAAATTGTAAACCACTATTGTGGCTTCACTCCCCTCTTCTTCTTTTTTGAAGCCATTCTTCCCATCAAGGTTGAGTTACCATCCTTGAGATTATCTATGCAACAATTCATTGATGATGAAGATTATCGAGTATCTAGATTGCATGAGCTAGAATTAATAGATGAGAGACGACAAACCACATTGGTCCATTTACAATATTATCATAATCATCTTCATCATAGTTACAATAAGAAGGTACAAGCTAGACACTTTCACATTGGTTACTTGGTCTTAAAACAAAATCCAAATAGTCAAATGGATAAAGAGAAGCCTAGAAAATTTGAGCCTAACCAGTTGGGTAATTATATTATAACTACAACATATGGATCTGGTGCTTATCAACTTGCTACTCTTGAAGGTGAAATACTACCAGATCCTATCAATAGCATGCACCTTTGCAAGTACTATACCTAGTCTTCTGAGAATCTGCAACAAAAAAAAATCAAAATAGAAAATTAAAAAAAAAGGTCAAAAAATTGTCGCCCTGATGAAAATCTAGCAAATAGGAATCTTGTGTGACACAAAAAAATATAGAAAAATAAAAAGTAGTTAAGAGAAATAATTCTTCCAATAGTGAAAACCACTTTGGTGGTGTTTTGGATAAGTACCATTGTGAAAACTTGACAAATAGGTGCCATGTGTAATCAATTTTCGCTCCATTATCTACCATCATTCTATCTAATTTCTCACTTCTCCCATAGTAACCCATACATATCTCATTCCATAATAGAACCACACTTTTTCCATCAATCTATAATAAATATTTTTCACCCTTCTCATGGCCTGAGAATTGTTGATGTTTTGTGCCTCCCGCTTTCCATGTACGTTCATAAACACATCACCCATCCATTTTCATCCATAATAATTGGTCCTATACCTGGCTAGGGGAAAATACTTGACTTAGTTTTTCATATGGGATCTTAGAAATGGTATCAAAGGACATCATTCAAAACATTTCAAAAATCCAAAAAAATCAAAACATGCCAAAAATACAAAAAAAAATCAAAAACTCTAAAAATAGTCATAAAATGTTAAAAATTTCAAAAATAAAAGTAGGTGTCAGTCTATATAGTTGAACTATGTTGCTTTTGTGACTTCATGTAGGCAATGACATCATTGATGAGTCTTGGAGGCTTAGGTCATTCCTTTAGGTTCTTTCATAATAAAATTTCCATCTATCACAATCCACCTTCCATAATAAACTATCCATTGTCAAGGCCAATCAAACTACATTGCCTTTGTGACTTCTACATAGGCAAGGCACATCATCAATGAGCCCTCAAGGCCTAGGTTTATCCCTTAGGTCTCATCTACCATTATCCATGTCTCATAATAAATTAAACCTTGCTAAGGTTGACACTTTGATTAGACACAAGCATAATATCCTATAGAGAATCGAGCTCAACAAATCTCAAAACAACAGATGAACAATCCAACTAGTCTCCAATCCTCACCGATAAATTTCCCAATAAAAAGTACCTATCAGCATTAGTTATCTTCATCCTATAGTTTTTCTTATATAGTTGGTTGCACCCTCAAAACCATAATCGACATCTTATATGAGGTGTACCATTCCTAAAACCAGACTCAATTCTATCATTTGTCTTATACAGGTTGTTGCATCCTCGAAATTAGAATCGATGTCTTATATGAGGTGTACCATTCTTGAAACCAAATGCAATAATATTAATTTCCTTATACAGTATGTTGCATTTTTGAAACCAGACTCGACATCTTTTACAACATGCTTCATCTCCTAAAACCAGACTTCATCTAGAATCCTATCATACAAACACTCATTGATTGGTAGAAGATCTCTAAATGGTTGTTGACTTTCTGGTCCATTTTTTCTTATCTTCTTGTTTTATTTATCTTTGGTCATGTTACTATGCACCTCGAGGAAGTCCACATGTTGACTTTCTAGTCCAATTTTTGGTTATTTATTTATTTTGCTTACTTTATGGTCTAATTTATCTTATCTTTTTATTTTATTTATCTTTGGTCATGTTACTATGCACCTCGAGGAAGTCCACAAGTGATGAGAGGAGCATGGTGGATCATAACCTTTTTCTCTTTGATTTTTGTTTATGGTTTGTCTTGGAAATATGACTAGGGCAACTAGGTTCCTTGTGTGTGATTGGGTTCCATTTGGGATAATCAAAATATCATATGCAATTCATAGGTCATCTAATGCTTTCTTGCATTAGGACTAACATGCCTTGTGGTTACTTCTTCACATATTCTAACAAGGTTCTATTGTCACTAGTATACGTCATGACATTCCTTGTCTACAATGTGTTTGTTATGCAAAGTGATAATATCTCACACCTTGGTCTATGTCATACCTTGTTGTCCATTATCCATTACCATAATAAAATTATCTATGATGATAATCATACATTAGAATTAAAGCTCAAAATCTATTAGCAAGATCTCATTCATTTCATGTCATCCATCCCATTTCATCTTAACTCATCTAACTATTCTTTCATTTGCACTAACATTTCTTCCATCTGTCCTCATAGTCATCTTGATGGTGTGCTATGACTCAAAAAAATAGATGCATTAGTAGCATCATCCTACATTCATAATCATATTAGGAAACCATATATCATGTGTATATAGGCCATACATACTGCATAAAATACAAAAATATAGATAACATTCCATTGCATCACATAGAATCATAACCCACAAAGCATCATATAAATATCTCACCTATATAAGCATTGCATAAAGCATGTCATGAACATGTAGTACCATCCTACATATATAGATCACATAGGCATGCTAAGATAGTCATAAGATCATGTGCATCCATCCATACATCATAACATATATAAGCATAAATCATACATCATAAATCCATAATCTAAATTATATAGGAAACACCATATAATCATAGAATGCATATCATAAAACCACATCATATAAATACCACATAGGAACATGCATGTAGAACATAGCATATCATATAGTCTCTGCCAAAAAATCATGCATCTCATATATATCAAGAAAATGTGTCATAGTACAATATCAAATGACTATAAAAAATGGAGCTCATAGGCTCGATCAAAAATATATGTCTAAAAAATAGGCCTAGCTTGTGCTACCCCTGTCACTTGATAGAAACTATCCTAAAGGTGGTGACTTGTCCTCTCTGTGCCCTAATTTCTCCCCATATGAGTGATGATGTGGTCAATCATAGGGAGACATCCTATGCTAAGACACCCCACCATTGCTCTAAGTCTTGCGAGAGCATGGCCTACTCTATGATTTTCTCTCTATATAGCTAAGAATTCTCTCTACCACTAGCACAATATCCCCATATAGTCTCCTACAATACTTTGTATCCCTCCTAGCCTAATATAAATATTGTCCCAGTTTTGTGATGGGCCCACTTATAGTAGCAATGAACTCTATCGATTGCCACTCGACCCTTTGTGCAGATATAGCTATCATGTCCCACTCAACCATTCGTTGTGCAACCTATCCCTGTAATCTGAGTACCAGTGTTTCTTGTGATTGTAATATATATACCCATGCCTACAAAGCTTGGATCTGTGCTTGGGGATCATGTCCTCTATCCTCCACATCCTCCTCCATCACATCCATAATGGACTCCCTGATGGGAATTCCATGCAAGCTCTCCTTGTTGGCTGCCTCTCAGGAAACCTCCTTGGCCTCCACATCAACTCTGGTCTCCAATATCCACTTCCACCTCTGTCTTTGCCTCCATATCACCCTCTCCCCTCACCTCCTCCACATATACCTACACATATCCTACCCTAAAATTTTTCTCTCCCTCCTCGTAGATGGGTGACAATCACTATGGAATCCCACCTCTCCCACCTTTGCCTCTATCATCTCTACCTCTACCCCTATCACCCCTACCACCATCCCTACCCCATCCACCTCCACCATCTCCATCCCCTCATCCCCTAGCCTCTAGCACGTGGTATCCCTCATGGACCTCAACCAAGCCTCTCTACAAGATTAGGTGCATCTAGATCTATCAATGGAGTTGGCTTATGTTGTTGCCACCATGTGTCATACTTGGGCATCATGCCCATATCTACTACATCTATTGTAGCTCTCCATTGTATTGAATGTAATCTTGTAATCTCTTGCAATGCATCCTATACCCCAATCATCAGTCCCCATTGAGCAACCTCCCGAGTTGATCGTGCAAACCCGACAATCCCTAAAGGCACACCCTATCTCTCCCCAAACTGCTAAAGAACCTTCTCTGGTAGATTCCACTCAATAATATGCTATATCAAAATTGTTTGACCAATCAAATACCTAGTCTACAACAATATGGGAGATTCTCGACATCATCCTCCCAGGATAGACACTCTCAATATGGCCTCCATGTGAATGCATCCATAAGATCAATAGCATTTCTCCCTTACCCAACATCACCGACCCAAGTTTGTGTGATCGTTCCCCCATACATGTACACATAAGGCAACCCTATTGGTAAGTCACTATCCACTGTTGGTCTAAATATAGATATGTGCTCCCATGACCACACCATGAGTAGAATAGTCATGTATCCAATTGAATTGAGAATCTCTACATGCAACATCACAATCATACAAGGTCCCCAAGCATACATTGTGGCATCCTCCATCATCCCTATGAGCATCTCGCCCCATCCCACTAGAAATTCATGACCCTGCCAATCTAGAATCACCACACCTCCAACAACATTGTAGATAACCACAGTAAGCATGTCATATCTATCTCCTAGAGTATCCCATCATATCTCGTAGTCCTCGCACTAAGCACAACTACATCTTGAGTATCAAAGTACCTCTAAATAGCCTCTAGCCTACGATATGGATCATAAAAAACATTCTCACCATGAATAGGAAGCCTCAATGTCCTCCAAACATCCTCTAAGGTCACAGTCATCTCTCTAATTGGTAGGTGAAATGAGCTCATCTTTGTGTACCATCTCTCTATAAGAGCTATTAGCAATCCCCTATTTTCCTGAATCACAAGCATAAATGTCACATAGTGTAATTCCAAGGCATGTAAGACATCTCTCTCTTCCTCTTTAAAATGGTCTCATAATCTAAATGAGGGTTATTGGCTCTCTTGTGTGTATATTGGTGGAAGTATCACTTGTGCTCACAAAAGGCCCATCATGTTAATCAAGAAACCTAAATGAACCTATTGGACATATTGCATATCGAAAATATTTTCAAACACTTCATAAATTTGGTCATCAATCAGATGCATTAAAAAATCATTCAAACGTGTTACACCCATGTAGCGTACATTCAATTGCAAGCTGGCTAAACACATGTGTCGTATAGTTAAACACATGCATTGCTATAGCCTACATATGACGTGCAACATTACACATGTGGTGTACCTAACACTTATGTGTAGCCTAAGCATTGTGGTGTAAAATTACACTTGCATTGCACCACACACTTGCGGTGCACTAGCCCACACATGCAATGCAAAAACTACACTGCATCTGTTTGGTCTTCTTTGACCCCCTAAACTTGGAAAAAAATTGAGAAAATTACAAAGAAAGGAAAGGTCACGTACTGCCTCACTTGAGCCCTCTGGCCACCTAAATGATTGTACTCAATATGCATAATGAGATCCAACTAGAATGGGTTCCTTAACTCTATTTCCTCAACTCAATCTCACTCCAGAGCTCCTAAAATCCTAAACTCAAAATGCACAAATGACCATTTTGGACCCCCTAGAGCCTATTTATAAAATTTTTTACCTAAGAACCCCCCTTGCTTCATAATTGACTGCACCAAAATTCACCTTCAAATGCATATATGAGGTCTCAAATTGACCTATAAGCCTAGATTTTCCCTATCATTGCATTCGTGCCTATCAAATTGATCTATCAATAAAATCACCAATTTTTTTATAAATTTTTATAAATTTTTAAAAATTTGTCAATTTTCCCAAGAGGGCACCATGCTATCTTTAACCGAGGTGTGTTTGGGCATATCAGGGCAGTCCTAAGCCAAATTTTCCTAATTATTCTTTAACACAATGCTCAAAATAATATTGTATCAAAGAGGGGCAATGTAGACACTCAAAAATGTCTCGAGCCTGTAAGCAACATTTTCTCACCTAAAGCAGGGTGAAGGGGTCACTAGCATAGTGGATTACAAGGAAGTTACATTACAATACAACTAGAGTCCCTAAGTTGCTTGAGGACAAGAAAAAATACAAGTTGGGGGGATGATGGGCCCTAGAAATATCTAGTTTCCATGCTTTAGTTTCACGCTTTTCATCTTATGTCTATTAAGTTTCAAAGACATTTCCAAACCTTTGCATATACTTTAAGTATTTAAAAGTATTGAAGATGATATAATATATTAATGAATGAGTTTGTGATCTTTGAATGTCTATAGGATTTAGTAGAATTTTATGATTAATTATAGTTGTTAATAATGAAAAACTGCCTTCAAAATAAGGCTAACCCCTGTAGTGAAGAACATGTCAACCCACAACAAAAGGATTCTCAACCTGCAACAGAAGGATATTGATCCAACACAACTAGAGGAGGTGAACAACTACAACATGTGCATATTTTCCAAAGATGATGTAGGCGATGGTCTGAGGATGTGAACATAAATATTCATGTATCATTCTATCTCTTGAATAAATTATGAGAGGAAGAAGAGGCTTGTTCTAATAAGGGATAACAATTTATAATAAAGTCTTCCATATTAGGCACACTTTCTAGGTATAATAGTATTCTTAATTGATGTAGAGTCCTTATCAGACTCTTACATTCTTATTTCCACTTGCTGTTATTTTTTTTGTTAAGGATAAATAATTGGTCCTCTTCCTATGTTTTTGGAAAAACTAACAGTTATTGATAGTTTTTTTTTTCAATTCTTGGATAAGAGGACTCTCATGGATCCTATATATGTATGATCTTGTGAGAGACTATGTAAGGAATCTAAGGTAGTAGAAAAAATTCCTACACTAATATTGAGAGGAGAATGATGCAAAAATTTATAGATCTTTTCTATTACAAAAACTTAAACAGACATAAACATAAATATCATGCATACCCAAACACAGTGATTTACATGGGGAAAAACCTTTCAAGAGAAAAACCCACACTCCAAAAGCCACTCAACATATTATTCAAAAACCACAAAGATTACAATATACTTGCAAAGAAAGCTTCCCATAGGAGTATCACCAACTAGAGATCTAGAGGCAACACGACTGCTATCAAACTCTCAGAATACATCACAATACATAGCTGTGATACAACACCCTCACAAAATAGGGTTTTCCTTCTATAGAAAGTAAAGATAATAAAATATTGATCATCAAATATAAGACCTAATGATGAATGGGCCCCCCATCGCCGATGTATCAACATTACTTTATGTATCAACATTACCTTATATAATTGCAAGGTTAAGACACATTTTCCCAACAGACTAGGTAGCTATATTTTGTATGAATTGGATTGAATACAACCTTATTACTTTGTTTTTAATTGTATGAATATTTAAACCATAATAAAGAAGGATACACCAATTTTCATGAATTTATTAGGTATAATTTGAAGGAGACCTTCTGGATTGCAGTAACTCAAGCAAGGGCCACTTGAGGTACTGTAGAATCAATCTTAGATTAGATTATTAGTTAGATTGTTAATTGTAATTTCTGAACTTTAGATTTTGATTTACGCTATGTTGAATGTTATTAATAATTACTTGAATTGGGTCACACTACATCATAGAGAGACATTCATTAAAATTTATGTCTAGGAACAATCCCCTATGTCATTTACGTACAATAGCTAGTATTTGGTTAACTTACTTTACACATAGGATTTAATTCAAGTTAATTAGTTGTTAAATGATTTTTTTTTTGTTCATTTCTCTATACTCAATTGATTATTATGGTTTAGGATTCTCAGTTGCACATATAGTCCCAACATCATCTCAAGATTACGATTCCCTGGTTGACAATTTAATGAAGCACCTCTAGAATAATGAACCACTTAATCTAATATCTATCAGTTTGTTAAGTTGTATGTGTGATATTACATCAGCTAGTTGGACATAGGGGTTCAACTCTATAGTGTATTAGGGTTTCTTTAAAACCCTTCAACAACATATAAAAAATAGGGAACACATATCCTATGATATGGTGAAGAAATACATAAATAAATTTGTCTTCCTTATTGACAAAGATTACACTTTGATGGAAGAAACTAAGATTAGAGTGTCATGGTGGTGCAGGAGCACCTAGTTGACTTCAAGCCTCCATGAGGAAAATTGTTCATTTTTTATTTAGTTTTGTGTTTTTGATGTAATAAGGTCAATTAATACCATTTTAGGTGTGTTTGAGTCCATTTAGAGGTTGTTAGGTGGTTTGTGAGTTCAATTTGCAAAAAATGTCAAAATTGCAAAAAGTTGTCATAGTTGCAAAATGTAAAAAATCAAGAATGTGAAAAGTCACCGGTTGTAATGGAGGTATTTGGACAGTTGAAGCCCAAAGAGCAGTTGGGAAACATGATGTCATGATTAAATATGCTTTTGTAAGGTCGATCCAAGGGTTGGAGACCGTTTGGTGATAATTTGAAGCAATAAAGTACACTAATTTTGCAAAATTTGAACATTACTTTGTCGTTTCAGTCAATTGTACAGTTTTGTACAGATAGGAATCAAGCTCTAACCAATTGGGATTGATATTAATCTAAGTATTCTTTATTTTGGTGGTGAATTCATGTAATTTGGTTAATATTTGAGTGAGATACATTAGTTTTTTCTAAAAACTGCTTGTAACCCTGCGTGTGAGGGTTTGAAGGAAAGAAAATTACATAGAATCCATTCCACCTAGTGGAAACTAATAAAACTTGGTGGAATGGATGTTTTGAAGGTATTGTAGGTTCCTAAAAAGTGGCAGGAGCTAGGAAGATAGTTTGATTCATTTATGATGATGCCCTAGCCTCATTTCATTAGGCATATTGCATAGGAACTTGCATAGAAGTTGGGATTTGAGGAGAAGCTCTTGGTGAAGGGTTGGAGTTGATTTGAAAGGTTGTAATAGACCATTTTTGACTGGCCTGAGCTTTTGGAAAGAATATTTGGAGTTTGGGATTGAATATTTTGTTGCTACACTGTTGTCCCAAGCCTAATTAGGCCTAAAACCAAGTAAGACAGTCCAAGTTTGAGCCATTTGTTACAAAGTAACCTATACCAATTTCAAGATATGTTTTGTAACTTCCAAAAGGGTATCTAAATATGTTCTCATAGTATTGATTTAATATCATCTCTAAAAGTTACAAAGGATGGTTCCTAATTAAAAGGTTACTAACGAATAAGGCAGCCTGTGAGGAAAGAGTTCACAGGTAGAGACCCATGACTTCTTCAATGGCTTAATTGAGTTGAAAATTTCATGTTTATCCTATGAAAAAATCTCCAATTTTCGGGTAAGACTTTTAAGCCTTAGAACCCATTTGGGTGTTTGTGACTCTTGAGTGGACAAGAAGGTAACTTACGACAGTCTATAGGAAGACCTTGTATTTTGAGGAATCTAAGACCTTGTGAGTCATTGTTGGTTTACTTATGTCATTTCCACAAATCCAAAATAGTTTCTAGTGTTTTTTGAAGAGTTTGAAGTGTCATTAAGTTCTACAAGCCCATTTTTGTGAAATATGACTCCATTAGATCAAAGTGAACCCCCTGCTCTACATCAATTGGTATCAGAGCTAGAAGACCCTAAGAGGGAGTTGTGAGGGGAATTTTTTGTAGGTATATCCCTCAATGAGGATGAAGTTGGGTAGAAGGTGCGTGAAGTTTCTCCACTAAGTGAAAGTGGGTAGATGAAGTCTTGAGAGGAGCATCTTCCAAGATCCTATTGGGTAGAGGATATTGTGTGTGTGAAGAATGAAGATGTTGAGAAGATTAGTCAATAGAGATTTGTAGGCTGAGGGTTCACAAAAAAAGAAACAAGTAATGAAAAAAGAGGAAAAAGAGATGGAGAAGACAAAGGAGAAGGCAAAACAAATAGATGTGGATCAAGAGATAAAAGAGTTGAGGCAGGCTTTGGAACTAATGAGGGAATTTAAGAAAAGAAGGAAGAAAGAGTGAAGATTGAGATGCATCAATTAGCAAACCAAGAGAAAAGTTGGCATTTACCAGTCAAGAAGAAGGCTATGTGGCCTATCAAGAAGATTTTTCAGAGAAGAAGACACGTGGGAGTAACAAAATTAGGCATTAAGGAGTCCTTGATTGAAGAACAAAAGCCAAGAAAAGAGGAAGAGACAACTAATAAAATGGTAAGTAAAAATATGACTATTATAACAACAATTAGGATTGATCAATTGCCATTAGATGTTCAATACTTGTTGCAAGAACATGTTGATGTGGTAATAGATGATGTTTCAAGGAAAAGTGTTAGTTCTTATGCAAAGTGGGAAGACAAAACCTTCAAGGTGATGGAATACAAGGGTGCAGCCTATTATGTGTTTGCATTGATAAAAAAAATGGGTGAAGATGAGGTTGAGTGGTCTGGTTTCAAGACAAAGGTTCCATGTCAAGTTGACATTAGCCAAGAAAAGGAAAGGGTTGTTGATTGTATAGACCTCAAGAGGAGAGCAACATCTAGCATGGAAGGTTTGGGTAAAAGGAGTTGTGTTATTGCAACCTTAAGGAATGATAAACCCAAATTCAAGATGAAGCAAACTATGGAGGAAGAACTAGGTGCTGGGGTAGAGTATACAATCCACTAGGGAAAAAAGAATCAGCTCCTAGGTGGCAAGACAATTAGGGAACACGTTTGCATTACCAAGAGGAAACATCTTTGTCAAGTAAGCAAGAAACACAAGGTGAAGATGAAGCCAACAAGGAACTCTTAGAAGGAAGTCAAAGTGCAAAGGATGGAATACATCAGGCAAGATAATTCTAAGGTGAAACTCTGTTATTACCTTCAATTCAAGAGGGACTTGAATTTCTCTTTCTCTGGGAGTATGGTGTACGAGCACCTAGTTGACTTCATGCCTCCATGAGGAAAATTGTTCATTTTTTATTTAGTTTTGTGTTTTTGATGTAATAAGGTCAATAAAGACCATTTTAGGTGTGTTTGAGTCCATTTAGAGGTTGTTAGGTGGTTTGTGAGTTCAATTTGCAAAATTTGTCAAAATTGCAAAAAGTTGTCATAGTTGCAAAATGCAAAAAATAAAGAATGTGAAAGGTCACCGATTGTAATGGAAGTAGTTGGACAGTTGAATCCAAAAGGGAAGTTGGTAAATGTGATTTCATGCTTAAATATGCTTGTGTAAGGTCGATCCAAGGGTTGGAGACTGTTGGTGATAATTCAAAGCAATAAAGTACACTAATTTTGAAAAATATGAACATTACTTTGTTGTTTCAGTCAATCGTATGGTTTTTTACCAACAATAATTGAGCTCTAACCAATTGGTACTGATAGTAATCCGAGTCTTCTTTCTTTTGGTGGTGATTTCATGTAATTTAGTTAAGATTTGAGTGAGATACATTAGTTTTTTCTAAAAACTGCTTGTAACCCTGGGTGTGAGGGTTTGAAGGAAAGAAAATTACATAGAATTCATTCCACTTGGTGGAAATTGATAAAAATTGGTGGAATGGATATTTTGAAGGTATTCTAGGTTCCTAAAATGTGGTAGGAGTTGGGAATATAGTTTGATGCATTTATGATGATGCACTAGCCTCATTTCATCATACATTTGGCATAGGAACTTGCATAGAAGTTGGGATTTGAGGAGAAGCTCTTGGTGAAGGGTTGGAGTTGATTTGAAAGGATGTAATAGACCACTTGCGACTGGTATGAGCCATTGGAAATAATATTTGGAGTTTGGGATTGAATATTGTGTTGCTACACTGTTGTCTCAAGCCTAATTAGGCCTAAATCCAAGTGAGACAGTCCAAGTTTGAGCCATTTGTTACAAAGTAACCTATACCCATTTTAGGATATGTTTTGTAACTTCAAAAATGGTATCTAAATCCGTTCTCATAGTCATGATTGAAGGTATTCTCTAAAAGTGACAAAGGAAAATTCCTAATTGGGAGGTTACTAGTGAATAAGGCAGCTTGTGAGGAAAGAGTTCATAGGTAGAGACCCATGACTTCTTGAGTGGCTTAATTGAGTGTAACATGTCATATTTACCCTATGAAAGACTCTCCAATTGTTGGGTAAGAATTTTAAGCCTTGGAACCAATTTGGGTTTTTGTGACCCTTGAGTGGACAAGAAGGTAACTTGGGACAGTCTATACGAAGATTCTGTATTTTGAGGAATCTGAGACTTCATGATTCATTGTTGGTTTACTTATGTAATTTCCACAAATCCAAAAGATTTTATAGTGTTTTTCGAAGAGATTGAAATGTCATTAAGTTGTACAATCCAATTGTTGTGAAATATACCTCCATTAGATTGAAGTGAACCCCCTGCTCTACATCAATTGGTATCAGAGCTAGAAGACCCTGAGAGGGAGTTGTGAGGGGAATTTTGTTGTAGGTATATCCCCCAATGAGGATGAAGCTAGGTAGAAGGTGCATGAACTTTCTCCACTAAGTGAAAGTGGGTAGAGGAAGTCTTGAGAGGAGCATCTTCCAAGATCCTATTGGGTAGAGGATATTGTGTGTGTGAAGAATGGAGATGTTGAGAAGATTAGTCAATAGAGATTTGCAAGCTGAGAGTTCACAAAAAAAAAACAAGTAATGAAAAGAGAGGAAAAAGAGATGAAGACAAAGGAGAAGGAAAAACATATAGATCTGGATCAAGAGATAAAAGAGTTGAGGCAGACTCTGAAACTAATGAGGGAAATTTGAGAAAAGATGGAAGAAAGAATGAAGATTGAGATGAAACAGTTAGCAAACCAAGAGAAAAGTTGGCATTTACCAGTCAAGAAGAAGGCTATGTGGCCTATCAAGAAGATTGTTTGGAGAAGAAGACAAGTGGGAGCAACAAAATCAGACATTGAGGAGCCCTTGATTGAAGAATGAAAGCCAAGAAAATAGGAAGAGACAACTAATAAAATGGTAAGTAAATATATGACTGTTATAACAACAGTTAGGATTGATCAATTGAAATTAGATGTTCAATGCTTGTTGCAAGAACATGTTGATGTGGTAATAGATGATGTTTCAAGGAAAAGTGTTAGTTCTCATGCAAAGTGGGAAGACAAAACCTTCAAGGTGATGGAAGAAAAGGGTGCAACCTATTAGGTGTTTGCATTGATCAGACAAATGGGTGAAGATGAGGTTGAGTGGTCCAATTTCAAGAAAAAGGTTCCATGTCAGGTTGAAATTAGCCAAGAAAAGGAAAGGGTTGCTGATTGTATAGACCTCAAGAGGAGAGAAACATCTAGCATGACAAGTTTGGGTAAAAGGATTTGTGTTATTGCAGCCTTAAGGAAGGATAAACCCAAATTCAATACAAAGAAAACTATAGAGGAAGAACCAAGTGTTGGGGTAGAGTATGCAGTCCATCAGGGAAAAAAGAATCAACTCCAAGGTGGAAAGACAAATAGGGAACAAGTTTGCATTACCAAGAGGAAACATCTTTATCAAGTAAGCAAAAAATCCAAGGTGAAGATGAAGCCAGTAAGGAACTCTTCTAAGGAATTCAAAGTGCAAAGGATGGAAGAAATTAGAAAAGAGAATTCTAAAGTGGAATTCTATTATTACCTTCAATTCAAGAGGGACTTGAATTTCTCTTTCTCCGGGAGTATGGTGTAGGAACACCTAGTTGACTTCATGCCTCCATGAGGAAAATTGTTCATTTCCTATTTAGTTTTTTTTTTTTTTGATGTAATAAGGTTAAGACCATTTTAGGTGTGTTTGAGTCCATTTAGAGGTTGTTAGGTGGTTTGTGAATTCAATTTGCAAAAAAAATCAAAATTGCAAAAAGTTGTCATAGTTGCAAAATGCAAAAAATCAAGAATGTGAAAGGTCACCGATTGTAATGGAGGTAGTTGGACAGTTGAAGCCTTAAGGGTAGTTGGAAAACATGATTTAATTCTTAAATATGCTTTTGTAAGGTCGATCCAAGGGTTGGAGACCGTTTGGTGATAATTCAAAGTAATAAAGTACACTAATTTTGTAAAATATGAACTTTACTTTGTTGTTTTAGTCAATTGTACGATTTTGTATAGATAGTAATTGAGATCTAACCACTTGGGATTTATAGTACTCTGATTCTTATTTCTTTTGGTGGTGGTTTCATGCAATTTGGTTAAGATTTGAGTGAGATACATTAGTTTTTTCTAAAAACTGCTTGTAACCCTGGGTGTGAGGGTTTGAAGGAAAGAAAATTACATAGAATCCATTCCACCCAGTGGAAACTAATAAAACTTTTGGAATGGATATTTTGAAGGTATTCTAGATTCCAAAAAAGTGGTAGGACCTGGGAAGATAGTTTGACGCATTTATGATGATGTCCTAGCCTCATTTCATCAGGCATTTGGCATATGAACTTGCATAGAAGTTGGGATTGGAGGAGAAGCTCTTGGTGAAGGGTTGGATTTGATTTTAAATTTTTTAATAGACCATTTTTTACTGGTATAAGCCATTGGAAATAATATTTGGAGTTTGGGATTGAAGATTTTTCTGCTACACTGTTGCCCCAAGCCTAATAAGGCTTAAATCCAGGTGAGACAATCCAAGTTTGAGCCATTTGTTACAAAGTAACCTATACCCATTTTAGGATATGTTTTGTAACTTTCAAAAGGGTATTTAAATCCATTCTCATGGTCTTGATTGAACATTTTTTCTAAAATTTATAAAGGACAGTTCCTAATTGGAAGGTTACTAGTGAATAAGGCAGCCTATGAGGAAAGAGTTCATTGGTAGAGACCCATGACGTCTTGAGTGGCTTAATTAAGTTGAAGATGTCATGTTTAACCTATGAAAGAGTCTCCAATTCTTGGGTAAGAAGTTTAAGCCTTGGAACCCATTTGGGTGTTTGTGACCCTTAAGTGGACAAGAAGGTAACTTGGGACAATCTATAGGAGACCCTGTATTTTGAGGAATCTGAGACCTCGTGAGTTATTATTGCTTTACTTAAGTCATTTACACAAATAAAAAAGAGTTTCTAGTGTTTTTTGAAGAGTTTTAAGTGTCATGAAGTTGTGCAAGCCCATTTTTGTGAAATATGCCTCCATTAGATCGAAGTGAACCCCCTTCTCTACATCACATGGATACCAGAACTTCCTTGCAAAGTTAGATATGATAAAATAGACTCCTATGTGACCACCCTAATCAAGCTTCCAAAATATCCTAATGTGGAAAGGTTTACCACATATCGAGAATTTATGGATAACCTAGCTAAGAATAAAATAGAGGAGCACATCAAGAAAATTAAGGAGAATATTCATGAAAAGTGGGGATTTTAAAAGTCATAGGCCCATGAAAAAATAACTTCAACATAATGAAGGTTTGAAAGACTATATGTGGGCTCTCCAAGATTTGAAACCAAAGATTTTGGAGAATAAGAAGAAAAGAGAGGAAAGGGGAGAACAAAGAGAAAATTGCCTACCATCTCATCATAGGATGAACCTTCAATTGAAGAAAGATTTTAAACACTTCTATGTATGAGTGAGGAGAGAAAAAATACAAAAAAGGTATGAAAAAGGACATTTAGTCACCTATGGAAGAAGAGAGCAAGAAAGAACACAATATAGAGAAAAAGGGGAAGGAAAAATAAATAGAAGAAATTATGAATTTTGATCTATCGTATAGTGGCTTATTTGGAAAGGGGGTATTGCAAAAAATAATTGAATGGACATATAAATGGTACAAGAAACAAGGAAATTATATAAGAGGTGATAATAAGTTACATGGTTGCCTCTACAATCATGTTGGAGAGCACGATAGAGCAATTTATGGAGGAGCTAGTCACCTCCCTCAAACAAAAGAGGGGAAATCCATTCATCAAAAAGAATAAATTAGAAAGAAGGATTTAGTAAAGATCATTCCCTCTATATTGATAGCTCAAAAATAAAAAATGGAGTAAAAATATATGACAAAGATCTCTAGTTTAAACAAAGAGTGGACAAATTGATGTTGTAGAATTGACAAGAAAATAAAAAAATTAGGAGGCAATAGTGGAGATGACTAAAAGAGTGTATGTGGTACTAATAGAAGAAGAGAAGAAGGCCCATAAAGTGCAGCAAACATATTCTAGGGGAGGAAAAATAAGAGATAAGCCAATTAGAAGGGAAATGGACAATAAAAAAATATCCACCCTCTCTAGATAGGCCCTCATCATACACCACCACATCCCCTATACAATTCATTAAAATTTCTTACAAAAAAAAGTAGATCCAATATAGCCCCACTACAAAAGTTTCAACTAGGTGACATATTCCACTAGATAGCAAGAGAGGATATCCTCAAACAACATGTGGAAAAAAAAAGAGAGGATGTAATCACTACCATTTAAAAAAAGTTGTCATAATTTCAAAGGGATACATCACAACCACTTGGAAAAAAATTGAAGCATTTGGTTGATGGAGTTATTAATGGGATGAATAGTTAGGCCTCAACACTACACACTAATATTATAGTAGATTTGACAAAGGCTAGGATGGGTGAGGAAAGAAAGAAATGTGTCATGTCCCATGATGCATAGTTGGATTCAAGAATAAGCACCTTGGAAACTACTACAAGTGATATTAATATTGTATATCAATTTTTCTTGCAATGGCATACTCTAACTAAGAACCTAAAAAATTAGATGGATCAACTACAACTACAAATTCAACAAGTGGGCACCACCTATGATTTCATGCAATACATGGATGGAAAAATTAGAGCTCAATTGGAGGATTTTCATACATAGTTACAACAACTACAAGACCAACAAGAAGAAATAAAGGTTCATATCAAATAATTGAAATAGTATGCTTGTGACTTGAAATTTTCCATGGCCTCCTCCAAGATGCACATATTTTGATTAAACAAATACATATTCCATATATAGTAACAAAATCAGATCTATTCTTGATGCAATTTAATGGATAAGTACAAGTCTCACAAAAAGAAAAAACATAATGGGGAAACATATTTCTCTAGTTGAAGGAGATAGATACAAAAATAGTTTTATTGCTAATTAATTCATTTTGCATGTCTTGAGGACAAGACATAGTTTTGAAAGGGGGGATGATGTTAGTAGAGACTATATTAGAAATCATATTAGAGGTACACAATTCATCAATTTCTATCACAAATAATTGTAAATGTAATACAAAGTACATGACCAACTAGGCCTAATAGGAATATGTGTATATTGTAAGGGACACATCCCAAATATTATGTGTATGTATATTGCAAGATAAGGATAGAGATGTAAGAAGATATAAGATATACATGTAATAAAGTAAGATAAAATAAGAGAAGAGAAATAATTGTATTAAGACCAAACTATATTATATTAGATTATGTGAACATAATATATAAAGGACGTTATTGGTGACAATTTAAATTTATAATTTATTATTGTCTATTATATATTTGATTCTTATTAAGTGTTGCATTATAATATTTTGTACAATATAACCTCTATTAATTATATTATTTCTATCACTGGGGTATAAATACAACTCCCAAGAATTTGCATGGCTTAGAACTCTAGGTTGTGACCCACTTTTCTTGCTACCACTAACCCCTTTTTATTCTAACAATCATTGCATTGTTCCATCTCACATTATACTCATACAAATTAATTCTTCTCCTTCTAAGCAATTGATTAGTTGAATCAGTAGAGGTAATATGATATTGGTCTCTTAAGTCAACAAAGGCATTCCTTCTCGCCAAGGTTCTTGCCTTCTCTTGGTTATTTTTTTAGAAGAATTTATTTCATCTTTCTTTTTCGAGTTAACACGTTGGTTTTTCACATTAGTTGAATCAAATCCTTGTGCATATTGATTTTCACATTGTATTCTTTTGTACATAACTTGTTTTAATTGATAATAATGAATCTAGGTTAAACCCAAATAGTTGTCACTCCTCAAAATGGAAAGACATTTTTTTCTTGATAAGATTAATTTCTTTGACCAAAACCAAAAATTGCAAACCCACTAGTTCTTATCATTTTTCAATTATTTTAGTTGTTTCCCAAATAATCCTTGATAATGACACCATTATATTGGGTCCCAAAAACACAAATCCACTTCCTATAATAAAATATCACTTTCAAGGTTGGGGTCAAGTCATCATGAAGGTTAGAACTATTCATCCATAGACCATGGAGGGTTAAAGGTCATCTATATGAGAGTGGGTTTTCTCTCCTATACTTTGAGATTAGCTTAGACTCAAGAGAGTGTTCCTAGAGGTTTGATAAACAAAATGGAAAACCAAAACTGGTGATAGCTCAGCCCAATCTATTGAATTGACTCCAAATATTTTCACTTAGTCAAGAACAATTAGCTACCTTAAGGAAATGTCCATATATATTATTTCAACACTATTGCAATGAGTGCAAGGTGGAGGCAATGAACTTGATTCAAAAATTGAGTTGGTGATAATGGTTCACACAATTATATTCCCTAATTTACTATGGAAACATGAATCACCAAAGTTGGGATTGAAACTAGAATTACTAGTTAATAATTTATTCTTTTAAATGTTTGATTTGTTTGTTTGGTTGGACACAACACATATTAGATTGATGCCAATCTAGGGGCTATAGAGGCACAACTAACAAGGACATGAAAAGAGAAAATAACAAATACAAATTGACCTAAGCATTTAAATGTATTATAATATAGTGTTATCAATTTCACATAGTTAAATCCATTAATGAGTTACATAAAATCATATGCAAACATGAAATGATCTCTTACAAAAAGATGTGACAAGTTTAGAATGTTGTCACATTCATCAAATTACATTTACATTCACAACAAGAAGTGCGTTGAAGAAAATATCTCACAATAGATATATTTTTTTAGTTTTTGCATACATTAATGGAGAAATGAAAGTGAATATGAAGTGCACAATAATATCTCTAATATTTTGATACAATTTTTGCCTCTCATAGATGCCCTAAAATCTATATTTTATTTTAAAAATGAACCCTTGATTGTTCTCTTTATTCTTCTTTTGTCTCTGTGTTGTCCAATCTTTGAAAATGATTCAAAAGCCCCTCTTTATCCTTGTTGGGTTCCAACCCTAAAATATTGCATTGTAACATACTTAAAGTCATCAGTGAAAGATCACTTCCACCCAAAATGGGTGCCTTCGAATAGGGACAACTGTGCAATGTAGGAAAGATAGCTAGGAGAGCTCCCTTACATTAATGGAGAGGTGTATGAGTAAAATTAGTTCCATTATATTTCACACTCAAAGCACTTTTAAATTACTTTTAATATAATTGGATTCCTTTGGTATCTTCCCTTTACAAATTGAGCCTATCACCTACCACTTTGTTTATACATCGATATCTGAATGGTTATCAACTTGTGGGTGAGATTAATAACCATGTCAAGAATTGGAGGTGGTTAGAAAACCACCTCAAACCTTCACCAACACCATATTTCATTCATCAATATCTTTATGTGTCAAAACTTTGGAAAGGTCCATAAATCATGGCAATTCATGGAAAAAACCATGTCTCTTCTTCCCTTTTTGCATGTTGGTGAAACCAATTAGCGATCAAACCAACTTTGAGAACCTGGAATGGTGCTAGAACCATAATAAATCATTAAAACACATTGTAGTTTTTTTTTGAGGCTTCGATGAGGTTAGAAAACCTTCATTTTCCTTGATGAATATTAGAGCCTCTTCATTTTTCCATAAAAAAAATTGGTGCTAAAATTCCTTTTGTTAGTAACCATAGGTTATTCTATAATCAACTAAAATAATTCTCATGCTCAAAACTTTTCCCTTTCTTCCTCATGCGAGATATTTCACATGAACACATAACCATGTCAACTTGTGGGGATGATTTTATAGCCACTCCACATGGTTGACACATTTAAATTAACGCTTTAGTCTCTTTCACTTACTTGTCGATGGATCATGGTGGAAACTGAACCAATTTTTAGGATTTTGGAGTGGTTCAAGAATCATACCAAACCTTTGAAAAATATAAAATATTTGAGCTTCATTGACTAGTCATTATTATTGAACATTAGGGAAGATTTGTAACCGCCCCAAAATAGAAACAAAGACTAAGAATTTAGAACTCCCTCGCATTTTTCCTTGAGGCCAAAGGTTACAAACCAAAGGGAAAAAGTTGAAAGGAGAGAGAGAGAGAGGGCACTTCAAAGATTTAAGGGGAGTTAGCAGATCAACCCCCAATCTCAATAAACAAAACATTCCCTCCCCATACCAACTCGTGACCATAGAACAAAGGACCTCAAAAATAAAATTTTGCAATTTTTACAAAGCCCTAGCATAAACTACAAGATAGGCTCAATCCAATATGTAACCAACAAGTCAAAATTTTAACAAGCCAAGCTTGATGGATACTCATGTGCTCTTTCTTTTGTAAAAAAAGCTTGTACAAAACCACTAAGTGGTATTGCATAATCCATGTGCCTCAAAACCTTGAGCTAGCTAAACCTTGACCCAAAATTAAATATTTGGTGCTAAGTGATTCCCAATAGTTAATATTTTCCCAATGTGATACCTAGATTAAATATTTATATCACATTGTATCATACAATATACAATTGTCCCTAAGAATTCCTAACCCATGTGGTATCAACATTTCTAGGATGTACCACAACTAAATATTTGTTTTTTATATTACTAGCATTATTATTACTATGCAAGGTGTACAACACACATTTCCCGACATACTTTAGTTGATATTTGATTATCTAAGTATAATTGGCGTGACATGTAGGCCCTATATATAGTTGTTCATGGATGCAAACGATCTTTTATAGTTACGTCACATAAGCCAATCTTAATGCATATTTAGTAGACACAATAGAATCATGGATTTTTTTGTTTGAGCATGTAATATGATAGTTTTTCTTGATGATGGATGTGTAAGAATAAATGGTAAAGCTAGTAACCTCAAAGTAGAGAAATTTAGATGAAGACGAAGCATGTCCCTTGATATTATTAGTTGATGTAGATGATGTAGGGTTATTTAAAACTATGGGACATGATAGACATGAGAATGGTTTCCATCATTATATGTTCTTGATGCCCTCATAGACACACTAGTTGCACATGGAGATGATCCTCAATTTAATCTAGACATCACCCCTTACAACAAGTTCACATTAACACATACTAGCAAGCCTATGATCTAGGTATACTAGTTACGATGTTGCATTTAAAATTTTATTATTTTTGTATTATTATTGGTGTGGGGCTAATGAGGATTATAATGTTGAAATGAGTGTAGTTGAGTGTATATTGAGTTCATCTTGTTCACTATCGATAACTTGACCTAGGGTGTACTAGTCACCCTAACAAATTAGATAGTCTAAGACTACACACATGTTGGATAGTTTGTATCATTTTAAAACCCTATTATTCAATTCACTATGGAATATAGATGTCTTTATTAAGTTTACATTGATGTCTTAGGGGAGAGACACAATAGAGATGGAGAGGGATGTAGTAGTATGAGATCAAAAAAGGAATTGATTGGGACTTGGTTTCATCCAACTAGATAAAGATAGCTAAATTCATAGTTTCCACAATGGGAAGAACAACGGACAATGACTACACTACCAAATAATAATTTTGAGGTACTCTTAACATGTAAAATATATCATTCACATGCCACCATTTGAAAGTAGTAAATGAAGATTGGCACATTGTGTGTGGAGAACACTTGTGTCTTCATGGGGTATCTATGGTTTTGCATAAAGTATCAATTGATGACTTGTGATAGTGGAAGGAGTATTGAAAGGGATAGATTAGTGAGAGCATCTCCCCACAAGAGATAGTCTTATTATGTTAATTTTAATATCTATATATTTGAATATTTGATGTATTGAAAATTTATCATTTATAAACATTTGATGATATTACATTCTATGTGTTTAACTATTAGATATGTGATGTTTGGATGATGCTATGTGAGTTTTATTTCACTTTATATGTGCATCTTTTAATCTACGTTTTCTATTTTTTCTAGGACATATTTGTATGCATGAATGAAAATATATAATGATCTAATGTAGTCAACAAAAAATAATAATGAAATGTAACCCTAAAAAGATGAAGCAATCAATGGTCCAAAAAGAATCCCATAATCAATATCACATGTAATAAATGAACACGAAGCCTCATTAAGATTGAGACCAGTTTAATATGAGGTCATTTTCCTTTCTTTTGTCACTCTCCTATCCATAAAGTCATGTCCTTGAGTTGGTAGCCAATTATATTATGTCTTCTATATTATTTTGGTTAAACAACTTGTATATAACATTGTTCATTATTGATTTGCCATCTTGTGGGCACCAGCAGTTTGTTGATGAAACTCTAATTTTGGGTGAAGCCTCTATTGTGGAAGCTAGAACTATCAAGGCTACTCTTCAGAGGTATGAGGCGGCTTCGATCTAGTTGGTTAGCCTTCCCAAAAGTACGATCTTCTTTCTTAACACTCTTGAAAGAAGGGCACAGAGAATTGCTAGGATTCTTCAATGTTCAGTTGGGAACCTTCCTTCCACCTACCTTGGGTTACCGCTTGGTGCCAATTCTTCTCATTAATCCTTCTGGAATGGTTTGATTGATAAGTTCAATTCAAAATTGGCAGGCTGGAAAGGTGTGTTACTTAGTTAGGCAGGTAAATTGGTGCTCATCAAGTCTACTCATCAGAATTTTCCTATGTATGCTCTTAGTCTCTTTCAGATGCCTCGTAAGTATTGGGAGAAAATTGAATCCATCCAAAGGAAGTTCCTCTGGTCAAGGGTGGAGGACAAAAAAAGGTTGAGTTTAGTTTCCTGGGAGGAGGTGTGCAGGTCAAAGTCTAATGGGGGATTGGGTCTATGCATAATTAAGCCCTTTAATTTGGTTCTTGTTGCTAAGCAGTTGTGGCATCTCCTTTGTGAGGAGAAGGAATGGGGACAAATTCTGACCTCTAAATATTTCCCTTAGGTGGACAAATTTTGGGAGTTTTTGAATAATGATTTCTCTCCTCCTTCAGGGTCTTTCTTCTGGAACTCAATTTCCAAAGCGAGAGGGTTGTTATCTGTTGGTCTATTCTGGGTGGTTGGGGATGGCCGTGATATTCTTTTTTGGGATGATCGGTGGTTTGGGAATTGTCCTATGTGTGAATCTCATTGGGATAACCCCTAGAGGGAAGTGTGCTCTTGTGAATTTGGGAAGTATGTGGTTGATTACATCGTTAATGGCGAATGGAGGAAGATTCATGAGGTGTTCCCTGAGTTGGAGGACCTTTTTATGGATTTCTCCAGAATTCATATCCCTGCTTCTCCTCATAGGGATAAGGTGATTTTGAATAGACTCCCAAGTGGTGCTTTCTCGGTGGCTTTTTATTTTAAGTCTTATATCGATATTGTGGGTTCGTGGCCGCTGTGGGGCCTAGTTTGGTCTTCGTAGCTTATTCCCAAGATTAACATGTTTCTCTGGTTGCTTGTTCAAGATAAGATTCTTACCATTAATAACCTATGGAAATGGGGGATCTCCATGCCGAATAGATGTTATCTTTGTATGATGTATGCAGAGGATTGTTCTCATTTTTTCATTGGATGTAGTTATGCTCGAGAAGTTTGGTCCCTCTTTCTCAAACTCTGGCGTGTGGACTAGATTTTTCCTACCTCTGTTTGGGACTTATGGCTCCAGTGGAAGTCTCCTTCATCTAATATTTCTTTGAAGCTTCTTTGGTCTCTTTCTTTGCCACATTTTCTTTGGGGGTTGTAGAAGGAGTGAAACAATAGGATTTTCAGAGATATTGCTATTCCTCCTCTCTCCCTTTTCTTCAAAATTATTTCTGCCATCAAGGAGAATCTGCTGATGGTGGTTGATAAGATTAATATTCCCAAAAAATTGTAGGTGTTTGATTATGATGTTGAGGTCAAGTCTAATTGGAAACTCTCCCTTGACATTGCTAAGCCCTTGAGGAAGGCTAACCTTGTGAGGGATGGGATGAAGTGGTCCCCCCCCCTCTTGGTTGGTTCAAAATCAACTTTGGTTGTTCAACGAAAGGTAATCCGGGTCTTGCTGGCTATGGGGGAGTGTTGAGAGATCACAATAGTAGGTTTGTTTCAGCAGTGGTGCTCCCTTTGGGAATCCAGAAAAACCACCTTTCTGAAGTAGTTGCAGCCTATCATAGCATCAAGATGGCTAGGGATTTGAGGATCTCTAAACTTTGGATCGAAGGTGATTCATTGAATATTATCAATTTCCTTAAGCAAGGAACTTCCCCTTCTTGGTCCATTAATAATTTTATTGTGGATGCTATTTCCTTTTGTGGGGAGTTTGAAGAAATTTATATTTCCCATGCCTATAGGGAAGCGAATGCCGTGGCTGATTGGCTAGCGAATTATGGTGTATCTTTGGCTAAAACATGGAGGGAGGATGAAGTCCTTCCAAGTGATTTAAGCATGCTTATTATTAATGATTGGCATTAATTTTTCTACTATTTCCACCTCCTTGTTTTTGGGCTTGCATGGGAATCATGAATTTAGCAGTATGATGGGACTTATTGCATAGATTATGATCATTGGAATTTGTGGCTTCTCTCAGTGGATGCGTTTTAGAGTCATTTTCATTATCTCCTTCTAGACTATTTTGGATTTATTCACACACTTTTTGGGTAGCTTTGTGACTATTGTCTTTTCCTTTTCCTGTGAGTGCTTTGAAAGTCTCTCGATGATGAATGGGGATAGGTGTCGAACAAAGCCACTCTCTTGAGATGATACCAGGGCTAATCCAAAAGTTTGGGAAATTTTGCATAGAGGGGGTGTTACTCCTTACTTGGAGAGATTGAAGGGTTTTAAATCCTCGGTCTCTAAGGAGTTTGTGGCTACCTGGCACGGTCACATGGTGAGTTTGTATGGTAGGGATATTACCATTAATGAGGATATTATCATGAAGGTGATTGGCTTATCTATGGAAGGTAGGAAATTTTACCGAGACAAGAATATTTCACAATCTGCTAGGCATAATTTTCTTTGTGATAGAGAAAGGGCTAAAATGATTTGCTTGGATTGTGGTGGCTATGACCGAACTAAGAACAAACCAATTTGGCATGTGGTTGCTATGACGTTAATGCACTACTTCACTCTGGATGGTAGATTTACGATGCTCTATGGTCATCATTTTGTTCTGCTCAACCATTTTCACCATGGTAAGATGGTTTCTTTTCCCTTCTATCTACTATTTTCTATGGAAGAAAGCATCTCGAATCACAGAAAAAACCCTAGGAATCCCTTTCTGCATGAAGTTTTAATGCTTTTAATTGTTGAGTTTATCAAAGCTATCTGCATTGTGAGAACTCCGTGATCCACTACTTCTAAGAAATCGGGGAAAGACAGTGGGAAATGAAATATTATTGAAATTCAGGTGTCTGCTAGCACAAAGGTTGAGGATGAGTCAGAGGGTTGGCCTGATGGCTTTGATACTAATCTAGATTATACTTCATCTACGGGTGATGTTTTCCCTTCTTCGAAAGCTACTCCTCGTGTGAAACATAAGTTGAAGATTCATAAGGGTGTTGTTGAGGGCTCTACAGGTAAGAAGTGTAAGGGTCGTGCCAAGGAAACAAATGATAATATTGAGAAGGTGGCTGGTAGTTTTCAGGTTGAGGTGTCGGGTGGTGGTAGGTCCCCAGTGGTCAGTAAAAAGAATTCGGTTGACAAACCTAAAGATTCTGCTTGGGGATCTGCTTCAAGGGATCAGGGGAAGGCCAAGTTGGGTTCTGAGGATGTTCATTTGGAGGAACCACTGGGTGGTTCACATCAGAGCAGGGGTTTGTTATGGGGTGCTATGGATTTTTCGTAGGAGTCAAGCCTTGTGAAGGAAGGGGCAGATATTTCTTTCAATCTAATTATGTGGCTTGTCCAAGAAATTCAAGATCTCCATAACAAGCATGATACCATTTCCATGTGCAATATCTCTACTCTACGAAGTTTGAAAGAGTAGGATTCTATTTTTACTTTTTCTCAGTCTTTGAATCAAAGTGTGGGTTGTATAGTGGATGAAATTGCTGCTCTAAAGAATGAATATGGACCAAGAGTGGCGGTGTTGGAGAGAAAAAACAAGAAAATCCGAAGGGATTTGGATATGCTCATCAACATAAGTAAGGAGAAGTTGGAGGCATTGGTCGAGGGGGTATTTTCCTTAATTAGAAGGAAATTGATGCAGGAGCATCCAGTGGTGTAAGGGCAATTTTGCATCACCCAAAAATAGTTAAATTTCAAGTTTCTCAATTTTTAGATGTTTTTACATTTTTGGATACCCTTTTTGTCATAATGAAATTCCCAATTTACGGTTTTTATTTTCGGTTCCTGGGTTGAAAGATATTGCAGTTTTAGTTTCCCATATTTGCACCTCAAAATCTTTCGAGTTAGATTTGAGGCACTTAGAGCTCCCGGATCGGCCCCAAAACTTGACAAAATTAGCATAGAAAATTTTGAGCGCGTTATTGACTTCGAGACCTTTCCAATTGTTCAAACGGCTCGCGAATCGGAGTCCCGGATCAAAAGTTATGGCCCCGGGAAGTTGGCGCACTTTCTAGAAGATACAATTGCAAATGCTTTTTGAAATTTAAAGTTCATGTTGGGGAATTTTCTACGCCAAACCACCTAAACT
>VDFB02271358.1:282780777-282831761 GCA_007258455.2 Sequoia sempervirens
TGACTTTGAGACCTTTCCAACGGTTCAAATGGTTTGCGAATCGGAGCCCCGGATCAAAAGTTATGGCCCCGGGAAGTTGCCGCACTTTCTAGAAGATACAATTGCAAATGCTCTTTTGAAATTTGAACTTCATTGTAAATTTTTGTTGAATGTTTTTTGGCTCCAAACTAATGAGGAGCTCTATTTATGGGCAGGTTTCTAATTTTGGGTAACTTTTTGGAGACAAGCTCGCATATTGCGAAAGGGTTATTCTGAAGCTGTCTGTAACTTGCATGTGTTGTAGAACTTGGAGATTTGAGATCCTCTGCATGTAAGAAGCTCCATTTTCTGAATAATAAAATTATTCTCTTGTTTGTAGGTTTTTTTTCTGTGTCTCGGTTTGTGCCCTCATCAGCAATGGAGCTGACTGGGAAGGGATTGTTCAGTAATAAGGCGATCTCATATTGTGGGGAGGAAGCTAGTATGGATGGGCTTTCAACTGATTTGGCTTTTGGTCCTAGTGTTCGTACACATAGTAAACCAAGAAAGGTAAGAAGGATGTTGCTTGTGATGTGGAAGAAATTATGGAAATGCATGACAAGTTAGCGGCCAAGGATTTGGGGGCTGCAAAAATGCTTAAAGAACCGCTTTAAGGGTCATTTGGCTTGTCTTTCTATTTTATTTTTTTGGCTAATGTTACTTCGGATGGTTGGTTGATGGTCTGGTAATCAGCTACTATTTTTTGTGGTTTTTTTTGGGTGGGTAGTCTTTTGTCTTTTCTTTACTACCACTTCCTTTTTTGTTTTGGGTTTCTAGTCCCTTCAAAAGTTGTTTTGCGTTAATCAAAAACATTGTTCATTATTGACTAATTTTTTACTTTAGTATTTGTGATTTTTCATGAGGTTGTAGGTACAACCATAAATTTGTTTAAAATATAGCTTAGGAGGAAGTTATGTTGCTTTATAAGATGGTTCACTTTTAAGATCACTTTCGTACATGCATGACTCCATTGCATCCTTATATTCCTTTGGTATTTTACCATGAATAGATGGATTTTTGTCTAAGAACAAGATACTATAAGAGCTCTAGGATCCATACAATACTCACCAACACCACAAGGAATAAAGTCTAATAAGGCCCAATTATCACTATATGATGCACTATGGTCATGTGTCAGGGATTCATTTTATGTAATGTAATTGTTAGATGCATCAATTTGAGTAGACTTATTATATGGTTAATGATTTATAAACATGTGATTATGCTTCCCTTTATGCCAAAATTTAACACATTATTTCAAAGTAAAGGGAGCCAACTTCATAGGATGCAAGCATAAAAACTCATGAATGATGTTATAATTTAATTTTTGGGCACAATATGAAATAATTGATCTAGCTTGCAAGAACCAACTTGAATTGGAATAGTAATAGTACTTAGGCAAGATCTAGGCATATTATAAAATTATTTAATGGTAATAGTTGGTAGTATATACTTGACATATCTACTTCAAACTATTTTAAATAGTATTTAGTGTAGATGTTGCTAGATCCATTGTTAAATAAACATTGTTTAATGATTGAATCACCACATTCCACTATGATATGTAAAGGTAATACTTCCTTAAGTGCTTTCTTTGGAAAATTTTATTTATCATTGACTTATATATCATAAGTTTTTTTGTGTGAAAAATAGATGTTATCAAATATGTTACTAGTTGTGAAGTAGTATAAAATTCAACTTGGATTTTTACTTAGGCCCTTTGCATTGCATCTCTATAAAATGGTGATGTACATGCTAGGTTCCTTGGAGAAATTTATCTTGTATACTTTGAAACTATTGAATTATGTTACACTCCATTTTATATGTAGGTTGATGTGCAAGCAGTAAATTAAGTGCATTAGCGGGTAGGGTAGGTGGTGGTAAATTCATCTTGTCTTCTTCTTGGCCTTTGATGAGTGTGCCACACTAGATTATAATCATGTAAATATGGGGTGACATAAATATAAAGTATAAGAGACACATAAGCCATATTACTAGTTGATTTTGATTGTAAAGAAAGATTATGAGAGGTAATCTCTAAGTTCATGTGATTATAATGTGAATTAGGGGTAGAAATATGCGATGAAAGAATTGACCAAAGTCATACAAGAAATGTAGATAAAACAAGATGAATCGAACAATTGTAGAGCTCTACCACTAAAAATCCATTATTTATGAGTTGATAATTAGCAACTAAAGATGACTTCACATGAAAGTATGCATCACTAGACCCATCATAATCATTATTAAGAGGTATTTACTAAGGCTTACACTATTATCATCCAACATAGAATAAAGAAATAAAGTATACTTGACAAGATAATCAATCATCATCAAGGAATAATCTACATCATGTAAATTAACAATATCTAAGAACAAGTTACTATTCTATTCATTATGGGATATAGAATAATGATCATCGTTGTACCCATCACTATGTATAAAATAAGGTAATTCATTTAAAGCACATGAATCTAGAGAGAGGAATATTATGACATGTTGGAAATGTATCATCATTGTGTATACTAATGTATGTTGGAAGATTGAAATCACTGAGAGGGGGGGGTGAATCAGTGATTTATAAAAGTCACAAACTTTTTTTAAAACAAAAATTTGTGTTTTCTTTTGAACCAAGAGAACAAATGACAGTATGTGAAGTGAACTTGACTTTTAAAACAAAACAACAAATGACAATTCAAAGAATAAATTTGACTTGTGCATGAATAGTATTGTATTTGCATGAACCATGAATTAAACATGAAGCATTAACAGAGGATAAACTAAGCACTTTCACATGTATCAAAGCTCACACTGAGGAAACATCAGCATGTAAATATCATAAAATCAAGTACTATGAGACCAAAAATATCAATGTATGCATCAATTGTACAAATTGCAAGTAGAAACTAATTGTCAAAAGCACAAGGAATATCATTGTCAAGCACCCCAAGAACAAACTGAAAATGTAATAAATACCACTACCATACATTAGTGACAAGCTAAGAATGTACAGATCACCAAACTGTATTACAACCAATCACCAAAAGTATTTTGTACCATGAAATATGCAAGAAACCTCTCCCTATGATACAACACTATTCAATCACTATTTCACAATTATCACTGCTTATTACTAACATGTGTCCAAGCAAAAAATGTTGCTTTCACTGATGTTGTCTTGTCTTAAGTAATTATCTCATGAAACTTGAAACAATTTAATTTTCCAATTTGAATCATTAAACAACTGTTATACCAATCAGTATGCAATCCAAACCATAATGCAATACCAAAATGCATGTAACACCATCCAGTGGAATATCAAATAGAATATCACTGAACATGTCAAGGATGAACATTGATAATACTAAGAAGAACTAGAGGCAACCACGTGTTGAACCAATGCTCAAGGAAACAAATGGTGCAAACAAATAAGAATGTATCCCCCTAAGACCATGCATACTATTAAGAACATTTAGACAAGACTGTTTCAAGAAGAGTTGAAACCTTGCAAATCCAAAAATGTTATGACTTTCATTGTCATTTCAACAACATTCATTGCACTATACTTCCCTGTTTCACATTGCTTCATGAAGTAGACAAATTGCATGACTTGGAAGAAAAACATAATCTTTCTTCTCCATCCCCTGAGACATAGATTTCTAAAAATTATCTTCTCATATCATAGAGCCTTCCTCTTTATGAAGATAGAACAACTAAATGTTGAATGTCCAAACAACTAATATTAGTGGCAAAAAAAAATGAATTGAGTTTACCAATTCTTTGTTCATTCTCAAGAAAAACTCTCTATATCTTTGTTGACATAATCAAGAAAATATAAAAGTGGCACACTAACACACAATCCTTCATGTAATGAAAATTGAAAACTATTCCAAAACACCAACTAAACTACAAAGGCTTGATTGTAGTTTATACTTTCAGGGATATAAGATAAAACTTTAAAGCACACCCTGCAATCATAAAGATTGATTAGTGAAAAGAAATAGGAGGAAGATCATAGAAACTCCTCCTCAACTAATCAAGAAATTTCACACTAGTCACTTCATAGATATTTCCCTGTGTCCTTGAACCAACAATAACTATTTCTCCTTATTTCTTTTTAATCTAACAACCACAATCATAAAAAAAGAATACAAAAATCCTGATCACATATTTGTGCCACACTTAACAGATTGTGTTTTAAACATGTTGCATAATAAACATCTTGCAAGAAAATGTTATTACCAAAAACCACTGTGCCTTTTTCCATAAGTTGTATGTAATCATCATTACCAAACCATACTAAACTTAAATCACCAAATTCAAGTTTAGTAAAAATACTTTTGTCCCCTGTCATATGACGAGAACAACCACTATCTAAGATCCATGAATTTTCAACTTTAACATGTAATTCAGTTTGATTAAAAATACCTTATGATTCTACATTGCTCCTTTTAGGCATTCAAACCAACTTAACTTTGTTTTGCATAGTTATCTTAGAAAGACTATTCTCTTTCTTCTTGTAGGTAGCATGTCTAGATTTGCCACATTCAGATTTTACATTTGCATCTAGAAAATCACTTGAATCATCCATATAACCAAGACCTGACTTGTCTTCATAAGACCTTTGTTTATTCAAAAGATCTATAAATTTATCAAATTCCTTTCTAATATTGTTGATTTTAGTTTCTAAGATACAACATTTTTCTTCCTTGAATTCCAATTGCATCCTTGTAATCTTAAGAAGTGAAGTTTTAAATTAGTAATTTCCTTTTCAGTGATTAGAATCTTACTTACTAGATTCTCAGTATCTTGCTCAATCTAAACTTTCTGATATACTAAGTCCTTCAAATCTTGAACTTCACTTAGAGCAATTTTCAGTTCATTCTCAAAACCACACAATTATTTATTAGAAGTAGAAGTCTCTGCAAGTCTATTTTCTTGCAATTCCATTTCCTTCATTGTGGCCATGAATACAGTCTCACCTTCTAGATCTATTTTATCATCTTCTAAAATAGACTTGTTGTTTATATCCTCTTGCTGTTTAACTTCACCCATAAATAGAGTCTCTTATGCTTCATCTGAAGAGTCTTCTGTCTCATTGTCTAATTCATCTTTGACGAATAGACTCTTTTTCTTCTTGAAATTGAATTTCCTTTTAGGTTTATATATTTTCTTCTTAAATTTCTTGTCATATTTCTCATGATCACTGTTTTGTTCAACATAGGGGAATTTAGCTGTAGGATGTCCAATTTTTCCACAGTTGAAACATTTAAAGGGAATTTTTCCTTTGTATTTTCCTGATCCCTTTTTCAGTTTTCTAACAAAGTGGTCCTTGTTTGAATCAGAGTCTTTTGACTCAATTTCTTTTGAATTTTCCTTTTTCTCAGTTTTAAAAGCAGTTTCCTTTCCTGTTGAATTGCTTTTACTTGTTCTCATTTCAAAAGCAATAAGAGTTCCTTGTAAATTATCTAAGGTAAGATGGTCAAAATGTTTCTTTCCTTCAAGGGCTGATACCTTTGTTTCATATTTAGGATGCAAGATTCTAATGACCTTCTTGACCACATCAAATTCTTCTACTTGTTCTCCTAACCCTCTCATTGCATTAACAACTTCATCTATTCTCAAAAAGTATTCAACCACTTTTTCATCATCCTTCATTCCCATTTCCTCAAACTGAGTTTTGAGAGTAAGGATTTTTTACTGTTTAACTTTTTCATTTCCTTGATAAATATTTTCAAGTTTTTCCCATATTTCCTCAGATGATTTGTAGTGCATGACTTTAACAAATACATCTTTGGTTAAACCACACAAAAGAGCATGTTTAGCTCTAGCATTAGTTTCCTAATTCTTCTTTTTAGTCGAATATGAGGGTATTGTGAGTGGAACAGTATACCCATTTAAAAACAATGCTCCATACATGAAGATCAATTGAAACTAGATATGTTTCCATTATAATTTTCCAGAAAACATAATATGTACCATCAAATAGTGGAGCTCTAGTCACGGAAGTACCTTCTTGAGCTTGTGACATGTTTGGCAGACTTCCAAAACCAGAAACTATCCTAGGTGGGTTAGACCTATGAAAGGACTCTACACTCTGATACCAATTGTTGGAAGATTGAAATCACTAAGAGGGGGGGGCGAATAGTGATTTATAAAAGTCACAAAAAAATTTTAAAACAAAAATTTGTGTTTTCTTTTGAACCAAGAGAACAAATGACAGTATGTGAAGTGAACTTGACTTTTAAAACAAAACACCAAATGACAATTCAAAGAATAAATTTGACTTGTGCATGAACAGTATTGTATTTGCATGAACCATGAATTAAACATGAAGCATTAACAAATGATGAACTAAACACTTTCACATGTATCAGAGCTCACATTAATAATAGAACCTTTTATGCATGGAATGTGCATTGACAGATGTGAAATATTGATATGAAATGTGGCATAACAATGAAAAATATGAAAGACTGATAATTATACATTTGACAACACATTAAAATCAGATTGATAAGAAAAAGATCACACACATAAAATCACCACATAACACAAAAAAAATTCCTGAGTGGAAAACCCTTTAGGAGAATAAAAACCACTCAAAAAAAATTTCTTTATTCAGAAAGAGCACCAACTCCATTACAATGCAACACAATTACAGTATTCTATCAGAACCCTAGAAATGCAGATATTGCAACTCTAGAATTTCAATAGAAGACTATGTATATAAATATTTCAATAAGTACACTGAAGAAGAATGTTGTATAAAATTGAAAACATCTTCTTTTACAAAGTATATGAGATTCAATGATTTTCAATGTAAACCCAGTTTCTTGTCATTGTAAAGATAAAAATCTAATGTTTCACAAGAGATTTTTCTCTTCTTCTCAGTAACCCCATAAATACAACAAAACCTTCATAAATAAATGCATAAGCATCTCTACAGACTGGTTCATAACTGTAAGAACAATCTCCATATGAGATTACAGAAACCCTAACGGATTTTTAAATCATGATCATCAAAGATTAAGCATTTTTTAAAAAGTCTTAACAACATAACCCATAAGGGTTTGTAACAGTTATGACCAACTATCGAATAACAAAATGTTATCATCTTGTGCATAAAACAACTTCTTTTCTTTGTTTTTCAAAAAAATAAATAATAAGATCCTTTTAATCCTTCAACAACTGTTTTAGAAAGAAAAATATCAATGCAAAATCAAAAGCATGTATCAGTTTTTCCTTTACCTGTTCACGGTGGAAGAAAGAGAAACGAATACCATGAATTTTTGTTGAAGACCATCATAACTGCCCAACTAGAAGTCAAGTCCAACTTCCACAGTTGCACACATACTAGCTCATAGCTAGTATTCCAATTTTGAAACCAGAATGAAAAAAATTCCAAACCATTCTTACTATCAGCAAGCTCCAGGAAAACAAAAGCATAAATCCTCAATGTATCAGATGAGAGAAGACACCAAAACCTAAAAAATATCATGCTACCGATGCCGGCTAGGGTTCCAAACCTTCAACAATAATATTGCCCTAAAAATTCTTTCTTTCAAGTCTGTTGAAGACTTTATCAAACACAATGATGATTTGAAGTTTGATGTGACAAAAAACCATAATGCACATGATTTACCCCAACATCATAATGAGATGTCATAGCCACATGTATGCGTTGTTAATTATAGTTGTCGATCTTATTCAAAATAGCTTGTAACAATAAAACCTTTAGTGCCCAATACCTTTTACAAGAATTGATAATGGTGTAAACACCTTTTCAAATGGTCATGCCAATGGGAGTCAATAATAAACCAAGGCCCCTTATAGCCATATAAAAATACCAATGCAAGCTGCTCGATGCCATATATGATCAATCAAAACAAACTGAAGCCAAAAACCTTATTAATGTCATTGCCATATGACTTTTAATAAAGTCATCTTCCTTTAATAATATGAAATGCAATGAGACCGATCCATATGCTAAGTTCACAATATAAACCATTAACACAATTATATTTCCAAAGCCATATGCCATGATGATATGTAATAGCAATGCCAATTGTAATAAGATGGCAATAGAGAAAACTTTATAAAACATTATGCCTTGCTAGAAAACTATATGCTCACTGTACCAAAGTATCACAACAACTGAAAACAAGAATCTATATATCAAGGATATATCTGAGACAACCAATTCCATATGATTATCAATATACCTATTCATACCATGCATGTCCACATGATTATCAAAGTACCACCAAGATCAACTTTATGAATGTCACAAACCTGAGAGTTTGTGTATTTGTCATCAAGGAAAACAATTGAGAAGGCAACAATGTCATGGAAAAGCGAATCACATGATAAATCCTTATTCAATAATTGTTCATCATTGTTACTTGACATAGGATCATTATGAATTGTATAAATAAATGAACTAAGCATCTAAAACAACATAGGGTTTGCATGAGCCAATTTGATGAAGGATAAAATGTGATAAAAAAATATATACCCATAAACCAGTCAGAAGAGTCAGCAACAATACCCAAATGGTGCAAATAAAGGAGCTATAAAGGCAGGTATTATTATCATGAATTAACCATATTGGCACCTGAAGTATAGCAATTCCAACTGATGTTGTATCGCCTGAAGAGTAGGCTACAACTCACTCCAAAATAATTATATTCCATCCAAACCAAAAAAGCATACATTTATATCAGTAGAAATGAAAGAGAACCATCTGGTGCACTAACATAGCCTCTCACTAGCAGCTTTGAAGATTGCACTGGCATACCATCTGGTACACTAACATAGCCTCTCAATAGCAGCTTTGAAGATTGCATTGGCATAAAATATAATTGTTGATTCCACAAAGTTGTTGGCATACCACTAGCCCAACACCAACCTAATATAGGAAACACGAGTTGTCAAGTTGTAAAGGATGAATGGATAAACAATGCGTAGAGTTTGCAGGAAAAATATTACGTAACCCTAACAAAGCAAAATTCATTGCATTTCAATTAATCAGTTACGTGTGGCTTTGCATGGAATCATGGCGCCACTTGTTGGAGAGCTATGAAGTAACTCGTTAAACATCACACATGTCCAAAAACATTAGAACATTAGAAATATATGATTGATATTGTATTCGAGCAATGCTATTGAAAAAGATTTTTTTTCCTATTTTTAGGATTAAAAAACAAAAAAACTCCCACGAAAAAAATACTACAGCCAATAGGAAAAAAAGAAAACCAACTCAAGAAAAATAGCTGCATCGGTGTAACATGAGTGCCAGACACAACGATCAGCTGCATTGATGTTGGTTTGCTTGGTTGCTTGGAAAAACTAGCTATGAAGAACTGGACAAAGTAATTAAAACAACTCATCTCAAATCTAATATCAGAAGACCAAATATGTTGTGGGGAAAATCACCCTATTCTGCTAGTAATGATGGTGGCACAAGAACCAATCCTTTCAATGGTGAAAAAGAAGAAATCTATCATGTCAATCAAATTGAATATTTCTAGAAATAATAGAGCAAATTGGTATTTTTAAATTTTCTCTTCTAGGTGCTAGGGGCCTTCAGTTTAATAGAGTGTAATGTACCCATTTTGACAGAGTGATCTGTTAGCATACAAGTAGGATACATGGTTGTGTTTGTGGTTTTTGTTAGATAGTAAGGACTAAAATAAGATGGCCATGTGGTCACATCGTTAGGTCTACAATGGACAACATTAATAGTACCCAGTTTCTTCAATCCAGTGACAATTGCTCCTACCAAACCATGTACATGTTCTGCATGTTTTTTCAATCCTTCTGGACCATGGTAGACTTGCCTAATATATTGAGACAATAAAAGCTTGAGTAGTCAAGGCTATGGAGACCTGCACTAGAACAAGTTTGCTGATAATACTTGAACTTTTCCAGACATGACTTGACACTAGTTTGAAACAAGGTAATTTGCAAAACAAGTACAAACACAAACTGAAGTTTCAACCAAAATGTTCTTAAAATTTGAGTAGATGAATTCATGGAAAGGATGGTTGTGATTAGACGTGCATTTGACAGGGCATTTGCAAAGTGCTCCAAGCCATAGTCTACCGTATGGTGGATGATGGAAAAAGATGCCTTGAGTCATGATTAATTTAAATTTTTAATAATTGGAATAACTTCATGGACCTAAACATTCAATGAGGATCTATATGGAGCAAAGAATTGATCCCTAACACAATGGAAGGAAATCTGTGGAATCATAGCACAGTACCAAGTACCTATTTGAAACATTCTTACACCCTAATATTGCAAGCATTGAGACTCTAACATGGAGATCTCTAAGTCACTGGAATGAATTGTATTCCACGTGTGTTGACAAATAGAAGCTTAAGAATCTCAAGCCCTTGGATCTCTAAGTCATTGGAATGAACTATATTCCACGTGTGTTAACATGGAGATCTCTAAGTCACTAGAATGAACTTACCAAAGCATTTTATTAAACAACACATTGCCTAGCAGCTATGGCTAGCAAGGAGCATGGAAGAGAATATGTGCAAAGCATTATAGATAGCAATACCAAAGTCACACATCAGACAACCCATAAACATAAGTAAAATACTCCTACACACTACAGTCCCCCCTTCTCTATAATCTAGGAATTTATGGCACTAGACCAGTTGGTGTTTAATTTAAAGCAAATGTTGGTTTAGCTTTACAATATGCATAGAAAATAAGGAAATGAAACTTAGAAAACAAAGAAACAGGGTCAAAAATTCAACTCTGAGAACTGAAATGAATCTACTAACATTAATGTCACCTTTCATAGAAATAAATAAGTGGTCAAAATACAATTTTTTGGCAATGAGGATAGTGCAAATAATCTGTTCACTGTCAAATAAGATCATATACGTTGAAAAAATGCATAGCTAAAAAATAGGATTATGACAATTCCTTAGCTTGAAAGACTATGCAATCACATTTTTTATGGAGCCAAATCGTAGGTTTGCTATAAAATCAATCATATTAGAGACATTGTTGCCACCAAAGTCTGTCACTCTTGCTCAACGTGACAAATAAACCCTTGCACTAAGTCCAAAACAAATAAAAATTTAAACAAAAGAATGATGCCTCTTTTACATTATTTGAAGAATGATGCATTTATATTGTGGAAGTTTTTTTATTACCAAACAAAATATAAAACACTGGGGAGTTGCAAAATGAGTTATTTGATAGCCTAAAGGAACACTTGACTTTGACATTTGATATCAGATATGGCTACCCTCTCACAGACACAGATTGAAGCTTTCATTTAATAAGTAATATCATAATAGATTTAGAAAGAAATAAAACGCATCATGAAGTGATTCAAACATACACCAATTTGTATGCTATTGCAAAACTGAAATCAAGGCACATGACCTATTTCAAGATTCTTTTCAGCCTCCACTCTACCTGCGTCCAAAAGGAAACCTTGCAATGGGTATGGACACTCATCAAAGCATACACGTAATTGCGAATTGACTCACTCACTTTTTAAGAGATTTGCTCAATGTTGAAAAATACTAATCTACGCAGGGTAAAGATTACCATTATGTTAAAACCTAAATGTGCACATTGTTAGGATCTTGGCAGTAATTTTTAATTTAATAAACATACTCTAAAACCTCCATGAAAGCCTCATTTTCAGGCTGCAAATTCACCAAATTGGAGAAGCGAAAGGTCATTACCAGGAGAGGGAGTTTGGAGGAGCCTCCAGACGACAACGACAAGGAGGACACAGGAAACAGGGTGTGTGAACTATTTAACAGAATGCCTAAAAAAAATTGCGCTCTCATGGAATACAAGATAGCAGGATATGCACAAAATGAATTCGTTAAGAGGGCTTAGAAAATTTCAAGAAAATACCCTTGCTAGTGTAATGAACAAGCTAATTTCGTAAGGGATTTTAGTTGCAACAAGCTAATTTCGTAAGGGATTTTAGTTGCAACTGCATTGGTAGATATGTATACAAAGTGTGAAAGCATAGACAAGGCGTGCAATCTGTTGATGGAATGAGTCAAAGAAATATGTATACAGAGTATAGATATAAATAAAGTGTAATGAACAAGCTAATTTTGTAAGGGATTTTAGTTGCAATTGCACTAGTAGATATGTATACAAAGTGTGAAAGCATAGACAAGGCGTACGATCTATTGATGGAATGAGTCAAAGAAATATGGTCTTATGGAATGCAAAAATCTACAAGTTATAAGCCTGGAGGAATCGAACCTCTGACCAGTTGCTCCCGAGACCACATTCACCTGAAACATTTTCCCAAACACTCCATTGTTTTGACTATGCTAGCACATTTTCCACACATCTCAACCAAAGCATTATATAAAACATCTCAACGCCTTGCTCCCACCGCCAAGAGCCTAAAAGAGATGCTTTCGGAAATGCTATGGAAACTTCAAATAGCATTGACAAAGCAGTGAAATATATTCGGGGAAATGCATCAAAAAAATTTGGTCTCATAGCTTTGGTCGTTCGGCACCTTCCATCAATCCACAATAAAAATACAGTTGCAAAACAACCCTCAATAGCAAGAAACCAGTGTAACATTTTACCTAAAATGCTTGCTGCTTCGAAGAAGACTCAAGCTTGCCTCCAAATGCAACCTCCAAGTCCAAGCCGACGCACACGAACGCGCGTTTATGTTGTGCGCGAGCAACCTTTAGCGACAGCTTTCGACCGGACAAGACACCTAACAAGAAGAATGCCACCTGACACCATGAAGAATGCCCGCTTGCAAAATGTGAAAGCAATATGCAGCCACGTGCCCATCCTGTCCATGTGCCGCCCTTGAAAAAACCAGAAAAAAACTTAGGGAAACAACTGTAATATTTCACCCTCTCCAGATGATTGGACAGACTATTTTAAATTAATGCAAAAACATTTAAACCCCCAGGAAATTAGGCTCTCGCGAATCCGGGCTAAGATAAACCCTAATTTTTTTTCCCAGGAAAAAAAACAAAAAAAAAAACTTTGTATTAGCGTTGTTTTATAGCCTGCGCCCGGTTCCCAACACACCAATAAAATTTCCTTTTGGCACACCAAAAACATTATTCTGCTGCTTATAAAGGCAGGGACTAATAAATATGGTTCGGCTACGTAATAAATCTTAAGAGATGCAATAAATGTAGAATGATCTTCGGTGGGAGTGTCATAAAAGATAAATCATAATGTATGTCAATACCCTAAGTAAAAGGTATAATTGTATAATGATAAAAACCTTAGAAAATTTAGAAATGGATGATAAATCAAAGTTTTATAAGATCTAAAAACCTTAATGCTCATGAAAATAAATCCTAGAATAAGACTAGATTGTATAGTATTTATCAAGTTCATGAAAAAGTAAATGAAAATAAATTTTAAGTGTAATGGAGGCTAATGTCATAACATGCATCTAAGTAAGCACAATCAACCTAGATGATATGTTTTTCAATTTTTAGGTTAACATTTATGAACATTGATAATAATTAAATGTAAAAAGTTAATAGAAAATAGAAGTACTTATCTTTTTAACTAAAGAATGAATGCAATCCAAAATGACATTGAAATTTAAGTACCTTGAGATCTAAAAGAGAATATGCAAGTCTGCTATTCACCTTGACATCAAAATATTATATTTTCTTCTATGTAGGGTTAGTCTAGGGGTTAGGTTTAAGTTCATGATTCTAGAAATTTCCATCACCTGTATAATTTATTTGACATATTGTACAACTTTGTATTTTGTTTTGCTTGATTCACCTTTACTTCTTCTACTCAGTCTAATATCTAAATATTGGTATACTTAGAAATTCCTTATAAGGGTTGGAAACATTATGTCACAAGCAGAAATTTTCTCTAAGGTTGATCCACAAAAATGTGTCTACAATATCAATAGTAACATTGTTTAGACATATATATGCTCATGTAGATATGTACAACTTTTAATGAATTGATCGAAGTGGTTTAATATAAATGGCATGTGAATATAGCTTGAAAGATGTGAATAATTAAATGAATGTATTGAATGCCCATAAATACAAGGACACAACATCATGTAATTTTGTGTTTAGTTAATCTTTGGAGATAAAATAATTGATGAGAGATCTCATTTTTTTAACATAAAATTTGAATTTGAAATGGTCAATTCTAAGGGGCTAAGTCAAACCCATGACCATGGACTTGAATTGGGACTAAAAGGGGTGGATCAAGGTGGATAACATATATGTGGAAGTGTGTGTATGTATGGACATAAAAATAGATGAGTAGGATTAATATACTATGATAAATGAACATAAACATAAAGTAATAGATAAATGCATAGAAATATGCATGATAGATCTAAGAGATTCACTTAGTAAACCAATAACATAACGCATATATTCATAAATTACTAACACTCCAAAATTTATTTCCATATCTTATATTTTTTATACCTTGTACGTACACTACAAGGACCCCATGACCATACGTGGGAGAAGATTCAAATTATAGTATTATTAGAATTCAATGTATTTCATCCTATAATCTAAACATTACAAGGATTCCAGTATGTATGGAATATTTATTGAAATAATTTAATATCCAAATGAAGCTACCCTTAACACCATGACCTCCATGCATACAACATCTAGTAACAATAATTTTAAGCCCAGTATCACTCTCTTTCAAATTTCATTGATGTCCAACAATCTAATTAGCCTGTAGAATGAAAATAAATAATAAGTACGTGTCTTTCAAGGAACCCATTTTTTTCTTTCTCAAGTATTCAGAAGCTAGGCAATAATAAAGCATGTATCATTTATCCAAAAACTTTTATCAGTGATGAGATACCGTATATTTCTTGAATGTTTCAACAACATCTTCTGGTGCATATATTGTTTTTGCATATGCATCAATCTTTTGCACTTCCTGTACTCAAACCAATTTGTTGTGTTACAGATAAGAGTGACGGCTTCTAAGACAAGTAATTGCATGTTTTGTGATTTTTTGTATTTTCAGCCTTATCTAGCCTAGAGTAGGCAATATAGAATTTACACTTGCCTGAATCCACTTCAATAGTTTTGGCCTGCCATTTGCAATGCCATAGTTCTTATATGTGGTGAACACAATCTGAAATATTTCAAAAAAAGGAGCATATGCAAGATCAACCTGCATAAATTTCATGCAAGATCTCACAATTTTCAAAAGCAATAAATACAAAAGTATAAGAGATCATGTCCCGAAAATAACTATGTATAATCAGATCTTCTTACCAAACTGAATTCACCTAAAAAGAAAGGTCCACCATCAAACTTCCCCAAAGCATTTTCCAAATAATCAAGAGTAGGCACTGCCATAGTTGGGAAAGTAAATGATCAATTTATCAACCAAATTCATCATGAAGATAGAGTATTCTACCAAGAACTTATCTATATCTGTAAGAAATGTTCTCCTTACCAAGTGCTTTTGGTACCTCGGCTTGTGGCTTTTTCAATGCTGAGAACCCTGCAATTACAAAAGTGTCTGAATACTTTAGTAGCTCATTTGCAACATCCTTTTTCACTGTATCCTGGACAATTACAATGGATTTATGTGTTTTAATAGGATTTCTATGAAAAGTTAAGAAATAAATTATTTTCCCAAGTAGTAAAGCCAAAGGTCTACTCTTGCCCTCCCTATTTCCCAAAAAGTGAAATATTACCGTGGGTTTTATTGCTAAGTGAAGTCACTAGAAAGAACAAGCAACAAGTGCATAGCCATTTGGATATGTCAATTTAAATTATGAAATGGAAATAACATTAAAACAAGTAACAGTAAAAGCAAGTTAAGTAGTCTAGATGAATGGTTTAAACTAAAATGTCTTCATAGGTTGTGACCATGATTTACGTTTTTGAACCCTAACTGCATGACATTTTAATATGATTATTAAGATTGTGACATGGAATAGCAGTAGAATTATTGAGTAGTTCAGAAGCATCATATACCGTGGGAAGGAGTTTAGGCCCTCCAAAATTGGTCTCCAGATCTCCCAATAAGTCCAAACTCTCTCTTGTGACTTTGCCATTATGCTCAATAGAAGGGACCTAAGAAATGAAAAAAAAATGAATTGTTTGAAGTTTCATTCCTATACATATCTTGCAGTCACAAAAATGTAGACATAGATTTAGATATATGCTTATTATTTTCCTCAAACCCAAGGCATAGCTTACCCAACCATTCAAGTAAAACTAAAAGTTAATACTTTTCATGGATAAATTAGAAGTCAAACTTAGGACCTTCCAGGGTGCTTAACCATTGTACTACTGACCCACTTGATGACTGATCCATCTTTGGTTTGATTGTGACTAATTTTTCAACACTAAATTCTAATATTGAATTGGTCCATATTGAATCAATCTACCCTACATAGCTATATGAAATTAACATAAAAATATTCAAAACAATAATGTCACCCACTTCATTAGATTGCTAAAAAAATTGTGGAGTGTTTCTTACGTTGGAAAATCCTCATTCTAAACCTAACCCCTAAACTAGACATTAATAATTCCATTAACTATTTTCCATTCAATAAGTAATAACACCAACCAATCCAGGAACCACATAATGGCTTTGAAAGTCATTTTTGGCTTGAGTTGATGGCATTGAAAGCATCTAGTTAAAGGAAAACACATAATTTGTATACCTTGTTAGGAGGGTAAACCTTTTCCTTGTACCATGTGGGCATGTCCTGCAAGTCTGTTGGAACTATTTGAATATCAGTCAAGCCCTGCATTTTGTTTTACTTATTGTTAATGAGAATTAATATTCACAAGGACTGAAAACGTCCATCTTAAATAAAACCACACACATAGAAGCAAGATAAACCACCTTGTAGTTTCTAGCAGCCCAAGCATGTTGAGCAAAGGGGCTAGTCAAACTAATGTATAGTCTACAAAACCCAATTTCATAAGAAACAAACTTACAATGATAGCTAACTATTGAACAAAAATGCATTCCAATAGAATCGATCAAACACATCAAGATAAAAAAAGTGTAGTAACACTTTGAGGAAAAACTAAATAATTTCATAGCAGAGCATACCTTGTGGTTCCATCAAACAATGGGAGGGGTTCCGATTTGGAATTCAAAATAGGGGGGATTGCATCGCTCCAATGCAGTTCAGATAATGATTATTGAATGGTCATATATAAGTATAGAAAATGGATGTTTTTATAAGAAAAAAAATGCAGAATGGATTAGTTATACTCACACTGCTCCCATTTTTGTTCTTAAGTTACTACTATGCTAAACTTCCTACAAACACAAACCCCAAACTCTTAGCTTGGCTCCCACAACACATCTAATAAAATCATAAAATAATCTTCTATATTTTCTCACAATTTAAACAACCTCGTTGATTAAAGTCTTTGGCAATGGTTGAAAACCAAGAATGGGCAACGTCTTTCTTGAATGTAATGGCTTGTTGTTTGGGTACTTATAGTAGAAATTTGGTTGAATGTAATGGATTCTTGAACAACAAGTGCATGCACCTATAGTAGCCTTGAAGGACCAATAGAGATCTGAGCTCACTCATGACGTTTTTAGCTAATTCCACATAAATGTTGTTGGATGGCGCCGCTAAACAGTTTGCATTGAGTTTTTTATAATTTGTAGCTTGAGAAAGTAAAACGTGTATATTTAAGGTTTTTGTTCTTGTTTTTGTTTTTTATTGTTTGTGTTTGTGTCTGTTTGTTTTGTTTTGTATTTTTTTTGGGTTTTGTTTGTTTTTTTCTTTGGGGATTCATATTAGGTGTAATTTTTACTTACATATTTAAAATTTTCTAAGTCATTTAGATTTTGTATCTTATATAATAAGATTAAGACACTTTTGATGTTCTTAGTCTATCTTAAGAATTCGTCCTTGTCTTTACCACAAAATTTCTTCATTGTATACCATATCAATTTCATTTATCTATCTAAAGAAATCTTTAGGTTCATAGCATTTATGATTCTTATCTCTTATGTGGAAGGTTTTTTTAGTTGCAAGTGATCCTTGGCTCCTATGGGGTTGATCAACAAGATTGTGATGTTGCGAGGTCCCTGCCAAATACCGATAAGATGGTTTTTTTTTGTGACTTGTAAAAAAAAAAAAATTCCTATGGAAAAAAAAGGTGACTATGATATGCATAGTTATCTAATAAAAAAGATATACAAATAGCTACCAATGATTCAAGTCAGGTAAGGCCTAACTCTACAAAATAAGGGACTTTTTATACCCATGTAACTTTGGTGTCTATGGAAAACAAACGTTAATAATATCTCTACACATGCTATCATTAGATTAAGTGAAAAGCATACCTTATGGAAACTATTGAATTATTAATTTGGAGCACAAGATATAGAAATTGTAACAAATATGCCACAAAGGAGAATTGTGTTTGCATATAACATGCATACAAGTGTCCTTTAAATAGTGCTTCTCAAACTTTAGGAAACTTGTATTCTATAAAACTAGCCAATAACCATTTTGCTTTAACTCTTAATGTTGTTTCTTGATGCAAAAGCTTAGAGCAACACACAAGTTGAAATTGATCCCCAAGTTCTTGTTATTAGCTAGAATAAAGCTCTTAATCATATAAATATAAGGCGTAAAAAGATGAAATGTAGAGTGGGCATGTGTAGATTGGATACATGTTTCAAATTAATCTAGAGTTTTACATAGAAAATTCCATTTAGACATTTTACTTTTGATCCTTCCTTCAATTAAATACTTCCGATAACGAATTATCTATTATACTGCCTTTCTCTTAGGCAAGGGAACCCATCCTAAAGATGTTTGTGTTCTTTATGGGAGACACAACCTTGTGTGTTTATTATCAATGTAAATAGTAGAAAGATTGTAGAAGCATTACTCTTGGAAAATATTTCATTCAAGAATGTCTAGGGCGATAGTTACTAAACATGGTAAAAATTGTACAAAAATAAAACATTTAAATAATGTTTCACTGTGAAAACTCCTATTACTTAAAAAACATTGTTTGTGTTTAAAAATGTTTGTACACCTTGCCAGGCAGCCAACCTCATTTATTTTTTATGATATCTTAGATTTACAATACAAATGCATCTCATGAAGGTGTGTCATTTCATAATTTGAATTAGAATGAGTACAATTTCTTGCAAGAATCAATCGGATTTTTTAAATTCCTAAGTGCATGAACAAGATCCTAAATCTATGTAATCATTGCCTCTCCAAGCACAAATATTACTTATAAACCATGTTGGATCTATAAATCATGATCATTTCTAACCAGTGATGGGTTGAAAAACCGTGTCTTCCCACTTCCACTAAGATTTGAGCTCCAAAGCCTTTGCACTTTTCAATCAAACTATGATTTGGGTTATCTTATCTCATCTTTTAAGTTTTGGTTCACATATACTCTAGGGTATTGCCAACTGCAAACTAGTAATCTAAATTCCTTATAATGTTGTGTCACCAAGAATCTTGCAATTCTCTATCAGTGCAGTATCTCAAAAATTAAAAACAAAGAAACAACATAAACATACTAATACAACTAAATGTTCACACCATGTAACTAAAATTATAAAAGAAAAGCCTCGAAATAAGGCTATGTATGGTTCAGATGAACATTATTTACTATTTTCAGTTCACTAAAATATGCTGCTCTAAAATATATGGAAGTTTAGACATGGACAAAAAGGTGCATTTATACTTGGACACATCGGGCTTTTAGTTTTTTTTGGCAATAGTAGTTCAAACCAAACTAAATGAATATGGGGTCAAAAGACTATAGTGTCATGGATAGAGAGTGCATATCCTCTGATAAGATTTGCAAGTTGCAAATTGTTGCTTCATTTACAAGATATTTTAATCAACTACTAACTACAAGCTTGTTTACAAAAATACTTAATATATGAAAAAATAATCGAATTTGGGTATTAATTAATTTCATATTAGGTGTAATTTTAACTTAGATATTTAAAATTTTCTAAGTCATTTAGATTTTGTCTTATATAGTAAGATTAAGACACTTTTGATGGTCTTAGTCTATCTTAAGGTTTCGTCCTTGTCTTTATAACAAAAGTTTCTTCATTGTATACCATATTAGTTTCATTTATCTATATCTAATGAAATCTTTGGATTCATAACATTTATGTTTCTTATCTCTTATGTGGAAGGTTGTTTTAGTTGCAAGTAATCCTTGGATCCTATAGGATTGATCAACAAGACTATGATGCTACAAATTTCTTGCCAAATACTGATAAGACGGTTTTTTTTTATGACTTGTAAAAAAATTAAATTTCCTATGGAAAAAAAAGGTGACTGTGATATGCATAGTTATCTAATAAAAAAGATATACAAATAGCCACCAATGATTCACGTCAGGTAAGCCCTAACTTTGCAAAATAAGGGATTTTAAATTATACCCATGTAACTTTGGTATTTATGGCAAAACAAACGTTAGTAATATCTTTGCATATGCTATCATTAGATTAAGTGAAAAGCATGCCTTATGGAAACTATTGAATTATTAATTTGGTGCACAAGATATAGAAATTGTAACAAATATGCCACAAAGGAGAATTGTGTTTGCATATAATGTATGCATACAAGTTTCCTTGAAATAGTGCTTCTCAAACTTTAGGAAACTTGTATTCTATAAAACTAGCCAATAACCATTTTGCTTTAACTCTTAATGTTGTTTCTAGATGCAAAATCTTAGAGCAACACACAAGTTGAAATCGATCCCCAAGTTCTTGTTATTAGCTAGAATAAAGCTCTTAATCATATAAATATAAGGTGTAAAAAGATGAAATGTAGAGTGGGCATGTGTAGATTGGATACATGTTTCAAATTAATCTAGAGCTACAAAAACTTCCATTTAGACATTTTACTTTTGATCCTTCCTTCAATTAAATACTTCTGATAACGAACCATCTATTATATTTCCTTTCTCTTAGGCAAGGGAACCCATCCTTAAGATGTGTGTGTTCTTTATGAGGGGAACAACCTTGTGTGTTTATTATCAATGTAAATAGCAGAAAGATCATAGAAGCATTACTCTTGGAAAATATGTCATTGAAGAATGTCTAGGGCAATAGTTACTAAACATGGTAAAAATTACACAAAAATAAAATATCTAAATAATGTTTCACTGTGAAAACTCTCGTTACTTAAAAAACATCCTCCATGTGTTGAAAATGTTTGTACACCTTGCCAAGTAGCTAACCTCATTTATTTTTTATGGTATCTTAGATCTACAATATAAATGCATCTCATGAAGATGTGTCATTTCATAATTTGAATTAGGATGAGTACAATTTCTTGAAAGAATCAATCGGATTTTTTAAATTCCTAAGTGCATGAACAAGATCCTAAATCTATGTAATCATTGCCTCTTCAAGCACAAATATTACTTCTAAACCATGTTGGATCTATAAATCATGATCATTTCTAACCAGTGATGGGTTGAAAAACCATGCCTTCCCACTTCCACTAAGATTTGAGCTTCAAAGCCTTACTTTGCACTTTTCAGTCAAACTATGATTTGTGTTCTCTTATCTCATCTTTTAAGTTTTGGTCCACATATACTCTAGGGTATTGCCAACTACAAACTAGTAATCTTAATTTCTTATAACATTGTGTCACCAAGAATCTTGCAATTCTCTATCAGTGCAGTATCTCAAAAATTAAAAACAAAGAAACAACATAAACATACTAATACAACTAAATGTTCACACCATGTAACTAAAATTATAAAAGAAAATCCTTAAAACAAGGTTGTGTATGGTTCAAATGAACATTGTTTACCATTTGCAGTTCACTAAAATATATGGAAGTTCAAACATGGACAAAAAGGTGCATTTACACTTGGACACATCGGGCTTTTAGTTTTTTTTTGTGATAGTAGTTCAAACCAAACTAAATGAATATGGGGTCAAAAGACTATAATGTTATGGATAGAGAGTGCATAGCCTCCGATAAGATTCGCAAGTTGCAAATTGTTGCTTCATTTACAAGATACTTTAATCAACTACTAACTACAAGCTTGTTTACAAAAATACTTAATAGATGAAAAAATAATTGAATTTGTTATGAACCCCCCTACTCCTATCAAAAATAACGTCTTTTGATAATCAATTTAAAATTATATTAATAAGGAGAAAGTGTAATAAAAATGTGACTAATTGGTACAATGTCTTGTCTTTAAAGTTGAACATGAAGAATACATTAAAACAAAGATACCATTTACATCTTTGTATTGAGTTAAATTTTTTTAAAAATCATATGATGCAGAAATTACAAAAAAAATCTCTAATTTCTATATGTGGAAAATGCTTCCTCCCTCAAATACTTCTAAGATCAAAATATGTATTTGTAAGAATGATATAATTAACCACTTATCTAGGAAAATGAACAAAAGTGACAACTTACCCCAAAAGAAAACAAAATGTGATTGATCTAACTTTACTTCATTGGATTCCAATTGTGGAAAAAGGGTTGCTTCCATACATTGTAACTTGTGAGCTTCCAATTCTATAACTTGATTTATGAATTATGAAACATATAAAAATTCTAAAAGCTACAAAAGTAGTGTCATGTGTCAAACCACCAAATAATTTGTTATATTGAAACATAAAAGTTCCTTCCAAAGCACTTCAAAGCATATTTTAGAAAAACTTGAAGTTAAAAATCCAAAATACCTATGATACATTAAAACAGAAAAGTGCCTTCCACAATACATGGAAACACATTTTTAAAAAGAATATAAAGACAAAAATCCATCCACATTTTGGAAAAGTCGTCAGCTATTGTGAAACCTTGGCCAAATCCATTAAAAACATTACATCTGAAGCCAACTCACTATTTGTGTATGAACAAACATTATGATACATTTCCTCAAGAAAGCCATCTTTTGAAGCTGTGTTATCACAGTGGATTTGCACATTCCACTTTCAAAATGAATCCCACCAGCCAAAGGTTTCAGTATGAACATGAGAAAGAAATTGAATTTCCTTGCTAAGCTCATTTGAGGAAATTGAAGAGAAAATTATATAAGCAGTTTTACATCAACTGTTTAGGCAATGCAAATGAACGCTAAATTGGAGAAAATCTAGCATGCAACTTAATAAAAGCATATAAATTACATGTTGTATCTACCACTCATTTGAGATGAAATATTCAGTGAGATCTTCCTTTTGCTTAACTTTGTATTTGAATGCAAACTATTTTCAGTCACTTTGTTGCTTGCACAAATCCAGTTATCACCTCTAATTCATCCAATTGCTTTGTGAAAGGAAAAGCATTTGGATTGAATGTAAGTCAGAGGGATTGGATAGTCATTGCAATTACAATCCAAAAATGTATTTTCCTAATGTTTAAATTTTCAAAGTGTAGATGTTTGAAAGAATTAAGATTGATATGCTCTTAATAATGTGAGCAGGCTTCTATTGTCCAATTTTGTAGTTGTTGCTGCAGGGATGATTGCTAGCAGAATCATGGGAATGGGTACATCAAACAAGGAAGATCAACAAGAGAGTATCAACATGACTATGTTTGGAGTAACAACACCATCTGTGAATGCTTTTAAAGATGTTTTAGATGCAAAAGGCTATGAAACATTGGTATTTCATGCCAACAGAGTTGGTGGGAAAGCTATGGAGGACCTGGTGATAGGAGGTCTTTTACAGGTACTCTATATTTTATGTAAAAACTTGTAACCCTGCATTTACTTTTATACCTCTATCATCTATTTCTCAAAAGTTAGAATGATGCTTCAAATTATGTCTACATCATTTTATTTAACCATCAAAGAAATCTAATGGATAGGAGATACAAGTCTTATTTGTGGATTACACTGTGAGGAGTTGGAACTTCAAAATATGGGTGGAATTTTCAAACAAATTACTTTTGAGAAATTAGAAACAATTATAATGACTTTTGATGAATAATTTTTTTCTCTTGTGGATGATATTTGTAGGGTATTCTAGACATTACCACCACTGAAGTTGTTGATTTCATTGTGGGAGGCATCATGGCATGTAATGAACAAAGATTTGATACCATTCTTGAGTAGAATATTCCTTTAGTATTATGTGTAGGGGCCTTGGATATGGTTAACTTTAGACCTAAAGATATAATTCCATCTAATTTCAGTCATTGGAAGTTTCATGTGCACAATGATCAAAGTAAAAGTGAACTCTCCTTAATGCATTTTCTTCTTCCATCTTTTTATATGTTTCTTGTTCGCTTGCTTCTATATTTTTTGAAGTTCTCTTACAAAAAAATATAATATGCAATGTTGCTTCATTTTCAATGTGATAGCAAAGCAACTCGTATTTTTCAATTATTTTAGCCCCTTTGTTTTATCCTACTTCTCTTGAAGTAGAGTTTTTTGGAAAAAATAATGTCCCAAAGCTTTTAGCAGTAGGAGTTTGATTATTGTGATTTAGATTAACATGACCCTAATATCTATTAATGTCAAGAATTATTGTGTCACATTCTGGATTTTTCTAATGCTTGGAAGGTATTTTTCAACCTTAATTTTTCCTTTTTCAAAAGGTAACTCTTATGTGGAGGAGAAAAAAAATTGTTGAGAAGGGCACGTCTATTTTGGATGCTCCTGGAAATACTTTCTATGATCCACAAGCAGTAGGAACTCTCATACATGAGTTAGAGAGATTCATTCAAAAGACCTCTCACAGACAGGTGAAACTTTGGAATTTGAATCAATATTGCTTTTTATAAGTTTTCTTCTATGTTTCTATCTATAATTTAGGATTTAAAAACCTTCTAGATTATCATATCATCTAAACATCAAGGAGGGGTAAATTTTTTATTAAAACAAGAGAAAGTTATAAAGCAAGGGCATTAAGCAACCCTATCAAGTTCAACCAAGTGATCCAACTATTGAGACAAATTTGGGGGAAGTTGACCCCGATCCACCAAATTCCAATCATGAATATGATCAAAAGCCGATTTAGCCAAACAATCAGCAACACAATTCCATTCTCTATGGATATGATTGAAGGTAATATCATCCAGAGAAGCACAGAGAGTGAGAATTTGTTCAACAATCAAGGCCAACTGCCAACTCACATCATCTAAATTCTACCTATTCAACAAGTTCACCACAACCTGGGAGTCAGACTCACATATGATCCTTCGCCATCCCAAATGACTGCCCCACTCCACAGCCAATAAAATGGCCCGAGCCTCCATTAAATTATTAGAATGAAGACCCTTATAAATAGAGAAGATAAACTAAACATCTCTAAAGCTATCCCAACCAACACCACCAATGCTAGCATGACCCAAATTACCATGAGAAGAGCCATCCAAGTTGATTTTTAGGAATCCTTGAGGAGGAGTGGAACATCTTCCCTCCCTATTCACCTTTGGGGTAGGATGTCTACATCTGTTGCGCATGAGCTGCCAATGTGAATGAGGAAGATGAAGACGATTACAACACCCAACATCACGATCCACCAACATAGTCAGATAACACTTAGCCGCAATAGTTTCCCCCAAAGAATGCAGAATTTTAAACCACAAGTGAGGGGCCATCAACAACACATCCTGAAAGATCTTCCTATTCCTCTCCAACCATGGGTTCTAGATAATAAAGGATGGGCCAAGAGCCCAAGCAGCATGAAGAAAGGGGGTAGAAATAGGGGCCATGCCCCATTGTTCCATAAACTCCACCAATGAGGAAACATGACAGCAGGTCGTATTCCACACCCTCCACCAGAAATTCCAAATCTCCCTAGCATAGGAACAATGGAAGAAGAGATGGGAGACACTCTCGTCATAGCCCCGACACAGAACACACATAGAAGGGCCTTAGAAACCATGCTTACATAAATTATCCATGATTTTGAGCCACTAACCACATGAACAAATTGCACTTGGGCCATGATAGCTTGTGCCAAACTTGCTTCCACCAAGGGACCTCAATGTCCCCAAACAACTTCCTTCCCAATTGCTTATAGCCAGCAGACACAGAGTACTTTCCAGAAAAATCTGAACCATCCCAAGCCATCAAGTCCCCTCAAAGAATTACAAGCATGAGAAGCCAAAAGCTGGAAAAGCTCACGCCTATCCCCCTCAGACCCTCCGGGTGGCCACTCAGAAGGATGCTTCCAATGAAAACTTACAATTGAACCACATTGTTGCACCACCTTATAATGCTCTACGGTTTCCCAGCCAGCCATAATAAAAACATCACAAAGGAACTAGAGGTGAGGAAAAGAAGAGAGAATAGGAGGGTGACCATCCCAAGAATTTGACCAAAAAAGAGCCTATGACCCCAAATGACAAATATAAAAAAGAGCATGCTTAATCAACTTCGCCCCTACTTTCAAAGTATGCCAAATTATAAAACCACTCCCTTCTAGAGGATAGCAAGGAACCTCAAAAGAAGCAACACCACGAAGATATTTATGGTTGAGAATATGAGCCCATAACTGATGTTGATTAGTACACCATCACCAGTAAATCTTGGCAGCAAGAACTTGCTCATTCAAAATAGCAGAGCGTAAACCAAGACCACCCTCTTGCTTTGGTCTATACATAGATTCCCACTTAACAAGGCTCCACTTTGAAGACAACAAATTACCGCTCCAAAGAAATTGACATGAGAGAGCATCAAATTCCTTAAGGAAATACATTGGAGCCGCTTAAACACAGCACCTATAGATGGGAAGGGCATGTATAACAAACTTGAGAAGAGTCACTCTACCAGCTATAGACAACCATCGATGAGTCCAATGAGTAACCTTTTTCCTTAGCTTATTAAGCAACAACTGCTAGGAGGATCTGGGTTGATGACCAATCACAAGAGGAATACCCAAAAAGAAAAAGGGAAGAGACCCAATTTGAAACCGCAGAATAGATGCAATCCGTCGTTGGATAGCCTAAGGAATATTAAAGAAGAAGATAGAAGAATTTTTCTCATTGAATTTCTAGCCCAAAGCCGCAAGGTAGACATCCAAAGCTTGCATAAAGGATCCAGCCTCCTGAATACAATCCAAACCCATAAGAGAGGTTTCATCCACAAACTAGAGATGAGAAAGTGTTGGCAAGCCCAACCCCCACTGCCACCCATGAATCAAGTTTTGAGAAACCCGAGATTTAAGAAACCAACCCAGCCCCTCCACTATTATAATAAAAAAATAAGGAGAGAGAGGGTCCCTCTAATGAAGGCCCCTTGTAGCCCCAAAAATCTCAGAAGGTTCACCATTCATAATAAACAAAAAGGAGGAAGAAGTCACACAACTCAAAATCTAACTCACCCAATTAGAAGAAAAACCAAACGCCAATAGAATCTTTTGAAGAAAACTCCATTTAACTCTATAATAAGTTTTGGTCATATCCAAATTGATAAACATAGACCTATCCTTATAGGTTTCCATGGAATGAATGACCTTAGACGCAACCACCACCCCATCTAGAATTTGATGACCCGCCACAAAGCCGCCTTGCTCCTCAGAAATAATCACAAGTAAGCAAGATTTAAGCCTCTCAGCAATCAATTTTGTAATAATCTTATACACCACATTACAAAGCACAATAGGTCTAAAGAAATCAAGCCTGTCAGCAACTTCCTTCTTAGGAATGAGAACCAAAAAAGTAGCATTTAGGGCACGAAGCATCTACTTGCTATGAAGAGACTCCCAAACCACCTCCAACAAATCCAACTTCACAATATCCCAAAACTCCTGGAACAAATCAACTGGGAAACCATCAGGGCCAGGAGTTTTCCCCTTATTCATCCCAAACACAACCTCCTCCACTTCCACTAGAGTAACTGGGCGAATAAGAGAAGCATTCAAAGCATTAGAGATCAAAGAAGGAATGCAAGCAAGGACCATATTATCCTTAGCCTCTGCAGGAGGAGAATCCTCAGTAAACAGATTAGAGTAGAACTGACGAGCCTCTCTAGACAAAGCTTGTTGTGAAGAGATCAAAAGACCCTCAGAATTATCAAGAGAAGACATAAAACACTTATTCCGACAAGCTTGCACCGAATGATGGAAAAAAGAAGTATTCTTGTCACCCTCTTGAAGCCAATCAATCCTAGCCTTTTGTTTCCATAAAATCTCCTCATGAAGCTCCCATTCCTCCACCAATTTCAGAGCCTGGGCCTCAGCATTCCCAAGAGCCTCTGAGAATCCTAAATCCTCAATATGGTGAGTAATAATAGCAAGGCGATCCTATGCTTCTCTTTTCCTGGCCCAAAAATTACCAAAACATGACCTATTCCATCACTTGAGATGATACTTGACATATTGTAGCTCCTTAACCAAAGAATACATAGTTGTACCATACGCAGGGGTGTCATCTCACCACCACTTAGCAACAAGATCACCCAAAGAAGAATCACACAGCCACATACGCTGAAATTTGAAAGGTGGATTCTTTGGATTTGGAAAAGCTGAAGCAAAAAACTTAATTGGCCAATGATTAGAGCCACACCAATCAAGAATCTCAGAGCAAGTGACCAAACTACCTCTAACCCAAGAACTAGAGGCAAGGAATCTATCTAGTCACTCAGAAATTGCTTCAAGCCCACTCCATCTATTGTTCCAAGTGAATATTCCATTAGAGGGTTTAACATCAACCAGAGAAAGAGAATCCACATTAGTCTGAAACGGATCTAAAGCAGGACCCAGCCTAGGTAGCCCTCCTCTTTTCTCCTCCAAGCTCAACACATAATTGAAATCACCAACTAGGATCCAAGGCAGAAAAGGTTCACAAGACCTAACCTATTAGATATGAGCCCAAAGCTAGAATTTACCATGGATGTCAATCGAAGCATAAACATTACTAACCAAAATAGTCTCACTAGATTTCAAAACCGAAGCCCCCACAGAAATAGCAGACTGGCTAGAAATCCACCAATGAGGAACAACCTTACGAGGATCCTAGAAGAGAGCCAAACCTCCAGAGTTTCCCCTAGAACCAATACACTGACACTAGCCATAAAACCAAATACAAGGAGCATGTTGTAGCATGAGGTCCACCTGAAGCTTAGTCTCCTGAACACAAAAGATATCAGGAGAATGAACCACAATCAAATCCTGAATAACCTTTTGATGGGAGGTGCTATTCAACCCCCTTGCATTCCATGAAAGAATAATCATGAGGAAGGTTGAGAGAAGTGGGCCTCAATGGTCTTAACAAACCCAAATTCCACCAAAAAATCCCCAGTAGATTTAGTTTTATCCACTTCCTTCTTACAACCAACTTTAGAAGAATTTTCAAAATGCCCCTTCTTGAGAGGGCGTTGCAACACCCCCAAAGTAGGAGATGATCCCTGACCATTACTTGAAGAGATCACCTCCTTAGCTAAATCCGCTAAAACAATATCATCCTACACATCTACAGAGGCACTAGGAGGCTCAGAAATCCCCTGCTCCAAAGCTAGAGAAGTATTTTAAACAACAATTTCCTGCTCCAGCCCTGTATCCAACCCAACATCCATGCTAGTGGCCCCAAAAGAAATCTCAATAGGAATCCCCTCCTCCAAAGCCTAATTATCTAGGACCTCAAAATGATTGAAACCCTAATCACTATGTCTATCCTTATAGGTCCACTTCTGAACCCTCCCTTTAGCCCTCAGCTTAACAAGAATAAATCCATCCTTATCAGGGCCACCCTCAACCACAGGCGCCTTGCCTTTATCCCCCTTCTCCACCAAAGGCCCAAAATAAGGAGAAGAAGAAACCCCTGCCACTTTGGGTGCTCGAGGACATTGGTATTGAAGGTGTCCATACTCATGACAAAAGCGACGGTGAAAAGGAAGGGACTCATAATCTAACTGTTGAATCCACAAGGAAAATCCAATAACAATTTCCAAAGAATCCAACAGAGGGTTATTTAAATCAATTTCAACACAAATGTGAGCATAAGAGAATACCTATTTATCCAAAGTATTCTGAGCAATGGCAGCCGGCTTCCCCAACAAAGCAACAATCCAATGCAGAATATCCTACCTCCAAATCTCCAACGGTAGCCAAGGTAGATGGACCCAAACAAGGACCCGTGTAGGCAGATCCTTCACTGCATTAAACCTCCATGCCAGGGCTTAATGAACAAACCCACATGATTTTAAAAATATGACCCTCCCTCAAAACCATGATTACGATCTGTGATGCAAGAAAAATCAACCATGAAATAGCCATTCACAACCACTAAAAGATCGAAATCACCTTCAACCTACCAGGTCCAACGAATCCACAACTCTAAAGCCAAGAGAGGGACATGGATACCCAAGAACTTACAAATCAGAACATGTTGGCTCCAATAAGATATGTCCTCTTGAACCAAGTCAGGAGAAATAACTAGAACAAGACGATCTTGACTCTGCAGCAAGCAGCCATTCACTCTCTTGAGCTTAGAGCTCTCATCCACAAAGGATGAATCTGACTTCTAAGCATGCATGACTGTCAAAAACACCTGAGATGGCCTTGCCCCGGTAATCACCAGGCTTTTGGAAGCCACTTCCATAACCCCACACTAAACCCCTACACTCAGCCCACTTTGAATCCACTAGACCCTTACCCCACCACTTCCACCATCCACTTCCCCCTCACCACACCACCTCCCACCAACCCTATGCCTGCACAAACCCCCACACCACCCCACACACTACAATAACCTCCCACCGAACAAAGCAAAAAAAAAGAAGCCCCCCAAACACCCAAACGCAGCCAAAGAGGACAGGAACCGGCACATGCAAGAGCAAGTATGCAGCCTCAGAAGTTGCGTGCAGCCTCACCTGCACACAGAAATGACACCATTACTTTCCAAATTTTCCAGATTATCATATCACCTACCTAACATGTACATGCCTGATTTCCTAAGATTTTATATAGTTCTGACCTTATTTCTTGGCAAGTTCGAAGACTAACATGATAAAGGTCGGATTCTTCCAAGAAAAAGAAATTGGACAATTGGGAGCTTACAAGAAATTTTAGCTTGTTTTAATTCAAGAAATGCGGCTGTGAGACTACACACTTGTCCAATGTAGAAATGTTCCTTTACAGAAAGCTAGGCATCAACCCCACATTCTTCTCTACAAAAGCCATTCAAATTTTAAGCCATCATTTTTCAATAAAGCATAAAGAAAAAAAATGACTGCTATTTAATTTTTTGACTTAGCCAGAATAGACCATCTAAGTCCTAGGTTCTAAACCTCTTATACCACAAATATGGACAAGAATACCTCTCAAAAATAAACTATTTCCTCTCGCGTAGTTGTTAGTTTCTTTGCTCTGATTTTCAAATTGTCCAAGTTGAAATAGCATTTTCAAACTATCCAAATTGAAATAGTATCCAACTTATAATGGTTTGTCGAACAAGTCCAGCAAGCAATGCCCTTCTCATCTGCCACTATTATTGCAACTATGATGATGGAACTGATTAAATCATCCTTATGGCCAAAACTTTCCTTGCTAATTATATTTGAAAAAATTCAACTTGTCAAATATGTTTTGTTTATATAATTTGCATGTCTACTTTAATAGACAAATATTTATAAAAAAAAAAAAAAACTTCCAATAATTATTAATAACTAGTTAAAGAAAAGATCTTGTCTATAAATTATGAAGTTAAAAATTATGAAACAATATAAATAATGAATTCAACTAATTCAATCATTATTATATTAATAATAATTAAAATATGTAAATATTAATAGTTAAAAATAATTTAAAATTTTCATATTAACTTAAAAAAATTATATTATAAAATTATATAAATAATTTATTTAATTTTAACAATTTATAATAAAATTTATATTTTAAATAATTTTAATTTTAAATTTATATTTATATTTTTTAGTTTGAATTTTTTTGAATAATAATTATATATTTTGTATGTAATAAAAATATTTTAATAATATTCAAGTAAAAATTATATAGTATTTAACATTACATTTAAATTAATTTTTCATTGCATATACTTTAAGTATATATAAATCTAATATTATAATTGTTTAGATACAAATGATTTTTTTTACTATGGAATGTGAAAACTTAGATTGAGTTAATTGTTAAACACTATTTAAATGGGGTGATGATTGGATGAATAATAGACAACTTTAAGATTAAATTGATAATCTACATCAACAATTTGAAGTCAGATGAAGGTGTATGAGCTCTACTAGGGTTTTGTGTTTTTTGCGGTCACCCTTTTGCGTCATATGGCGCACCCTGCGTAGGAAAACCCTTGTTTCTTGTGTCTATAGCCACATTTACTGTGGTTTTTTGTTTTAATATTCCTTCAACCGGCTCTAACCCAACAGTTCTTGCTGGTGTTAGCGGTTCGACGGTGATAATCAATGGCTCCTCCTCCGAACAAATGTCCCTGGAAATTTGTTCTGAAAGTATTTCACGAGGTAAGTGCTCTGATTCACTGGTTGATGTGGTTTTTCCTTTACCAAATTTTGATACTTCCTGTCAATGGCTTGAGCAATACTCCCTTGTTGGGTATTATGTTGAGAGAACTCCCCCTGAAAGTGTGCTTAAAGATTGGGTTAACAAGGCTTGGGTCCCTCATGGGGTCTGCCTTGATATGGTCCAAAACTTAACCAAGGGTTTCTTTTTGTTCTGCTTTGCAGAGGTCAATCATGTGCAGGCCATATTAGGCCATGGGCCCTGGTATGTCCAGTCTTCTCTGTTAGTTTTTCAAGCATGGACTCATGAATTTGCTGTCTCAGACGACACCAAGTTGCGAGTTCCAGTCTAGATTGAATTCCCTGGTCTACCCTTGCCTTGTGTGTCATTTTTGAATAGTATAGCCTTCTCACTAGGGAGGGTTATTTGCATTGAGCCAGATAAGTTCTTTCAGGCCCACCCCCAAAAGAGGGGTTGTGTGGAAGTGGACCTTTCCAAAGATTTAAAAGACTCCATTGATATCCAAATTGGATCTCTCTACCACACCCAGAAGGTCACATATATAGGTGTCAGTTAGCGGACCACAAGATAAAGGATTTCTCTTTAGCAGTACCTCATACACCTCCACCACGAAATGTTGAAAAACCTCGTTTGGCAGTTGCATCTATTGCCAAACCTCATGCAAAATGGACTACGGTTATGAACCGAAAGAATAAGTCCACTAGTTTTGGGTTGAGTCCTGTGACCTCTAAGCCAGTGAAAGATGTTTCAAACCCTTCTGTGAAGGGGAAATAAGCTATGGTTGGAGTTGATTATGTTTCATAGCAGCCTAGGCCAAAGGCTATGCCTCAGTCGGCTGCTATCATGTTAACACAACTGAATGTGTCTTCTCCTGTGATAGGAGCTCACAAGCGTTCTCACAGCCCTTCCCCTCCTAGGGAAGAAGGGGAATATGTTCATGAAAAATAGAGGATTCCCTCCTCATCCATTCAGATTGGATCAGTTCTGGCATAATTTTTACAGAATCGTTTCTCTTCTCTGAATGAAGAGGAATCGGGTTTCGAAAACATGGAGTTTCACTCATGAAGTTCCTTTCAGGGAATGTTCAAGGTATGACAGACCTCTCCAGAAAGTATTCTATCAGGGATACCTTGTGCAAGTACTTTGGTGTTGAAGTGCTTTGTCTCCAAGAAGTTAAAATTTCTAGTTTTTTGCTTGTCGCGGCTAGTTCTATTTGGCTAGCCAATAAAATATTTTGTACTACCCATGATGCTAGGTGTGGCGGAGTTGTCACCCTTTTGGCCCCATGGTGGTACTCCTTTGTGGTCAACCATGGGTTTGATCCCACTCATCGGCTCGTTTGGATCGTCCTCAACATTGATAATTATTCCTTTGGGATTATTAATGTCTATGCTTCTAATGATGTTGTGGAGCGCTCTTTGCTCTGGCGTTGGATTGTTGATTCTTTACTAGTTACTACCTGGTTACTTTGTGGGGACTTCAATATGGTAAAAATGTCATCTAACAAAGATGGCACTTTTCCATTTAGATGGACAGTTGGGGAAAGGGAGGCATGGTTTTACATGCGCAATAAATTGGGCTTTTTGATCCCAATATTGGTTGCTACCATTCTCATTCTCTTTGGCACACTTGGTGCAATTATCGAGCTGGTTCTGATAGAATATTTAAGTGCCTTGATCATGCCATGATCTCAACGCAATATTTTTTCTCATTTGATAGCTCCTCTCTCCCGGTTAAGCCGTTAGTGGATGTGACTTTGTCATACTACTTCCCCATTTCTTTTTGTATTGAATGGAAGACTCGACAGCCTAGTATGTGTAAAACTCAATTTTTTTTAAACACGTCTTTACTCTGCCACAAGCCTACCCTAGCCCACATTCGCAGAGTTTGGAATTTGGAGTGCAGGCCAGCTCATCATACAGGCTAGATTTCTTGGTGGAATGAGGCTATCATCTATACGGCTAGATTTTTGTGCATTTATGGGTGCTAGCTGGCTATTTTTTGCTGGCGGTTTTATGAGGCTACCACTGCTAACCTATGTGCTGCCTCTAAGGCTTTGGTGGCCAACCCCTTTTCTCCTTCATTACAAGTCAGGGTGGAAAACAAAGGCAAACACCTAGAACGAAGATACAGATGGCACAAATACCAATAGTCTAAAGAACACTGATCAATTGAGGATGGAATATTACCAAGACCCTCTCAAAAATTCCAATGTTTATTATTCTTCTTGTTGGGCCCCCTCCAAAGCTACCTATGGCAAGCTTGAGAAGCTGATTCGTGACTTTCTCTAGGCCTCCTCTAAAACTCACAGAGTGTTTCATCGTGTGGCTTGGGAATTATGTTTCCTTCTCAGAGACTCAGGAGGTCTTAGGTTGTTATCTACTCAATGACAAGGGACTGCTATGTGTGTTAAATGGATTATTCATTCCCTTACTGGGGATGAGGCCTCGAAAATTCTTCTCAAGCATAGTATTCAATCTAGCTTCCCTATTCATAGACCTGCTTGGAAGGGATTGGCTTTCAAACCCTTCTGGCCATGAATGAACCAATCCAGATTGTTGGTACTTTTGTGGCCAAAAGCATCTGGCAGGCCTGGGAAGTTGTCAAACCTTGGCTCCATTGGGTTGGCTCTTGTTTTCAAGATGGACTCTCTCTCAACTAGCACAACATTTGGTGGTCGCCTCTTTTTGCTAGCAATGGTTAGCAGTTGGCTAAGTCGCTCAGGCTTAAGGCGCTCATATTTCACAAAAAGGGTATCCAGACCCTGCAACAAATTTTTTCCAGACCCACCATGCGTATCATGTCATGGGATGTTTTTCGTGCCTAGTACATGCTTCATAACCAGGACCGTGCTACTTATGATGGTCTGGTGAATATCATTCCTGCTGAAATGCTTCATAAGGTTGGAATTCATGGGACCAAACCTTGGTGGAAAGACTGGAAGTGGTATCCAGACACCCCTTTCAAGAACTACAAGCCTTGGCTTGGTTATAGGTGGCTCTCACCACATTTTCCTATGATTCAGAGTTTGAACCAGAGGTGGCTTCTTCAATCTCCCACTCATGTCTAGCATAAAATATTTGTTGCCACTTGGTCTGTAAGTGTTGAGTCAAAGCTTGCCCACTTTGCCTAGTGTATTCTTTTCCAGGGCTTGCCTGTGGGTTCTCGGCTGGTCTGCCTGGGGGTCTAGGACCCTCATTGCCCTTTTTGTGAGCAGGCTGAGAATTTTAAGCATCTTTTCTGGTTTTGTCTCAGAGCTCAACAACTTTGGACTTGGATTCATGACTTTTTTTGGCCCTTTCAGCCAGAACCTTTCTCCTGGAATATGGTGTTGCTTGGAGATTCTCCCAGAATTCCTGCAAAATTCACCCAGCTTTGGCACACTTTCAGGGTGGAAATTCTCTTCAATATTTGGAAGGACATAAATGCTTGCATTTTTTCACATACTCAAATGGATATTCATGTATCTTTATATGCTAAAGCTATGATTTTCTCTAATGTGTTTTTACAGGTTCAAGTGTAAGCTAACAAAGTTGCACTTGAGGTTGCTCACCTCCAAGTTCTCCTGGACCATTGGGCTAATGCCCCTTGTACTATTGCTCGGGTCCCCATTTCGCCCACCTCTTCCCATGGATGGTCGCCCTCCAGGGGCCGACAGTGGAGTGGCTCTTCGTGTCCTCGTTCACAACCCATGCCTCGGCGGGATTCTCACACTCCTCGGCGCAACCGTTCTCCTTTGCCGCGGGCTAGCTAGGGGTGGCCTTCTGATAGTGCTTCAGGGAGTGGCAGTGGTGGTTCTGGGTGGCCCTTTGATGATCCTCCTGCTTCTGGCTCTAGTTGGCCAATCACTGGTAAAGCGTTCCCGCGTCTGGCGCTTGCAATCTCGCCCCAGCGCGAGGAAGAAGATAAAGAGAAAAAATATGCTACTGATGGTTGGGGTCCTCCTCCTGACGTCACTCTAGACCCCATTGATGTATGGGGAAAAAAATTGGATGACAAAGACCCTCTTGGCACTGCTCTGGCCGCTTAATGGCCTTTTTTATCTTTGTAATTTTGGACTTTTGGGCTTAGCCCACATGATCTATTAATTTTTTGGGTATTGCCCATGTGACTCTTGGGGTGTGCCTTTCTACCACCCACCCTTTTTTTGTGAATATGTATCTTTATATTTGAATTAATATAGATATGTACTATTGCTCGGGTCCCCATTTCGCCCACCTCTTCCCATGGATGGTCGCCCTCCAGGGGCCGGCAGTGGAGTGGCTCTTCGTGTCCTCGTTCACAACCCATGCCTCGGCGGGATTCTCACACTCCTCGGCGCAACCGTTCTCCTTTGCCGCGGGCTAGCTAGGGGTGGCCTTCTGATAGTGCTTCAGGGAGTGGCAGTGGTGGTTCTGGGTGGCCCTTTGATGATCCTCCTGCTTCTGGCTCTAGTTGGCCAATCACTGGTAAAGCGTTCCTGCGTCTGGCGCTTGCAATCTCGCCCCAGCGCGAGGAAGAAGATAAAGAGAAAAAATATGCTACTGATGGTTGGGGTCCTCCTCCTGACGTCACTCTAGACCCCATTGATGTATGGGGAAAAAATTTGGATGACAAAGACCCTCTTGGCACTGCTCTGGCTGCTTAATGGCCTTTTTTATCTTTGTAATTTTGGACTTTTGGGCTTAGCCCACATGATCTATTAATTTTTTGGGTATTGCCCATGTGACTCTTGGGGTGTGCCTTTCTACCACCCACCCTTTTTTTGTGAATATGTATCTTTATATTTGAATTAATATAGATAGCTTCCTATTCATAAAAAAAAATGACTTCAAAAATTGCTATAAAAATGTTTATGTTTAAGATTCCTGAAAAATCTGCCCTTATTGCCTCATTTTTTTTAGCCAATGAAATTGAGAAAAAGTAATTTTGGAATTTCTAAGAGTTAAAAATCTTGCATTTTACTTTTAAAAAATTAAAATAAAATGTATTGAAAAAATAATAATGAATTTTGATTGGTTGAAACTAAAACATTTAATAACTAGTTAAAAGTTTCCCCTTGCCTATAGTTCCATGACAAAAACTAATAATAATTCTTACATGGTATCAAAGTTCTAAATTTGTAATTCTCTTCTTTTGTTACATAAATTCATTTACAAAATATTATTATTTTCATATTTAACTTTTGTAAAGTAGAGATGCAATTGTTTTAACTTTTTTTTTTTTTGAAAATTATTTATCATCAATTTTATTGGTCTAAAATTTTTTAAGCGATAAAGGGTGGATTTTCAGGGAGCATAAAAATTTTATCACGGGTTTTTAAGGTTTTTGTGCCACAAAGACTATAATAATAAAAAAAAATTAGCTAATTTTTAAGAAATTTTTTGAACTCGTCAAAATTAGTTTACTTGTTTTTTAGTTCCTACCGAAGGAACTATAGGCATGCCTCTTCCTTAACAAGTTATTAATAACTTTGATTTAAACAAATGAGAATTCATATTTATTTTTTATTTGACAAATATTTGCATAACTCTAAAGTAAATATGCAAAATATTTAACAAAAAAAATATCTAAAATTAATTTTCTTAAAGGTAATTGGCTCAAAAGTTTTGAGCGATAAGGGCGATTTTCCCAGCTCCATTATCATAGTTGCGATTTTCCCGCTCCATTATCACAATTTCCAAAATAGTTCATTTTCTTTTAAGTAAATTTAATTTCACTAGTCTATTTACTTTCCCAACACTAATTCTATATATATATATATATATTAAGATTACAAAATTGTAAAATGAATTTAACTCAACTATTTTAAACATATAATTTTTTTCACCACAAAGTGTATTTTTCCACCACAAAGTTAAATTTTATCTAATGGAAATATTTATTTGAATTTTTGAACTCTTCAAAAGTTTTTTTCCCTCATTCAACACATTAATTACTTTTTTTCATCCTAAACATTTATTTACTTGTTATATGTTAAAATATAATTAAAAAATTATTATATAATATATAAAAATAATTTAATAAATTAAAAATATATACTATAGAATACACAACATCTAGTATATAATTTAATATATTTTTAGTATATTTTATTATGAAATTATTTTTAAATATTATATATTATATTAATATATTAAATTATCATGTAATATATTAATTTTAACATTATATTATAATATATATTCTATATAGCATATATAACATCTAATATATAATTTAATATATAGATAATAATTTTATAATATTATATGATAATTTTTAATATTATGATATATTATTAGTGAGGCTAAATTTGTAACTAGTGATTAATGTTGCTTATTTCAACCAATCAAAATTCATAGTTTTGTTTTCATTCATTATATTTTTATTTTTATTTTTAACTTTTATAAATTTCAAAATCATTTATCTCAAGTAATATTTTAGTTTTCCAATTTTATTGGCTTCAATGATTATAAGAAATTAAATTAAAAATTCTTAAAAAAAAAACTTTTCAAAAAAATTTAAAAGTAATGAATAAAAAATATATATTAATAAAAGTTAATTGTCTCCGCTGCACCGCTTTCAGTTCCACTTGAAATTTAGTGATTAAAAATATATATATAGTAGTAAAAGTTAACTGTCTCTGTTGCACCGCTTTTAGTTACACTCAAAATTCCACGCATTATGAACACCTATAGGGTGTAACAACTTCCAAATTTATCAAGTTCTGAAATTGGGTTAAATGACCATGCTTAAGAGCAAGCAAATGCACTTCTAGGGAAATGTCAAATTTTAGCTTGGCTATGTTGATATTATTTCCACTCCAGATCTCAACGTATTGATGATATGTTTCTGCATTAACATAAGGCCTGATGCATCCACAACTGGAGTTTGTATAAGGTAATATCCATTCTAAAGGATCATTTATTCCTTTTCAACTATGTGGTTTTTGTTACTTCCCTCGCTCCCTCTAGCTTGATGGTGTACAAAATGATTTATTTTTCCTTTGTTTTATCTGGGATATGATATAAAAGTTAGAAATTGATAAAATTTATCTTTTCCTTGTGAGATAAGAACTCTACACAACATGGTCTTATATAGCTGATTAATTTTTGGAAGTGTTATACAGATCACTTATATTCTAGTGCTTGGAGTGCTTTGGAAATATGGAGGAAAACACGACAAGCCCCAAAGGAATAGAATTCATAAAAATCATAAAAATTATGGTAGTAGTTTTGAGGCATAAATATAATTTCTTGAATTCTTGTAGTAATGTTTTAATTATGTAAAAATTTGGAAGGTCTGAGTTGTGTTTTGTTGGGGTTTATAAAGGCGTTGAATTTGGGGCGAGGGAGAAACAAATAGAGAGTAAAAGTGAAATGCAAGTTCTTGACTAGTCATCCTTTGAAGAAGTGGTGTTGACTGTGCCGATTCGTATTTAATGGGTACTTGGAATTTTAAATGTTGCGTGAAGTTCAAATTTTTGAACCATGATCTCTTTTTTGAACCATAATCTCTTAAGAAAAATGGTTTATGGCTTACCTGTTCGGAAGTAAATTTAATTTCTTGTTCCGTGGCTCAAATATTTTTTCATTCCAAAATTATATTTTTCAATTTATAGTTTTTTTTTAATAATTTGGGTGTAGATAAAAATGTTTATCTATCAATTAGTTATTTTAAATGTCAATTTGATCACTAAATAGAGCGATTAGTAATATGTTAAATTTTAGAATGGTTTATTGTGTCCTTCTAGAAAGGTAAAGGTGGTTTTTTTAAAGGAACTACCAAGCCAACTACTTATTGGGTGTATGCAACCACACTTATGGAAGCCCACAAGCAGACAACAATGTAAGGAACTTGGCATATGTTTAGATGCAGGGTATGTATACATTGTCTTGCTCCCAAATGGAATTTTGCTTGCTCTTTTGATTTTTGTTTTCTCAATTTTCCTCAGTCCTCATGTTAGGTTTTTAAAAAAAATAAAAATTGGGTCGGGTATTGTACATGCCAAAAGAAACGAGGCTCCTTGGGACATAAACAAGTAGATTTCGACATATTTGTTGAATGAGTACTTTCACTTTTCTCTCCATTCACAAGTCTACAGATTTTGACATGAGTAATTGATATTGATCCCTAGTAATTGATTTCCTTCATGTTTTTTCCTCTTTGTAGGGCGTTGATTATCTTAAATATGATAATTGTTACAATGATGGATCTAAACCTGAAGCTCAGTAAGTCTTTGGAACTTGTTCCAAAGTTATATTTTGGTTTATGGCATATTTTGTATTAAACTCAAGTTTCCTCCATTATCACAATTTTATAGGTATCCAAAGATGCGTGATACAATTTTGAAGACTATCTACACTCAATGGTAGAAAATATCCAAGACCATCCTTGAGCTAGAGTAGGATTTGAAAAAGTGCATCCTCAAAAAAGGTATGATGGGACAATCATGAGCAATAATGACCAAGGACATTTGATTTGGATCCAGTAGATAGCTGGAAGACAACACTCAAAATGTTGAGAATCTACATGTGTTATATTCAATAGTGATATTAAATAATAATTCAAAGATGATAAATAACACGCAATGTATGATACATGATAGAGATGAAGAATTAGAATGAAAAACTATATTAATTTACGTATTTTCTAATGGCATACTGTTAGGGGAGATGTATTATTCTCTATCTTCCTTGCTATGTCTAGATCCTATGACCACTCTTGTTCTTATTGTTGCAAGGAGAGAAAAAATAATTATATGAATGAATGGATGTTGGGGTGCAGGAACGGAGGCCATTTAAAATCAGGGTATATGAGTAAGTTTATAACTATATTATATAAAAATAGTCACCATGAGATGAGGATATGAGGACAAGGTCCTCATACATACATTGGCATTTCCTGGTTAAATTTAAGAGCACTAACTCTCATTTTGTCATATATTATAACATGTACTCGTGAGATTTATTGGTTATTTGGATAATATTGGTGACGTTGTATCAAGAATTAACTCTTGTTGTGATCAAATTGGATTCAAATATTCAAGCATGTACCCTTAGAATATTATTGGTATGCCCTTAGTTTGGATGCTCTACTTGTGGGAACTTATGTAAATAACATTACTCGAATAAGTCTAAGGCCAATATATGTGCTTTTGGCAAGTCTTACAGATAAAAGAGAGATATTATTGTGACTGGTCAAAAAAAAAATGTCTATTTGACCAAACCAACATCCTTCCATCTTGGTCTAGAATGAGTGCTTGGAATAACGGAAGGGAAATTCATTAATACACTATGGATAAAGGAAATCTATCATCTATTGTAATAGCAAACATGTATGCAAAACATAGAAACATACAAAAGGAATGTGGGACAAACTTCCCCTATAAATATAGAAGCATGTATGTGTTGCATGAACTGTGTGGAAAAATATATCAAATAAATATATGTTTGTATGAGGTAAGTTAACTAATTGACAAAAAAAATTCTCAAATAAAGAGTAGTTCGATGTAAGCCCCCATCTATATATGGAAAGATAAGGATTTATACACACATAAATATAATACTCATTTCTAGAAATGGTGTATATAAATATATATATATATATATATATATATGTGTGTGTTTGTGCATATATATGATATAAGATGTTTTAAACTTAGTTTGGTGATCATCATGTTATCATGGAGGTTTCTTATATGCTTGAATCTTTGGCACAACATGGTTATTCATGCAAATACAAAAGGTTTTCTATTAATAGGTCTACCCATAGAAAGTAAAATTATTGTGTATACAATAAAGAAGGAAAAAAAGAAATTATACACAATTTTCATATTTGACAACAACATTTCAATCAAATACATAGTTAAGAAAATCCAGTGTACTAACACAACTTCTAAAGATGGCTTTCTTGAGCAAATGTATCATAATGTCTATTCATACACAAATAGTGAGTTGGCTTGAGATGTAATGTTTTTAATGGATTTGGCCAAGGTTTCACAATAGCTGATGACTTTTTCCAAACTGTGGATGGAGTTTTTTCTTTATATTCTTTTAAAAATGTGTTTCTAGGTGTTGTGGAAGGCACTTTTCTGTTTTAATGTATCATAGGTATTTTGGATTTTTAACTTCAGGTTTTTTTGAAATATGCTTTGAAGTGCTTTGGAAGGAACCTTTTTATTTCAATATAACAAAATATTTGGTGGTCTAACACATGACACTACTTTTGTATCTTTTAGATTTTTTATATGTATCATAATTCATAAATCTAGTTATAGAATTGGAAGCTCAAAAGTTACAATGTATGGAAGCAACCCTTTTTGCACAATTGGAATCTAATGAAGTAAAGTTAGATCAATCACATTATGTTTTCTTTTGGGGGAAGTTGTCACTTTTTGTTCATTTTTCTAGATAAGTGGTTAATTATATCATTCTTACAAATATACTTACTTTGATCTTATAAATATTTGTGAGGGAGGAAGCATTTTCCACATATAGAAATTAGAGATTTTTTTTGTAATTTCTGCATCATATCATTTTTTTAAAATTTAATTCAATATGATGATGTATATGGTATGTTTTCTCAGTGTTTTTAAGAGCTATTTTTGATGGTTGAGGATGTTAACATAAAACATGTTCCATTTTCTTGTTATGGTGTTATGTTTAGTATACTTGTAAGGACTCTAGAGTTAGAACTATTAAAGCCAAATATGCCATGGCTTGTGGATGTTGTAGTATGTGTACTATTGGATTTCTTTGTATCCTTTATCATAGTTCATAATTATCTTTTTTTTTTTGTATTGATTCATACTCAACTTGCATTTGTGAATAACAACTTATTTTATTCAAGCTTGAAATTTAAGGTTATAAGTGCTTATGAATAAATAAATGTGATGCTTAACCAAATTCCATAGATTATGGCCCAGTTCACTTTTTACAAGCTAAGAGAAATGAATAATTATGAAGATGGAGATGTATTGCCTTAAATGTGTAGTGGCCATTCTCATTGCGTTCAATAGTGGAAATAGTGTATGGTTTAAAATAATGAGATGTTGATTAGAACACAAGGTATCACCAAATGTTTCAAAAATTATATCTATTGGATAACATAGTGAACTTGAGCAAATTAGTTTTCTCTAGATTCTAAAAGAAATTATAGTAGCAAAGAGCTTAGAGACCACAACGTTGTATTATGACTGAAACAAATGTTTTCCTTCACGTGGACTTGACAACACATGTAGAGAAGCATGACTTTGTTTTTGTTGCAGTCCTAGATGAGCATGCTACAAATGATGATGCGACCTAATGTACCCATGCCATTGTTCTCATTTGGAGTAAAATCATTATATCATATATCTTCAAACTACCCCACCTCCTCTCACACCAACATCAAGAACATCTATAGAAAATTTGTACATGCTTTTGGATAGAGGAATTTTCTGCAGAATCTTCCAGAAAATAAAATGGAAAAAATCAGAAAACTTGCCAAAAACAAGAAGTAATATTGTAGAACAAGGATAACATTTTCACAACTTAAAATTGAATTGAATTGTAAATAAATGATAAAAACGACAATTACACAAATCATTCATTATACTTTCTGAGCTGAATTGAATTACATGGCTTATATGTTTGTATGTGTATATATGATTTTAAAATTATTCCATTTGGTCTGTCTTTTCTTCCAAAATAATCAATCTCTAACAAAGTGTACAAGAATAAATATCCCCTCTTAAAAGAAGGCATGTAAAGATTCAAGCCTCAAGTTGTTAGTATATCTAGCTCAGATCGTACGTATATTCAACACTCCATTATGCTTGGTGTCGTTTTGTCTCTAACATTCATAAGGTACACAAGGTACACAACAAAAATACAACCTCCTCCTATTCTTTGTTAACTGTTAGCCATCTATTGGTTCTACATCTAGGTTGTGAATTGGTTTCAACAGTTTTTAGTTTGCCAAATGATTTAATTCCATTTATACTTTCAATTTTTGTCAGACATATATTACATGTTGATGTAATCCAAGAATACAGTTATAAATGTCAACTGTTTATTATTAGATGAAAACTTGTTTAAAAACTATTCTAGAACTTTTTGGCAGGAACTTCACTGCTCTGCAGCTCTTGTTACATTATCTTTCTTCTTTTTTTTTCTTATTGATGAAATAGGAGTGAATAATTTTGACTTAAAATGATAAAATGCAATAATTTAATATACTTTGAAAAACACTTCATTTTTATCACCATTAATCATATTATTACTATCACCAAAATTTAATTTGATATACTTTGAAAAACACTTCATTTTTTTCACCATTAATCATATTATTACTATCACCAAAATTTAAATTTGATAATCTTATGATTATATTTTATGGTAAAATACAATTGAAATTTTAAGTAGATTATATTATTTAAAAAGAGATATCCAATAGATGTCAAAACATTTATACATTCTTATAAATACATTTAATCTATAACTTTTCTAAAACAAAATAAATCTTATTTTTTAAAAAATATGACTTCAAATAAATAATTTAAAAAATTATATAAAAATAGAATAATTATAAATTCAAATCACCATTAATCATATTATTACTATCACCAAAATTTAAATTTGATAATCTTATGATTATATTTTATGGTAAAATACAATTGAAATTTTAAGTAGATTATATTATTTAAAAAGAGATATCCAATAGATGTCAAAACATTTATACATTCTTATAAATACATTTAATCTATAACTTTTCTAAAACAAAATAAATCTTATTTTTTAAAAAATATGACTTAAATAAATAATTTAAAAAATTATATAAAAATAGAATAATTATAAATTCAAATCTTAATTACTACTATCTTATATACAATAATGAATAATTTCATATTATTAATTAACAAAATATTAAATTTTTAATTAAAAAAATCTCAAATTAATGAACTCTAGTTGATGAGGTCATAAAAGAGATACTTCATCTCAATTTTTAAAGTGACTCGAATATAACATTATAAATAAATTTTCAACTATGGGATAAAGGATAATTGTATTTTGCTTAAAGGAGATGAACAAGTTGTATATGCCCCTCATCTATCATTGGGTGGACCATGACCCATTTCCTATTAAAAAATAATTAATTTAATAATTTTTTGATAATTTTAAAATATTTTATTATTATTTTGATTATAATTTTTGAATTAATTGCAAATTATAATTTTTTAAATTTATATTGCATAATAAAAAATGAATCACATTACTTTCAAATTTTAGTAGATTAATTTTATGCACATAAAATTATTTTGAACATCATGACAGGTATGGATCTATACACTATGAACTTTTGTAGCTATTCCACCTAAAACTCTGCTTTACATTGACCATCAAAAATAGGTAGTATTGAAAAATTCTAAGGAGGCTATCAATTTTTTAGGGTCAAACTCTCCTAGATTAACCCCCTAGAATGAGGATAGGTAAGCGATCAACCAAATAACCCAACTTTACTCAAGATTGCACCATTTATCCATATGTAATTATATTAATTCATTTCATTAGAATGGACCCAAAACTAAATGAGAGTTGGTATGGGTATGCAAATTTCACAATTACAATAAGTAAACAAGGTTTTTGAAAAATATCCAAGTTTTTCTTTCAACAAATAAGTGTTTAAATGAAATTTTCTCAATTTGGTTTCATTCAATATTTTATGTTCAATTATTTTTTTATTATGTTAATTGTTGCTATTTTTCTACACATTTTGATTATAAGAAATAATAATTACAAAAACATTTTGATTTAGAAAAGTCTAAAGATTATGAAAGCATTTTCTTTGAAAATAATCAAATGATTGCACACATAAATCATATTTTTAGAATGAGATTAGAAGCCAATTGTATTATCTACACAATTTATTGAGTCCTACACACCAACTTAATTTAAAGGATTATTTTCATGTTTTATTAGTTCAATTCTTTGTTGAAAAATAAGATATTCTCAAAAGAATTTTTTTTATATAATTTTTTAAAATATGAATTTATTTCTAATTCATTATTATTTTCATAAAATAGATGTTTAATGATTATGGAAACATTTAAAGAAGTGAATTACATTATTTATTAATTCTTAGAAACTAATTTTTTAATTTTATAATAGAAAAAATATAACTTCATTCATTTTACATTACTTTAAAATCCATATTATTGATATATAATATCATGCTAATTTAACTATATCATGCTAATTTAACTATTTTAACATACTCACTAACCCCAAATCTAAATAATATATTTAATATTTTATTATATTTAATTAGTTTTATTCTTTATTAACTATCAAATAATTTCCACATTATATTTAATGAGTAAAATCTTTATGGTAAAAATACTAATATAATAAACATTATTTGATTTTTATCTGCAAAGGAAATCATAGGTGAGGCCTATTTTTAACTAGCGATTATTATTTTGTTTTCTGACCAATCAAATGTGCAATTTTTTTTTAATGTAAAGTTGTTTACAAATCATTATTTTTTCATATTTATCTTTTGTAAAGTAGATATGCAATTTTTAATTTTAATCTTTTGAAAATTATTTATCATCAATTTTATTGGTCCTAAAAATTTTAAGTTGATAATAGGTAGGATTTTTTAGGAAGAGTAGATAGAAAACATTTTTTTCGCAATTTTTACAGGGTAGTTTTTCCACCACATTTAATTACTTTTAATTACTCATTGAGTTTGAGTGTTACATGAATGCTATAGATTAACTAATTTTGTTATTGGTTCTTTAGGTTTTTGTATAACAAGAAATTTCAAATTTTGCTCAATAACAATTTTTATGGAGTTAGCTTTGGTTTCTTGTATAGGTGTGGGTTGATTTTAATATTTATATTTTCTTTTAATTGTTGGGCTCTTTTTGTGGGTGATGTGATGTAGATTGAAATCCCTTTTAGGCTAGTGGACAATAACACCTCAGGAGACACAAAAGCCAGATTTTAATCTTTCTTCCCTATGACTCATATCCTTTTGCAGTGTAAAATTGTTTGTTTTTTGCTTTTAAGTATAGATTGAAACAATTTATTGTATATCTGGTTCTTAGAATGTAGAACTGCTTAAAGCAAATGATATTTGCTGAAAAAATAAAATTAAATCGTCCAATAAGATCTTATTTATTTGCCAAGAAATTTAATAATGTTTTTTTTTTCATCTTCCCAGATTTGTCAATAGAGATATGTTTGGAGATCCTGAAGTTTGGCAGAAAATGATGAAAATTCCTTGAATGGTACATGCAGTTTTTAATGAAAACCCAAAGCCTAGAGCTACGCCTGCATATTTCTTCTTGAATTTGTAACCGTGTAATTTAAGCAAAAGCAGAAGCCAAGTAATTTTGTAATTTATGTATTATGTAAATAATATGGAATTTGTGTTTGGATTTTTATGTTATGGATATAGCATTGTATAACTTGTTTTCATGCTTCCTCTACAACCAGTAACAATGGAGGATTTAATTTTATATGGAAACTTTTTAAAATGTAAATTTTTAATTAATTATTATCCCTTGGTATGATTTGCTTAAAACCCCTTTTTTTGTTAGGAGATTTCTTTATTACATTCAATTACCTATTTCAACACAAATTTTAAATATTATGAATTTTAATTTGGAATTTTCTAAGTTAGAAAATAATGCATCTGCTCAAAATCATCTTTGAAAAACTGCCAAAGTTTATAGAAAATTTTAGAATTTAATTTTCGATTGAAAGATTAGGTACATTTTGGTACTAAATGTTTTGAATACTAGACAAAACCACTGCTTCAAGAGAGTGGTAGTTGCATAGCTATTGGGGCAATATGTATCCATTGGGGTGGTTGTGAAATTGTCAAGATGCTTATGAAGCTACATCTACATTGACCAACATTTTCTTTACCAACTAAAAAATACATTTTTTTCTCCAAATTTTCTTTTCTCATTGACTTCACTGATATACTCTCGAATCTAGATTTCCCCAAGGTTGTCTTCATCACCGAGAAATACTCTATGGCTGCTAAACAAATGAATTCAAGGATACTGAGTCTTCAATATCATCTTGGTTGAGAGTGATAACTTTTGTTGCTCTAGAGTCTAAACAACTAGCTCAATCTGATTTATAGATCCTATGCAAGTCAATTATGGATCTTATTTTGAGGGTTGATTTTTAGATTTTAATGTATTATACCCTTTCTGATAATGCAAGAGGTGAAGGAGAATTGTAAATCTTTACAACAAAATATCTCTACAAGGAGTTGGAACCAACAAGAGTGAGTTGGCCTTTAGCAACAAGATTATAAAGTAATTATATTATCAACATTGTTGCTAAAACATAACACACACAACAAATTAAAACAGATCTATTCTTGAACATTTTGGCAGGAACTTCGCTGGTCTGTAGCTCTTGTTTTGTAAATTTTTTAACCAAAAATGTATTTGACCCATCTTAGTGCAAAATAGACCTCATGTTTGCGCTTTGAAAACCCAAAAACCTATAAATTGATATAAAACTCAATAAGGTTTGGCATTGAAAAAAAATTGACCTTACTTGGGGGATTGACTAGAATTGATCCATATCTATCTATATAATCATATAGTTGCCACCCACCATTGCTACATAGTCATTATACTTTTAGCAATGAATATTTCTCTACATCAATTTTATAGTGTTGGTGTAAAATTTCATAAAAAAAAATAGGTCACAAGGTTTTATAATTTGTGGAAAGAGCTTATATTTAAATTTTTTGTGTTTGTGTTTGTTTTTATTTTTATTTTTGGGATTATTGAAAGTAAAAGCGTGTAGATTTTTTAATAAATAGATTAATTTTTTTTATAATAATATAAATTAAAAATGATAAAAAATTTATTTATGTTTTTAATTTTATGATGTGATTTATTAAAAAAAATAAAATTAAATATTATATTAATTATTATTTTGGTAAGTAATTGAAATATTTAATATTGTTTATTTTTTATGTTTTTAAATTAATAAAAAATGGCACTCTAGATATTTAGATGTACACCCTTAGTACTTAGAATAAATGGGTTAGTTGGTAAAAATGATGCTAACTTGACTGGTCCCCCTTTCCTTCCTAGTAAGTGGACAACTTTTGACCTTAACAATCGTCCAAAATCCTCGAGACAAAACTTTTACCCCTTGGTGAATTTTGTGGCATACTAGAAACTCTCGAGGTGGGTAACACCATATTCCTAACCCCTTGGAACATCATTTTGGTAACCCTAATCGCCATCATTCTGGTGACTTCCATTATGCAGCTAGTTTTCAGAACTTCTAAGATCATGGCCATTGTGGACCAAACCATGTTAGCAAGTGTGACCAGAAGACACATCCACATCATTTTTCTCACTCGCGGGGAAATATTCCTTCTTCTTAAGCATGGCGGAGACCTTTTCTGGAAACCCTCATCCAGGAGGAAAGAAAACATGGAGTTTCAGCCATCATAGTGGGTTTGAAAACAAAATCCTCAAGGAGGAAAAAAGAAAAGAGGTGAAAAGGGTTCACGATGGTTGAGGAATAACTATCGACTAATAGTGAGTTGCTTCCCTTGACAAGGGTTTGAAAAATTTAAATCCCCCTTTCTTCCAATTTCACAATCTACTTCAAAGAAAGTTAAGCTTTAATGAGGATGTCCCCTTGCCTCAAACTAATCTTGCTTCCACCCCCTTTGCTCTTTTTCTTCTCCCCCAATCTCCCAATTTGAATCCGATGCTAAATCCCTTATTTCCCCTAAAAGCAAATGTGGGTGTAAGTTAATTAAGGAGAAAACCAATTTGTAAATTGTTGTTGGTCTCCAATCAACATTGGAAATGAATCTTAGATCAACATCTAAGAAAGGGGATGGTGCTGACACCCCCCTCCAAACTACACAGTGTGATTCTACTGTGGGGTGCAAAATCTCAAAAATAATTCTGAGAATAAGGAGAGATGGTATCTCTCCTCGAGCACAATGAGGATCTTATCTTGGAATGTTAGGGGATTGAATGAACCTGGCAAACAAGCCTTTAATCAAGTGTCAACTTTTTGGAACTCTTTCAAAAATTATTCTTTCCACCGAAACAAAACTATCTCTCTAATGGAAGCCTTGGATATATTTGGTTTTTTGGGCTAGTCAGGACACGATTACCTCTCCGGCCGAGGGGCTTCGAGGGAGGTCTTGTGATTAAGTAGAACAAAAATATATGTGGCTTGGACTTTCTTTTGATTCTACTATCAAATGGATAAGGGATTTGGTTAAATGCCTAAAAACAAAAAACTCCTTTTGGATCTTCAACATTTATGGATCGTGCTCTACTTCAGGGAAGAGATAAATTTGGAGGCGACTTTCTTCTATCTCTTCTTCCATCAACAACAAATTCAAAATCTTTATTGGTGATTTCAATGCAATCTGAAATCTTTCTAAAAAATTTGGAGGAATATCACCTCCTACAATTGTAATGGATGATTTCATCAAGTTTATACTGGACAACAAGTTATATGATTGTCCCTCAAAAACTAGTGTTTTCACCTGAACAAATAAGTGCAAAGACTTCTCTCAAA
>VDFB02271358.1:282831861-283043140 GCA_007258455.2 Sequoia sempervirens
GGTTCTCAACCCACCATAGCCCTTCATCTTGACCTTGTTGGATCAATCTTGACCGTTGAATTCTCTAGAGAATTCAAATTCTCCTATAAATACCCCCTCCTCAAGGGCATTTGGGAACACTTTGGATTTTCATAACTACATGCTGCCAATTTGCATTCTCAATCCTTTGCCATCATTTAGCCATCTCTTTTAATCATTTTGCACATCTAATCTTGCATTTAGTCACTCAAGCAATCATCTAAGGAGCACACAAATCATTCCAAGCAAGGGCCAATCAAAGAGACATCAACAACAAGGAAGGTGAAATCGTTTGTGTCTTGTTTTGTCCATTTTCCTTCTTGTTTTATCACTCTTTTGGCTAATCTTGAGGTGTCCTTAGTCTTTTATTATTTGCATTTTAAAGTTATTTTGCACATTAAAATAGGATAAAATTCTAAGGTTCACACTAATAAAACTTGGTGGAATGGATGTTTTGAAGGCAATGTAGGTTCCTACAAAGTGGTAGGAGCTAGGAAGATAGTTTGATGCATTTATGATGATTCCCTAGCCTCATTTCATTAGGCATTTTGCATAGGAACTTGCATAGAAGTTGGGATTTGAGGAGAAGCTCTTGGTGAAGGGTTGGAGTTGATTTGAAAGGTTGTAATAGACCATTTTTGACTAGCCTGAGCTGTTGGAAAGAATATTTGGAGTTTGGGATTGAATATTTTGTTGCTACACTGTTGTCCCAAGCCTAATTAGGCCTTAAACCAAGTAAGATAGTCCAAGTTTGAGCCATTTGTTACAAAGTAACCTATACCAATTTCAAGATATGTTTTGTAACTTCCAAAAGGGTATCTAAATATGTTCTCATAGTATTGATTTAATATCATCTCTAAAAGTTACAAAGGATGGTTCCTAATTAAAAGGTTACTAGTGAATAAGGCAGCCTGTGAGGAAAGAGTTCACAGGTAGGGACCCATGACTTCTTCAATGGCTTAATTGAGTTGAAAATTTCATGTTTATCCTATGAAAAAATCTCCAATTTTCGGGTAAGACTTTTAAGCCTTAGAACCCATTAAGGTGTTTGTGACTCTTGAGTGGACAAGAAGGTAACTTGGGACAGTCTATAGGAAGACCTTGTATTTTGAGGAATCTAAGACCTCATGAGTCATTGTTGGTTTACTTATGTCATTTCCACAAATCCAAAAGAGTTTCTAGTGTTTTTTGAAGAGATTGAAGTGTCATTAAGTTGTACAATCCAATTGTTGTGAAATATACCTCCATTAGATTAAAGTGAACCCCCTGCTCTACATCAATTGGTATCAGAGCTAGAAGACCCTAAGAGGGAGTTGTGAGGGGAATTTTGTTATAGGTATATCCCCCAATGAGGATGAAGCTAGGTAGAAGGTGCATGAACTTTCTCCACTAAGTGAAAGTGGGTAGAGGAAGTCTTGAGAGGAGCATCTTCCAAGATCTTATTGGGTAGAGGATATTGTGTGTGTGAAGAATGGAGATGTTGAGAAGATTAGTCAATAGAGACTTGCAGGCTGAGAGTTCACAAAAAAAAAAACAAGTAATGGAAAGAGAGGAAAAAGAGATGAAGAAGACAAAGGAGAAGGCAAAACAAATAGATCTGGATCAAGAGATAAAAGAGTTGAGGTAGACTTTGAAACTAATGAGGGAAATTTGAGAAAAAAATGAAGAAAGAATGAAGATTGAGATGAAACAGTTAGTAAACCAAGAGAAAATTTGGCATTTACCAGTCAAGAAGAAGGCTATGTGGCCTATCAAGAAGATTGTTTGGAGAAGAAGACAAGTGGGAGCATCAAAATCAGACATTGAGGAGCCCTTGATTGAAGAATGAAAGCCAAGAAAATAGGAAGAGACAACTAATAAAATGGTAAGTAAATATATGACTATTATAACAACAGTTAGGATTGATCAATTGAAATTAGATGTTCAATGCTTGTTGCAAGAACATGTTGATGTGGTAATAGATGATGTTTCAAGGAAAAGTGTTAGTTCTCATGCAAAGTGAGAAGACAAAACCTTCAAGGTGATGGAAGACAAGGGTGCAGCCTATTAGGTGTTTGCATTGATCAGACAAATGGGTGAAGATGAGGTTGAGTGGTCTAGTTTCAAGAAAAAGGTTCCATGTCAGGTTGACATTAGCTAAGAAAAGGAAAGGGTTGTTGATTGTATAGACCTCAAGAGGATAGAAACATCTAGCATGACAAGTTTGGGTAAAAGGATTTGTGTTATTGCAGCCTTAAGGAAGGATAAACCCAAATTCAAGAAAAAGAAAAATATAGAGGAAGAACTAAGTGCTGGGGCAGAGTATGCAGTCCATCAGGGAAAAAAGAATCAACTCCAAGGTGGAAAGACAAATAGGGAACAAGTTTGCATTACCAAGAGGAAACATCTTTGTCAAGTAAGCAAAAAATCCAAGGTGAAGATGAAGCTAGTAAGGAACTCTTCTAAGGAAGTCAAAGTGCAAAGGATGGAAGACATCAAAAAAGAGAATTCTAAAGTGGAATTCTGTTATTACCTTCAATTCAAGAGGGACTTGAATTTCTCTTTCTCCGGGAGTATGGTGTAGGAGCACCTAGTTGACTTCATGCCTCCATGAGGAAAATTGTTCATTTCCTATTTAGTTTTTTTTGTTGTTGATGTAATAAGGTTAAGACCATTTTAGGTGTGTTTGAGTCCATTTGGAGGTTGTTAGGTGGTTTGTGAATTCAATTTGCAAAAAATTTCAAAATTGCAAAAAGTTGTCATAGTTGTAAAATGCAAAAAATCAAGAATGTGAAAGGTCACCGGTTGTAATGGAGGTAGTTGGACAATTGAAGCCTTAAGGGAAGTTGGGAAATGTGATTTAATTCTTAAATATGCTTTTGTAAGGTCGATCCAAGGGTTGGAGACCATTTGGTGATAATTCAAAGTAATAAAGTACACTAATTTTGTAAAATCTGAACTTTACTTTGTTGTTTTAGTCAATTGTACGGTTTTGTATAGATAGTAATCGAGATCTAACCAATTGGGATTTATATTACTCTGATTTTTATTTCTTTTGGTGGTGATCTCATGTAATTTGGTTAAGATTTGAGTGAGATGCATTAGTTTTTTCTAAAAACTGCTTGTAACCCTGGGTGTGAGGGTTTGAAGGAAAGAAAATTACATAGAATCCATTCCACCCAGTGGAAACTAATAAAACTTGTGGAATAGATATTTTTAAGGTATTCTAGGTTCCAAAAAACTGGTAGGACCTGGGAAGATAGTTTGATGCATTTATGATGATGTCCTAGCCTCATTTCATCAGGCATTTGGCATATGAACTTGCATAGAAGTTGGGATTTGAGGAGAAGCTCTTGGTGAAGGGTTGGATTTGATTTTAAATTTTTTAATAGACAATTTTTGATTGGTATAAGCCATTGGAAATAAGATTTGGAGTTTGGGATTGAAGATTTTGCTGCTACACTGTTGCCCCAAGCCTAATAAGGCTTAAATCTAGGTGAGACAATCCAAGTTTGAGCCATTTGTTACAAAGTAACCTATACCCATTTTAGGATATGTTTTGTAACTTTCAAAAGGGTATTTAAATCCATTCTCATGGTCTTGATTGAACATTTTTTCTAAAATTTATAAAGGACGGTTCCTAATTGGAAGGTTACTAGTGAATAAGGCAGCCTATGAGGAAAGAGTTCATAGGTAGAGACCCATGACATATTGAGTGGCTTAATTAATTTGAACATGTCATGTTTAACCTATGAAATAGTCTCCAATTCTTGGGTAAGATTTTTAAGCCTTGGAACCCATTTGGGTGTTTGTGACCCTTGAGTGGACAAGAAGGTAACTTGGGACAATCTATAGGAGACCCTATATTTTGAGGAACCTGAGACCTCGTGAGCTATTATTGCTTTACTTATGTCATTTACACAAAGAAAAAAGAGTTTCTAGTGTTTTTTTGAAGAGTTTTAAGTGTCATGAATTTGTGCAAGCCCATTTTTGTGAAATATGCCTCCATTAGATCGAAGTGAACCCCCTTCTCTACATCACATGGATACCAGAACTTCCTTGCAAAGTTAGATATGATAAAATAGACTCCTATGTGACCACCCTAATCAAGCTTCCAAAATATCCTAATGTGGAAAGGTTTACCACATATCGAGAATTTATGGATAACCTAGCTAAGAATAAAATAGAGGAGCACATAAAGAAAAATAAGGAAAATATTCATGAAAAGTGGGGATTTTTAAAATCATAGGCCCATGAAAAAATAACTTCAACATAATGAAGGTTTGAAAGACTATATGTGGGCTCTCCAAGATTTGAAACCAAAGAATTTGGAGAATAAGAAGAAAAGAGAGGAAAGGGGAGAACAAAGAGAAAATTACCTACCATCTCATCATAGGATGAACCTTCAATTGAAGAAAGATTTTAAACACTTCTATGTATGAGTGAGGAGAGAAAAAATACAAAAAAGGTATGAAAAAGGACATTAAGTCACCTACGGAAGAAGAGAGCAAGAAAGAACACAATATAGAGAAAAAGGGGAAGGAAAAATAAATAGAAGGAATTATGAATTTTGATCTATCGTATAGTGGCTTATTTGGAAAGGGGGTATTGCAAAAAATAATTGAATGGACATAGAAATGGTACAAGAAACAAGGAAATTATAGAAGAGGTGATAATAAGTTACATGGTGGCCTCTACAATCATGTTGGAGAGCATGATAGAGCAATTTATGGAGGAGCTAGTCGCCTCCCTCAAACAAAAGAGGGGAAATCCATTCGTCAAAAAGAATAAATTAGAAAGAAGGATTTAGTAAAGATCATTCCCTCTATATTGATATTTCAACAATAAAAAATGGAGTAAAAATATATGACAAAGATCTCTAGTTTAAACAAAGAGTGGACAAATTGATGTTGTAGAATTGACAAGAAAATAAAAAAATTAGGAGGCAATAGTGGAGATGACTAAAAGGGTGTATGTGGTACTAATAGAAGAAGAGAAGAAGGCCCATCAAGTGCAGCAGACATATTCTAGGGGAGAAAAAATAAGAGATAAGCCAATTAGAAGGGAAATGAACAATAAAAAAATATCCACCCTCTCTAGATAGGCCCTCATCATACACCACCACATCCCCTATACAATCCATTAAAATTTCTTACAAAAAAAAGTAGATCCAATATAGCCCCACTACAAAAGTTTCAACTAGGTGACATATTCCACTAGATAGCAAGAGAGGATATCCTTAAACAACATGTGGAAAAAAAGAGAGAGGATGTAATCACTACCATTTAAAAAAAGTTGTCATAATTTCAAAGGGATACATCACAACCACTTGGACAAAAATTGAAGTATTTGGTTGATGGAGTTATTAATGGGATGAATAGTTAGGCCTCAACACTACACACTAATATTATAGAAAATTTGACAAAGGCTAGGATGGGTGAGGAAAGAAAGAAATGTGTCATGTCCCATGATGCATAGTTGGATTCAAGAATAATCACCTTGGAAACTACTGCAAGTGATATTAATATTGTATATCAATTTTTCTTGCAATGGCATACTCTAACTAAGAACCTAAAAAATTAGATGGATCAACTACAACTACAAATTCAACAAGTGGGCACCACCTATGATTTCATGCAATACATGGATGGAAAAATTAGAGCTCAATTGGAGGATTTTCATACATAGTTACAACAACTACAAGACCAACAAGAAGAAATAAAGGTTCATATCAAATAATTGAAATAGTACACTTGTGACTTGAAATTTTCCATGGCCTCCTCCGAGATGCACATATTTTGATTAAACAAATACATATTCCATCTATAGTAACAAAATCAAATCTATTCTTGATCCAATTTAATGGATAAGTACAAGTCTCACAAAAAGAAAAAACATAATGGGGAAACATATTTCTCTAGTTGAAGGAGATAGATACAAAAATAGTTTTATTGCTAATTAATTCATTTTGCATGTCTTGAGGACAAGACATAGTTTTGAAAGGGGGGATGATGTTAGTAGAGACTATATTAGAAATCATATTAGAGGTACACAATTCATCAATTCCTATCACAAATAATTGTTGATGTAATACAAAGTACATGACCAACTAGGCCTAATAGGAATATGTGTATATTGTAAGGGACACATCCCAAATATTATGTGTATGTATATTGCAAGATAAGGATATAGATGTAAGAAGATATAAGATATACATGTAATAAAGTAAGATAAAATAAGAGAAGAGAAATAATTGTATTAAGACCAAACTATATTATATTAGATTATGTGAACATAATATATAAAGGACGTTATTGGTGACAATTTAAATTTATTATTTATTATTGTCTATTATATATTTGATTCTTATTAAGTGTTGCATTATAATATTTTGTACAATATAACCTCTATTAATTATATTATTTCTATCATTGGGGTATAAATACAACTCCCAAGAATTTGCATGGCTTAGAACTCTAGGTTGTGACCCACTTTTCTTGCTACCACTAACCCCTTTTTATTCTAACAATCATTGCATTGTTTCATCTCACATTATACTCATACAAATTAATTCTTCTCCTTCTAAGCAATTGATTAGTTGAATCAGCAGAGGTAATATGATATTGGTCTCTTAAGTCAACAAAGGCATTCCTTCTCGCCAAGGTTCTTGCCTTCTCTTGGTCATTTTTTTAGAAGAATTTATTTCATCTTTCTTTTTCGAGTTAACATATTGGTTTTTCACATTAGTTGAATCAAATCCTTGTGCATATTGATTTTCACATTGTATTCTTTTGTACATAACTTGTTTTAATTGATAATAATGAATCTAGGTTAAACCCAAATAGTTGTCACTCCTCAAAATGGAAAGACATTTTTTTCTTGATAAGATTAATTTCTTTGACCAAAACCAAAAATTGCAAACCCACTAGTTCTTATCATTTTTCAATTATTTTAGCTATTTCCCAAATAATCCTTGATAATGACACCATTATATTGGGTCCCAAAAACACAAATCCACTTCCTATAATAAAATATCACTTTCAAGGTTGGGGTCAAGTCATCATGAAGGTTATAACTATTCATCCAATGACCATGGAGGGTTAAAGGTCATCTATATGAGAGTGGGTTTTCTCTCCTATACTTTGAGATTAGCTTAGACTCAAGAGAGTGTTCCTAGAGGTTTGATAAACAAAATGGAAAACCAAAACTGGTGATAGCTCAGCCCAATCTATTGACTTGACTACAAATATTTTCACTCAGTCAAGAACAATTAGCTACCTTAAGGAAATGTCCATATATATTATTTCAACACTACTGCAATGAGTGCAAGGTGGGGGCAATGAACTTGATTCAAAAATTGAGTTGGTGATAATGGTTCACACAATTATATTCCCTAATTTACTATGGAAACATGAATCACCAAAGTTGGGATTGAAACTAGAATTACTAGTTAATAATTTATTCTTTTAAATGTTTGATTTGTTTGTTTGGTTGGACACAACACATATTAGATTGATGCCAATCTAGGGGCTATAGAGGCACAACTAACAAGGACATGAAAAGAGAAAATAACAAATACAAATTGACCTAAGCATTTAAATGTATTATAATATAGTGTTATCAATTTCACATACTTAGTTAAATCCATTAATGAGTTACATAAAATCATATGCAAACATGAAATGATCTCTTACAAAAAGATGTGACAAGTTTAGAATGTTGTCACATTCATAAAATTACATTTACATTCACAACAAGAAGTGTGTTGAAGAAAATATCTCACAATAGATATATTTTTTTAGTTTTTGCATACATTAATGGAGAAATGAAAGTGAATATGAAGTGCACAATAATATCTCTAATATTTTGATACAATTTTTTCCTCTCATAGATGCCCTAAAAGCTATATTTTATTTTAAAAATGAACCCTTGACTGTTCTCTTTATTCTTCTTTTGTCTTTGTGTTGTCCAATCTTTGAAAATGATTCAAAAGGCCCTCTTTATCCTTGTTGGGTTCCAACCCTAAAATATTGCATTGTAACATACTTAAAGTCATCAGTGAAAGATCACTTCCACCCAAAATGGGTGCCTTCGAATAGGGACAACTGTGCAATGTAGGAAAGATAGCTAGGAGAGCTCCCTTACATTAATGGAGAGGTGTATGACCTAAGAATTTAAATGTATTGTAATATAGTGTTATCAATTTCACATACTTAGTTAAATCCATTAATGAGTTACATAAAATCATATGCAAACATGAAATGATCTCTTACAAAAAGATGTGACAAGTTTATAATGTTGTCAATTTCCTTGACCTAAGCATTTAAATGTATTATAATATAGTGTTATCAATTTCACATACTTAGTTAAATCCATTAATGAGTTACATAAAATCATATGCAAACATGAAATGATCTCTTACAAAAAGATGTGACAAGTTTAGAATGTTGTCACATTCATCAAATTACATTTACATTCACAACAAGAAGTGTGTTGAAGAAAATATCTCACAATAGATATATTTTTTTAGTTTTTGCATACATTAATGGAGAAATGAAAGTGAATATGAAGTGCACAATAATATCTCTAATATTTTGATACAATTTTTGCCTCTCATAGATGCCCTAAAAGCTATATTTTATTTTAAAAATGAACCCTTGACTGTTCTCTTTATTCTTCTTTTGTCTCTGTGTTGTCCAATCTTTGAAAATGATTCAAAAGCCCCTCTTTATCCTTGTTGGGTTCCAACCCTAAAATATTGCATTGTAACATACTTAAAGTCATTAGTGAAAGATCACTTCCTCCCAAAATGGGTGCCTTCGAATAGGGACAACTGTGCAATGTAGGAAAGATAGCTAGGAGAGATCCCTTACATTAATGGAGAGGTGTATGACCTAAGCATTTAAATGTATTGTAATATAGTGTTATCAATTTCACATACTTAGTTAAATCCATTAATGAGTTACATAAAATCATATGCAAACATGAAATGATCTCTTACAAAAAGATGTGACAAGTTTAGAATGTTGTCAATTTCCTTGACCTAAGCATTTAAATGTATTATAATATAGTGTTATCAATTTCACATACTTAGTTAAATCCATTAATGAGTTACATAAAATCATATGCAAACATGAAATGATCTCTTACAAAAAGATGTGACAAGTTTAGAATGTTGTCACATTCATCAAATTACATTTACATTCACAACAAGAAGTGTGTTGAAGAAAATATCTCACAATAGATATATTTTTTTAGTTTTTGCATACATTAATGGAGAAATGAAAGTGAATATGAAGTGCACAATAATATCTCTAATATTTTGATACAATTTTTGCCTCTCATAGATGCCCTAAAAGCTATATTTTATTTTAAAAATGAACCCTTGACTGTTCTCTTTATTCTTCTTTTGTCTCTGTGTTGTCCAATCTTTGAAAATGATTCAAAAGCCCCTCTTTATCCTTGTTGGGTTCCAACCCTAAAATATTGCATTGTAACATACTTAAAGTCATTAGTGAAAGATCACTTCCACCCAAAATGGGTGCCTTCGAATAGGGACAACTGTGCAATGTAGGAAAGATAGCTAGGAGAGCTCCCTTACATTAATGGAGAGGTGTATGAGTAAAATTAGTTCCATTATATTTCACACTCAAAGCACTCTTAAATTACATTTAATATAATTGGCTTCCTTTGTTATCTTCCCTTTACAAATTGAGCCTATCACCTACCACTTTGTTTATACATCGATATCTGAATGGTTATCAACTTGTGGGTGAGATTAATAACCATGTCAAGAATTAGAGGTGGTTAGAAAACCGCCTCAAACCTTCACCAACACCATATTTCATTCATCAATATCTTTATGTGTCAAAACTTTGGAAAGGTCCATAAATCATGGCAATTCATGGAAAAAACCATGTCTCTTCTTCCCTTTTTGCATGTTGGTGAAACCAATTAACGATCAAACCAACTTTGAGAACCTAGAATGGTGCTAGAACCATAATAAATCATTAAAACACATTGTAGTTTTTTTTGAGGCTTTGATGAGGTTAGAAAACCTTCATTTTCTTTGATGAATATTAGAGCCTCTTCATTTTTCCATAAAAAAAATTGGTGCTAAAATTCCTTTTGTTAGTAACCATAGGTTATTCTATAATCAACTAAAATAATTGTCATGCTCAAAACTTTTCCCTTTCTTCCTCATGCGAGATATTTCACATGAACACATAACCATGTCAACTTGTGGGGATGATTTTATAGCCACTCCACATGGTTGACACATTCAAATTAACGCTTTAGTCTCTTTCACTTACTTGTCGACGGATCATGGTGGAAACTGAACCACTTTTTAGGATTTTGGAGTGGTTCAAGAATCATACCAAACCTTTGAAAAATATAAAATATTTGAGCTTCATTGACTAATCGTTATTATTGAACATTAGGGAAGATTTGTAACCACCCCAAAATAGAAACAAAGACTAAGAATTTAGAACTCCCTCGCATTTTTCCTTGAGGCCAAAGGTTACAAACCAAAGGGAAAAAGTTGAAAGGAGAGAGAGAGAGAGGGCACTTCAAATATTTAAGGGGAGTTAGCAGATCAACCCACAATCTCAATAAACAAAACATTCCCTCCCCATACCAACTCGTGACCATAGAACAAAGGACCTCAAAAATAAAATTTTGAAATTTTTACAAAGCCCTAGCATAAACTGCAAGATAGGCTCAATCCAATATGTAACCAACAAGTCAAAATTTTAACAAGCCAAGCTTGATGGATACTCATGTGTTCTTTCTTTTGTAAAAAAAGCTTGTACAAAACTACTAAGTGGTATTGCATAATCCATGTGCCTCAAAACCTTGAGCTAGCTAAACCTTGACCCCAAATTAAATATTTGGTGCTAAGTTATTCCCAATAGTTAATATTTTCCCAATGTGATACCTAGATTAAATATTTATATCACATTGTATCATACAATAAACAATTGTCCCTAAGAATTCCTAACCCATGTGGTATCAACATTTCTAGTATGTACCACAACCAAATATTTGTTTTTTATATTACTAGAATTATTATTACTATGCAAGGTGTACAACACATATTTCCCGACATACTTTAGTTGATATTTGATTATCTAAGTATAATGGGCATGACATGTAGGCCCTATATATAGTTGGTCATGGATGCAAATGATCTTTTATAGTTACGTCACATAAGCCAATCTTAATGCATATTTAGTAGACACAATAGAATCATGGATTTTTATGTTTGAGCATGTAATATGATAGTTTTTCGTGATGATGGATGTGTAAGAATAAATGGTAAAGCTAGTAACCTCAAAGTAGAGAAATTTAGATGAAGACGAAGCATGTCCCTTGATATTATTAGTTGATGTAGATGATGTAGGGTTATTTAAAACTATGGGACATGATAGACATGAGAATGGTTTCCATCATTATATGTTCTTGATGCCCTCATAGACACACTAGTTGCACATGGAGATGATCCTCAATTTAATCTAGACATCACCCCTTACAAGTTCACATTAACATAGACTAGCAAGCCTATGATCTAGGTATACTAGTTACGATGTTGCATTTAAAATTTTCTTATTTTTGTATTATTATTGGTGTGGGGCTAATGCGGATTATAATGTTGAAATGAGTGTAGTTGAGTGTATATTGAGTTCATCTTGTTCACTATCGATAACTTGACCTAGGGTGTACTAGTCACCCTAACAAATTAGATAGTCTAAGACTACACAGATGTTGGATAGTTTGTATCATTTTAAAATCCTATTATTCAATTCACTATGGAATATAGATGTCTTTATTAAGTTTACATTGATGTCTTAGGGGAGAGACACAATAGAGATGGAGAGGGATGTAGTAGTATGAGATCAAAAAAGGAATTGATTGGGACTTGGTTTCATCCAACTAGATAAAGATAGCTAAATTCATAGTTTCCACAATGGGAAGAACAAAGGACAACGACTACACTACCAAATAATAATTTTGAGGTACTCTTAACATGTAAAATATATCGTTCACATGCCACCATTTGAAAGTAGTAAATGAAGATTGGCACATTGTGTGTGGAGAACACTTGTGTCTTCATGGGGTATCTATGGTTTTGCATAAAGTATCAATTGATGACTTGTGATAGTGGAAGGAGTGTTGAAAGGGATAGATTAGTGAGAGCATATCCCCACAAGAGATAGTCTTATTATGTTAATTTTAATATCTATATATTTGAATATTTGATGTATTGAAAATTTATCATTTATAAACATTTGATGATATTACATTCTATGTGTTTAACTATTAGATATGTGATGTTTGGATGATGCTATGTGAATTTTATTTCACTTTATATGTGCATCTTTTAATCTACGTTTTCTATTTTTTCTAGGACATATTTGTATGCATGAATGAAAACATATAATGATCTAATGTAGTCAACAAAAAATAATAATGAAATGTAACCCTAAAAAGATGAAGCAATCAATGGTCCAAAAAGAATCCCATAATCAATATCACATGTAATAAATGAACACGGAGCCTCATTAAGATTGAGACCAGTTTAATATGAGGTCATTTTCCTTTCTTTTGTCACTCTCCTATCCATAAAGTCATGTCCTTGAGTTGGTAGCCAATTGTATTATGTCTTCTATATTATTTTGGTTAAACAACTTGTATATAACATTGTTCATTATTGATTCGCCATCTTGTGGGCACCAACAGTTTGTTGATGACACTCTAATTTTGGGTGAAGCCTCTATTGTGGAAGCTAGAACTATCAAGGCTACTCTTCAGAGGTATGAGGCGGCTTCGATCTAGTTGGTTAGCCTTCCCAAAAGTACGATCTTCTTTCTTAACACTCTTGAAAGAAGGGCACAGAGAATTGCTAGGATTCTTCAATGTTCAGTTGGGAACCTTCCTTCCACCTACCTTGGGTTACCGCTTGGTGCCAATTCTTCTCATGAATCCTTCTGGAACGGTTTGATTGATAAGTTCAATTCAAAATTGGCAGGCTGGAAAGGTGTGTTACTTAACTAGGCAGGTAAATTGGTGCTCATCAAGTCTACTCATCAGAATTTTCCTGTGTATGCTCTTAGTCTCTTTCAGATGCCTCGTAAGTATTGGGAGAAAATTGAATCCATCCAAAGGAAGTTCCTCTGGTCAAGGGTGGAGGACAAAAAAAGGTTGAGTTTAGTTTCCTGGGAGGAGGTGTGCAGGTCAAAGTCTAATGGGGGATTGGGTCTATGCATAATTAAGCCCTTTAATTTGGTTCTTGTTGCTAAGCAGTTGTGGCATCTCCTTTATGGGGAGAAGGAATGGGGACAAATTCTGACCTCTAAATATTTCCCTCGGGTGGACAAATTTTGGGAGTTTTTGAATAAGGATTTCTCTCCTCCTTCAGGGTCTTTCTTCTAGAACTCAATTTCCAAAGCGAGAGGGTTGTTATCTACTGGTCTATTATGGGTGGTTGGGGATGGCCGTGATATTCTTTTTTGGGATGATTGGTGGTTTGAGCATTGTCCTATGTGTGAATCTCATTGGGATAACCCCTAGAGGGAAGTGTGCTCTTGTGAATTTGGGAAGTATGTGGTTGATTACATCGTTAATGGGGAATGGAGGAAGATTCATGAGGTGTTCCCTGAGTTGGAGGACCTTTTTTATGGATTTCTCCAGAGTTCATATCCCTGCTTCTCCTCATAGGGATAAGGTGATTTGGAATAGACTCCCAAGTGGTGCTTTCTCGGTGGCTTTTTATTTTAAGTCTTATACCGATATTGTGGGTCCGCAACCGTTGTGGGGCCTAGTTTGGTCTCCGTAGCTTATTCCCAAGATTAACATGTTTCTCTGGTTGCTTGTTCAAGATAAGATTCTTACCATTAATAACCTATGGAAATGGGGGATCTCCATGCCAAACAAATGTTATCTTTGTATGATGTATGCAGAGGATTGTTCTCATTTTTTCATTGGATGTAGTTATGCTCAAGAAGTTTGGTCCCTCTTTCTCAAACTTTGGCGTGTGGACTAGATTTTTCCTACCTCTGTTTGGGACTTATGGCTCCAGTGGAAGTATCCTTCATCTAATATTGCTTTGAAGCTTCTTTGGTCTCTTGCTTTGCCACATTTTCTTTGGGGGTTGTGGAAGAAGCGGAACAACAGGATTTTCAGAGATATTGCTATTCCTCCTCTCTCCCTTTTCTTCAAGATTTTTTCTGCCATCAAGGAGAATCTGTTGATGGTGGTTGATAAGATTAATATTCCCAAAAAAGTGCAGGTGTTTGATTATGATGTTGAGGTCAAGTCTAATTGGAAACTCTCCCTTGACATTGCTAAGCCCTTGAGGAAGGCTAACCTTGTGAGGGATGGGATGAAGTGGTTCCCCCCCCCCTCCTGGTTGGTTCAAAATCAACTTTGGTGGTTCAACGAAAGGTAATCCGGGTCCTACTGGCTATGGGGGAGTGTTGACAGATCACAATAGTAGGTTTGTTTCAGCGGTGGTGCTCCCTTTGGGAATCCAAAAAAACCACCTTTCTGAAGCAGTTGCAGCCTATCATAGCATCAAGATGGCTAGGGATTTGAGGATCTCTAAACTTTGGATCAAAGGTGATTAATTGAATATTATCAATTTCATTAAGCAAGGAACTCCCCCTTCTTGGTCCATTAATAATTTTATTGTGGATGCTATTTCCTTTTGTGGGGAGTTTGAAGAAATTTATATTTCCCATGCCTATAGGGAAGCGAATGTCGTGGCTGATTGGCTAGCGAATTATGGTGTATCTTCGGCTAAAACATGGAGGGAGGATGAAGTCCTTCCAAGTGATTTAAGCATGCTTATTATTAATGATTGGCATTAATTTTTCTGCTATTCCCACCTCCTTGTTTTTGGGCTTGCATGGGAATCATGAATTTAGCAGTATGATGGGACTTATCGCATAGATTATGATCATTGGAATTTGTGGCTTCTCTCAGTGGATGCGTTTTAGAGTCATTTTCATTATCTCCTTCTAGACTATTCTGGATTTATTCACACACTTTTTGGGTAGCTTTGTGACTATTGTCTTTGCCTTGTCCTGTGAGTGCTTTGAAAGTCTCTCGATGATGAATGGGGATAGGTGTTGAACAAAGCCACTCTCTTGAGATGATACCAGGGCTAATCCCAAAGTTTGGGAAATTTTGCAGAGAGGGGGTGTTACTCCTTACTTGGAGAGATTGAAGGGTTTTAAATCCTCGGTCTCTAAGGAGTTTGTGGCTGCCTGGCATGGTCACATGGTGAGTTTGTATGGTAGGGATATTACCATTGATGAGGATATTATCATGAAGGTGATTGGCTTATCTATGGAAGGTAGGAAATTTTACCGAGACAAGAATATTTCACAATCTTCTAGGCATAATTTTCTTTGTGATAGAGAAAGGGTTAAAATGGTTTGCTTGGACTATGGTGGCTATGACTGAACTAAGAACAAACCGATTTGGCATGTGGTTGCTATGACGTTAATGTGCTCCTTCACTTTGGATGGTAGATTTATGATGCTCTATGGTCATCATTTTGTTTTGCTCAACCATTTTCGCCATGGTAAGATGGTTTCTTTTCCCTTCTATCTGCTATTTTCTATGGAAGAAAGCATCTCAAATCACAGAAAAAACCCTAGGAATCCCTTTCTGCATGAAGTTTTAATGCTTTTAATTGTTGAGTTTATCATAGCTAACTACATTGTGAGAACTCCTCAGTCCACTGCTTCTAAGAAATCGGGGAAAGATAGTGGGAAATGAAATATTATTGAAATTTAGGTGTCTACTAGCACAAAGGTTGAGGATGAGTCAGAGGGTTGGCCTAATGGCTTTGATACTGATCTATATTATACTTCATCTATGGGTGATGTTTTCCCTTCTTCGAAAGCTACTCCTCGTGTGAAACATAAGTTGAAGATTCATAAGGGTGTTGTTGAGGGCTCTACAGGTAAGAAGTGTAAGGGTCATGCCAAGGAAACAAATGATAATATTGATAAGATGGTTGGTAGTTTTCAGGTTGAGGTGTCGGGTGGTGGTAGGTCCTCGGTGGTCGGTAAAAAGAATTCGGTTGAAAAACCTAAAGATTCTGCTTGGGGATCTTCTTCAAGGGATCAGGGGAAGGCCAAGTTGGGTTCTAAGGATATTCATTTGGAGGAACCACTGGGTGGTTCACATCAGGGCAGGGGTTTGTTCTGGGGTGCTATGGATTTTTCATAGGCGTCAAGCCTTGTGAAGGAAGGGGAAGATATTTCTTTCAATCTAATTATGTGGCTTGTCCAAGAGATTCAAGATCTCCATAACAAGCATGATACCATTTCCAGGTGCAATATCTCTACTCTACGAAGTCTGAAAGAGCAGGATTCTATTTTTACTGTCTCAGTCTTTGAATTCGAGTGTGGGTTTTATAGTGGATGAAATTGCTGCTCTAAAGAATGAATATGGACTGAGAGTGGCGGTGTTGGAGAGACAAAACAAGAAACTCTGAAGGGATTTGGATACGCTCATCAACATAAGTAAGGAGAAGCTGGAGGCATTGGTCGAGGGGGTATTTTCCTTAATCAGAAGGCAATGGAGCTAATTGGGAAGGGATTGTTCAGTAATAAGGCGATCTCATATTGTGGGGAGGAAGCTAGTATGGATGGGCTTTCAACTGATTTGGCTTTTGGTCCTAGTGTTCGTACACATAGTAAAACCAAGAAACGTAAGAAGGATGTTGCTTGTGATGTGGAAGAAATTATGGAAATGCATGACAAGTTAGCGGCCAAGGATTTGGGGGCTACAAAAATGCTTAAGGAACCGCTTTAAGGGTCATTTGGCTTGTCTTTCTATTTTATTTTTTTGGCTAATGTTACTTTGGATGGTTGGTTGATGGTCTGGTAATTAGCTACTGTTTTTTGTGGTTTTTTTTGGGTGGGCAGTCTTTTGTCTTTTCTTTACTACCACTTCCTTTTTTGTTTTGGGTTTCTAGTCCCTTCAAAAGTTGTTTTGCATTAATCAAAAACATTGTTCATTATTGACTAATTTCTTACTTTAGTATTTGTGATTTTTCATGAGGTTGTAGGTACAACCATAAATTTGTTTAAAATATAGCTTAGGAGGAGGTTATGTTGCTTTATAAGATGGTTCACTTTTAAGATCACTTTCATACATGCATGACTCCATTGCATCCTTATATTCCTTTGGTATTTTACCATGAATAGATGGATTTGTGTCTAAGAACAAGATACTATAAGAGCTTTAGGATCCATACAATACTCACCAACACCACAAGGAATAAAGTCTAATAAGGCCCAATTATCACTATATGATGTACTATGGTCATGTGTCAGGGATTCATTTTATGTAATGTAATTGTTAGATGCATCAATTTGAGTAAACTTATTATATGGTTAATGATTATAAACATGTGATTATGCTTCCCTTTATGCCAAAATTTAACACATTATTTCAAAGTAAAGGGAGCCAACTTCATAGGATGCAAGCATAAAAACTCATGAACGATGTTATAATTTATTTTTTGGGCACAATATGAAATAATTGATCTAGCTTGCAAGAACCAACTTGAATTGGAATAGTAATAGTACTTAGGAAAGATCTAGGCATATTATAAAATTATTTAATGTTAATAGTTGGTAGTATATACTTGACATATCTACTTCAAACTATTTTAAATAGTATTTAGTGTAGATGTTGCTAGATCCATTGTTAAATAAACATTGTTTAATGATTGAATCACCACATTCCACTATGATATGTAAAGGTAATACTTCCTTAAGTGCTTTCTTTGGAAAATTTTATTTATCATCGACTTATATATCATAATTTTTTTTGTGTGAAAAATAGATGTTATCAAATATGTTACTAGTTGTGAAGTAGTATAAAATTCAACTTAGATTTTTACTTAGGCCCTTTGCATTGCATCTCTATAAAATGGTGATGTACATGTTAGGTTCCTTGGAGAAATTTATCTTGTATACTTTGAAACTATTGAATTATGTTACAATCCATTTTATATGTAGGTTGATGTGCAAGAAGTAAATTAAGTGCATTAGCGGGTAGGGTAGGTGGTGGTAAATTCATCTTGTCTTCTTCTTGGCCTTTGATGAGTGTGCCACACTAGATTATAATCATGTAAATATGGGGTGACATAAATATAAAGTATAAGAGACACATAAGCCATATTACTAGTTGATTTTGATTGTAAAGAAAGATTATGAGAGGTAATCTCTAAGTTCATGTGATTATAATGTGAATTAGGGGTAGAAATATGCAATGAAAGAATTGACCAAAGTCATACAAGAAATGTAGATAAAACAAGATGAATCGAACAATTGTAGAGCTCTACCACTAAAAATCCATTATTTATGAGTTGATAATTAGCAACTAAAGATGACTTCACATGAAAGTATGCATCACTAAACCCATCATAATCATTATTAAGAGGTATTTACTAAGGCTTACACTATTATCATCCAACATAGAATCAAGAAATAAAGTATACTTGACAAGATAATCAATCATCATCAAGGAATAATCTACATCATGTAAATTAACAATATCTAAGAACAAGTTACTATTTTATTCATTATGGGATATAGAATAATGATCATCATTGTACCCATCACTATGTATAAAATAAGGTAATTCATTTAAAGCACATGAATCTAGAGAGGGAATATTATGACATGTTGGAAATGTATCATCATTGTGTATACTAATGTATGTTGGAAGATTGAAATCACTGAGAGGGGGGGCTGAATCAGTGATTTATAAAAGTCACAAACTTTTTTTAAAACAAAAATTTGTGTTTTCTTTTGAACCAAGAGAACAAATGATAGTATGTGAAGTGAACTTGACTTTTAAAACAAAACACCAAATGACAATTCAAAGAATAAATTTGACTTGTGCATGAATAGTATTGTATTTGCATGAACCATGAATTAAACATGAAGCATTAACAGAGGATAAACTAAACACTTTCACATGTATCAAAGCTCACACTGAGGAAACATCAGCATGTAAATATCATAAAATCAAGTACTATGAGACCAAAAATATCAATGTATGCATCAATTGCACAACTTGCAAGTAGAAACTAATTGTCAAAAGCACAAGGAATATCATTGTCAAGCACCCCAAGAACAAACTGAAAATGTAATAAATACCACTACCATACATCAGTGACAAGCTAAGAATGTACAGATCACCAAACTGTATTACAACCAATCACCAAAAGTATTTTGTACCATGAAATATGCAAGAAACCTCTCCCTATGATACAACACTATTCAATCACTATTTCACAATTATCATTGCTTATTACTGACATGTGTCCAAGCAAAAAGTGTTGCTTTCACTGATGTTGTCTTGTCTTAAGTAACTATCTCATGAAACCTGAAACAATTTAATTTTCCAATTTGAATCATTAAACAACTGTTATACCAATCAGTATGCAATCCAAACCATAATGCAATACCAAAATGCATGTAACACCATCCAGTGGAATATCAAATAGAATATCACTGAACATGTCGAGGATGAACATTGATAATACTAAGAAGAACTAGAGGCAACCACGTGTTGAACCAATGCTCAAGGAAACAAATGGTGCAAACAAATAAGAATGTATCCCCCTAAGGCCATGCATACTATTAAGAGCATTCAGACAAGACTGTTTCGAGAAGAGTTGAAACCTTGCAAATCCAAAAATGTTATGAATTTCATTATCATTTCAACAACATTCACTGCACTATACTTCCATGTTTCACATTGCTTCATGAAGTAGACAAATTGCATGACTTGGAAGAAAAACATAATCTTTCTTCTCCATCTCCTGAGACATAGATTTCTAAAAATTCTCTTCTCATATCATAGAGCCTTCCTCTTTATGAAGATAGAACAACTGAATGTTGAATGTCCAAACAACTAATATTAGTGGCAAAAAAAAATGAATTGAGTTTACCAATTCTTTGTTCATTCTCAAGAAAAACTCTATATCTCTGTTGACATAATCAAGAAAATATAAAAGTGGCACACTAACACACAATCCTTCATGTAATGAAAATTGAAAACTATTCCAAAACACCTACTAAACTACAAAGGCTTGATTGTAGTTTATAATTTCAGGGATATAAGATAAAACTTTAAAGCACACCCTACAATCATAAAGATTGATTAGTGAAAAGAAATAGGAGGAAGATCATAGAAACTCCTCCTCAACTAATCAAAAAATTTCACACTAGTCACTTCATAGATATTTCCCTGCATGTCCTTGAACCAACAATAACTATTTCTCCTTATTTCTTTTTAATCTAACAACCACAATCATAAAAAAAGAATACAAAAATCCTGATCACATATTTGCGCCACACTTAACAGATTGTGTTTTAAACATGTTGCATAATAAACATCTTGCAAGAAAATGTTATTACCAAAAACCACTGTGCCTTTTTCCATAAGTTGTATGTAATCATCATTACCAAACCATACTAAACTAAAATCACCAAATTCAAGTTTAGTAAAAATACTTTTGTCCCTTGTCATATGATGAGAACAACCACTATCTAAGATCCATGAATTTTCAACTTTAACATGTAATTCAGTTTGATTAAAAATACCTTCTGATTCTACATTGCTCCTTTTAGGCATTCAAACCAACTTAACTTTGTTTTGCATAGTTGTCTTAGAAATACTATTCTCTTTCTTCTTGTAGGTAGCATGTCTAGATCTGCCACATTTAGATTTTATATTTACATCTAGAAAATCACTTGAATCATCCATATAACCAAGACCTGACTTGTCTTCATAAGACCTTTGTTTATTCAAAAGATCTGTAAATTTATCAAATTCCTTTCTAAGATTGTTGATTTTAGTTTCTAAGATACAACAATTTTCTTCCTTGAATTCCAATTGCATCCTTGTAATCTTAAGAAGTGAAGTTTTAAATTAGTAATTTCCTTTTCAATGATTAGAATCTTACTTACTAGATTCTTAGTATCTTGCTCAATCTAAACTTTCTGATATACTAAGTCCTTCAAATCTTGAACTTCACTTAGAGCAATTTTCAGTTCATTCTCAAAACCACACAATTCTTTATTAGAAGTAGAAGTCTCTGCAAGTCTATTTTCTTGCAGTTCCATTTACTTCATTGTGGCCATGAATACAATCTCACCTTCTAGATCTATTTTATCATCTTCTAAAATAGACTTGTTGTTTATATCCTCTTGCTGTTTAACTTCACCCATAAATAGAGTCTCTTATGCTTCATCTGAAGAGTCTTCTGTCTCACTGTCTAATTCATCTTTGATGAATAGACTCTTTTTCTTCTTGAAATTGAATTTCCTTTTAGGTTTATATATTTTCTTCTTAAATTTCTTGTCATATTTCTCATCATCACTGTTTTGTTCAACATAGGGGAATTTAGCTGTAGGATGTCCAATTTTTCCACAGTCAAAACATTTAAAGGGAATTTTTCCTTTGTATTTTCCTGATCCCTTTTTAAGTTTTCTAACAAAGTGAGCCTTGTTTGAATCAAAGTATTTTGACTCAATTTCTTTTGAATTTTCCTTTTTCTCAGTTTTAAAAGCAGTTTCCTTTCCTGTTGAATTGCTTTTACTTGTTCTCATTTCAAAAGCAATAAGAGTTCCTTGTAAATTATCTAAGGTAAGATGGTCAAAATGTTTCTTTCCTTCAACGGATGATACCTTAGTTTCATATTTAGGATGCAAGATTCTAATGACCTTCTTGACCACATCAAATTCTTCTACTTGTTCTCCTAACCCTCTCATTGCATTAACAACTTCATCTATTCTCAAAAATTATTCAACCACTTTTTCATCATCCTTCATTCCCATTTCCTCAAACTGAGTTTTGAGAGTAAGGATTTTTTACTGTTTAACTTTTTCATTTCCTTGATAAATATTTTTAAGTTTTTCCCAGATTTCCTCGGCTGATTTGTAGTGCATGACTTTAACAAATACATCTTTGGTTAAACCACACAAAAGAGCATGTTTAGCTCTAGCATTAGTTTCATACTTCTTCTTTTCAGTCGAATCTGAGGGTATTGTGAGTGGAACAGTATACCCATTTAAAAACAATGCTCCATACATGAAGATCAATTGAAACTAGATATGTTTCCATTCTAATTTTCCAAAAAACATAATATGTACCATCAAATAGTGGATCTCTAGTCACGGAAGTACCTTCTTGAGCTTGTGACATGTTTGGCAGACTTCCAAAACCAGAAACTATCCTAGGTGGGTTAGACCTATGAAAGGACTCTACACTCTGATACCAATTGTTGGAAGATTGAAATCACTAAGAGGGGGGGTGAATAGTGATTTATAAAAGTCACAAAAAAAAATTAAAACAAAAATTTGTTTTTTCTTTTGAACCAAGAGAACAAATGACAGTATGTGAAGTGAACTTGACTTTTAAAAAAAAACACCAAATGACAATTCAAAGAATAAACTTGACTTGTGCATGAAGAATATTGTATTTGCATGAACCATGAATTAAACATGAAGCATTAACAAATGATGAACTAAACACTTTCACATGTATCAGAGCTCACATTAATAATAGAACCTTTTATGCATGGAATGTGCATTGATAGATATGAAATATTGATATGAAATGTGGCATAACAATGAAAAATATGAAAGACTGATAATTATACATTTGACAACACATTAAAATCAGATTGATAAGAAAAAGATCACACACATAAAATCACCACATAACACCAAATTTTTTCCTGAGTGGAAAACCCTTTAGGAGAATAAAAACCACTCAAAAAAAAAATCTTTATTCAGAAAGAGCACCAACTCCATTACAATGCAACACAATTACAATATTCTATCAAAAACCTAGAAATGCAGATTTTGCAACTCTAGAATTTCAATAGAAGACTATGTATATAAATATTTCAATAAGTACACTGAAGAAGAATGTTGTATAAAATTGAAAACATCTTCTTTTACAAAGTATATGAGATTCAATGATTTTCAATGTAAACCCAGTTTCTTGTCATTGTAAAGATAAAAATCTAATGTTTCACAAGAGCTTTTTCTCTTCTTCTCAGTAACCCCATAAATACAACAAAACCTTCATAAATGCATAAGCATCTCTATAGACTGGTTCATAACTGTAAGAACAATCTCCATATGAGATTACAGAAACCCTAACGGGTTTTTAAATCATGATCATCAAAGATTAAGCATTTTTTAAAAAGTCTTAACAACATAACCCATAAGGGTTTGTAACAGTTATGACCAACTATCGAATAGCAAAATGTTATCATCTTGTGCATAAAACAACATCCTTTCTTTGTTTTTCAAAAAAACAAATAATAAGATCCTTTTAATCCCTCAACAACTATTTTAGCAAGAAAAATATCAATGCAAAATCAAAAGCATGTATTAGTTTTTCCTTTACCTGTTCACGGTGGAAGAAAGAGAAATGAATACCATGAATTTTTGTTGAAGACCATCATAACTGCCCAACTAGAAGTCAAGTCCAACTTCCACAATTGCACACATACTAGCTCATAGCTAGTCTTCCAATTTTGAAACCAGAATGAAAAAAATTCCAAATCATTCTTACTATCAACAAGCTCCAAGAAAACAAAAGCATAAATCCTCAATGTATCGGATGAGAGAAGACACCAAAACCTACAAACTATCATGCTACCCATGGCGGCTAGGGTTCCAAACCCTTCAACAATAATATTGCCCTAAAAATTCTTTCTTTCAAGTCTGTCGAAGACTTTATCAAACACAATGATGATTTGAAGTCCGATGTGACAAAAAACCATAATGCACATGATTTAACCCAACATCATAATGAGATGTCATAGCCACATGTATGCGTTGTTAATTATAGTTGTCGATCTTATTCAAAATAGCTTGTAACAATAAAACCTTTAGTGCTTGATACCTTTTACAAGAATTGCTAATGGTGTAAACACCATTTCAAATGGTCATGCCAATGGGAGTCAATAATAAACCAAGGCCCCTTATAGCCATATCAAAATACCAATGCAAGTTGCTCGATGCCATATATGATCAATCAAAACAAACTAAAGCCAAAAACCTTATTAATGCCATTGCCATATGACTTTTAATAAAGTCATCTTCCTTTAATAATATGAAATGCAATGAGACCGATCCATATGCTAAGTTCAAAATATAAACCATTGACACAATTATATTTCCAAAGCCATATGCCATGATGATATGTAATAGCAATGCCAATTGTAATAAGATGGCAATAGAGAAAACTTTATAAAACATTATGCCTTGCTAGAAAACTATATGCTCACTATACCAAAGTATCACAACAACTGAAAACAAGAATCTATATGTCAAGGATACCACCAAGATCAACTTTATGAATGTCACAAACCTAATAGTTTGTGTATTTGTCATCAAGGAAAACAATTGAGAAGGCAACAATGTCATGGAAAAGTGAATCACATGATAAATCCTTATTCAGTAATTGTTCATCATTGTTACTTGACATAGGATCATTATGAATTGTATAAATAAATGAACTAAGCATCTAAAACAACATAGGGTTTGCATGAGCCAATTTTATGAAGGATAAAATGAGATAAAAGAAATATATACCCATAAACCATTCAGAAGAGTCAGCGACAATACCCAAATGGTGCAAATAAAGGAGCTATAAAGGCAGGTATTATTGTCATGAATTAACCATATTGGCACCTGAAGTATAGCAATTCCAACTGATGTTGTATCACCTGAAGAGTAGGTTACAACTCACTCCAAAACAATTATATTCCATCCAAACTAGAAAAGCATACATTTATATTAGCAAAAACGAAAGAGAACCGTCTGGTACACTAACATAGCCTCTCACTAGCAGCTTTGAAGATTGCACTGGCATACCGTCTGGTACACTAACATAGCCTCTCAACAGCAGCTTTGAAGATTGCACTAGCATAAAATATAACAACTGTTGATTCCACAAAGTTGTTGGCATACCACTAGCCCAACACCAACCTAATATAGGAAATACAAGTTGTCAAGTTGTAAAGGATGAATGGATAAACAATGCGTAGAGTTTGCAGGAAAAATATTACGTAACCCTAACAAAGCAAAATCCATTGCACTTCAATTAATCAGTTATGTGTGGCTTTGCATGGACTCATGGCGCCACCTATTGGAGAGCTATGAAGTAACTCATTAAACATCACACATGTCCAAAAACATTAGAACATTAGAAATATATGATTGATATTGTATTCGAGCAATGCTATTGAAAAAGATTTTTTTTCCTATTTTCAGGATTAAAAAACAAAAAAACTCCCATGGAAAAAATACTACAGCCAATAGGAAAAAAAGAAAACCAACTCAAGAAAAATAGCTGCATTGGTGTAACATGAGTGCCAGACACAACAATCAGCTGCATTGATGTTGGTTTGCTTGGTTGCTTGGAAAAACTAGCTATGAAGAACTGGCCAAAGTAATTAAAACAACTCATCTCAAATCTAATATCAGAAGACCAAAAATGTTGTGGGGAAAATCACCCTATTCTGCTGGTAATGATGGTGGCACAATAACCAATCCTTTCAATGGTGAAAAAGAAGAAATCTATCATGTCAATCAAATTGAATATTTCCAGAAATAATAGAGCAAATTGGTATTTTTAAATTTTCTCTTCTAGGTGCTAGGGGCCTTCAGTTTAATAGTGTAATGTACCCATTTTGATAGAGTGATCTGTTAGCATACAAGTAGGATACATGGTTGTGTTTGTAGTTTTTGTTAGATAGTAAGGACTGAAATAAGATGGCCATGTGGTCACATCGTTAGGTCTACAATGGACAACATTAATAGTACCCAGTTTCTTCAATCCAGTGACAACTGCTCCTGCCAAACCATGTACATGTTCTGCATGTTTTTTCAATCCTTTTGGACCATGGTAGACTTGCCTAATATATTGAGACAATAAAAGCTTGAGTAGTCAAGGCTGTGGAGACCTGCACTAGAACAAGTTTGCTGATAATACTTGAACTTTTCCAGACATGACTTGACACTAGTTTGAGACAAGGTAATTTGCAAAACAAGTACAAACATAGACTGAAGTTTCAACCAAAATGTTTTTAAAATTTGAGTAGATGAATTCATGGAAAGGATGGTTGTGATTAGACGTGCATTTGATAGGGCATTTGCAAAGTGCTCCAAGCCATAGTCTACCGTATGGTGGACGATGGCAAAAGATGCCTTGAGTCATGATTAATTTAAATTTTTAATAATTGGAATAACTTCATGGACCTAAACATTCAATGAGGATCTATATGGAGCAAAGCATTGATCCCTAACACAATGGAAGGCAATCTATGGAATCACAACACGGTACCAAGTACCTATTTGAAACATTCTTACACCCTAATATTGCAAGCATTGAGACTCTAACATGGAGATCTCTAAGTCACTGGAATGAACTGTATTCCACGTGTGTTGAAAAATAGAAGCTTAAGAATCTCAAGCCCTTGGATCTCTAAGTCATTGGAATGAACTGTATTCCACGTGTGTTAACATGAAGATCTCTAAGTCATTGGAATGAACTTACCAAAGCATTTTATTAAACAACACATTGCCTAGCAGCTATGGCTAGCAAGGAGCATGGAAGAGAATATGTGAAAAGCATTATAGATAGCAATACCAAAGTCACACATCAGACAACCCATAAACATAAGTAAAATACTCCTACACACTACAGTCCCCCCTTCTCTATAATCTAGGAATTTATGGCACTGGACTGGTTGGTGTTTAATTTAAAGCAAATGTTGGTTTAGCTTTACAATGTGCATAGAAAATAAGGAAATGAAACTTAGAAAACAAAGAAACAGGGTCAAAAATTCAACTCTGAGAACTGAAATGAATCTACTAACATTAATGTCACCTTTCATAGAAATAAATAAGTGGTCAAAATACAATTTTTTGGCAATGAGGACAGTGCAAATAATCTGTTCACTGTCAAATAAGATCATATACGTTGAAAAAATGCATAGCTAAAAAATAGGATTATGATAATTCCTTAGCTTGAAAGACTATGCAATCACATTTTTTATGGAGCCAAATCGTAGGTTTGCTATAACATCAATCATATTAGAGACATTGTTGCCACCAAAGTCTTTCACTCTTGCTCAACATGACAAATAAACCCTTGCACTAAGTCCAAAACAAATAAAAATTTAAACAAAAGAATGATGCCTCTTTTACATTATGTGAAGAATGATGCATTTATATTGCGAAAGTTTTTTTATTACCAAACAAAATATAAAACACTGGGGAGTTGCAAAATGAGTTATTTGATAGCCTAAAGGAACACTTGACTTTAACATTTGATATCATATATGGTTACCCTCTCACAGACATAGATTGCAGCTTTCATTTAATAAGTAATATCATAATAGATTTAGAAAGAAATAAAATGCATCATGAAGTGATTCAGACATACACCAATTTGTATGCTATTGCAAAATTGAAATCAAGGCGCATGACCTATTTCAAGATTCTTTTTAGCCTCCACTCTACCTACGTCCAAAAGGAAACCTTGCAATGGGTATGGACACTCATCAAAGCATACACGTAATTGCGAATTGACTCACTCACTTTTTAAGAGATTTGCTCAATGTTGAAAAATATTAATCTACGTAGGGTAAATATTACCATGATGTTAAAACCTAAATGTGCACATTGTTAGGATCTTGGCAGTAATTTTTAATTTAATAAACATACTCTAAAACCTCCATGAAAGCCTCATTTTCAGGCTACAAATTCACCAAATTGGAGAAGCGAAAGGTCATTACCAGGAGAGGGAGTTTGGAGGAGCCTCCAGACGACAGCGATAGGGAGGACACATGAAATAGGGTGTGTGAACTATTTAATAGAATGCCTAAAAAAAATTGTGCTCTCATGGAATACAAGATAGCAGGATATGCACAAAATGAATTCATTAAGAGGGCTTAGAAAATTTCAAGAAAATACCCTTACTAGTGTAATGAACAAGCTAATTTCGTAAGGGATTTTAGTTGCAACAAGCTAATTTTGTAAGGGATTTTAGTTGCAACTGCACTAGTAGATATGTATACAAAGTGTGAAAGCATAGACAAGGCGTGCGATCTGTTGATGGAATGAGTCAAAGAAATATGTATACAGAGTATAGACATAAATAAAGTATAATGAACAAGCTAATTTCGTAAGGGATTTTAGTTGCAACTGCACTGGTAGATATGTATACAAAGTGTGAAAGCATAGACAAGGCGTGTGATCTGTTGATGGAATGAGTCAAAGAAATATGGTCTTATGGAATGCAAAAATCTACAAGTTATAAGCCTGGAGGAATCGAACCTCTGACCAGTTGCTCCTGAGACCACATTCACCTGAAACATTTTCCCAAACACTCCATTGTTTTGAATATGCTAGCACATTTTCCACACATCTCAACCAAAGCATTATATAAAACATCTCAACACCTTGCTCCCACCGCCAAGAGCCTAAAAGAGATGCTTTCAAAAATGCCATGGAAACTTCAAATAGCATTGACAAAGCAATGAAATATATTCAAGGAAATGCATCAAAAAAATTTGGTCTCACGGCTTTGGTCATTCGACACCTTCCATCAATCCACAATAAAAATACAATTGCAAAAAAACCCTCAGTAACAAGATACCAGTGTAACATTTTACCTAAAATGCTCGCTGCTTTAAAGACTCAAGCTTGCCTCCAAACGCAGCCTCCAAGTCCAAGCTGATGCACACGAACGCGTGTTTCTGCAGTGCGCGAGCAGCCTTTAGCGACAGCTTTCAACCATACAAGACACCTAATAGGAAGAATGCCACCTGATGCCATGAAGAATGCCCGCTTGTAAAATGTGAAAGCAATATGCAGCCACGCGCCCATCCTGTCCATGTGCCGCCCTTGAAAAAACCAGACAAAAACTTAGGGAAACAACCATAACATTTCACCCTCTCCAGATGATTGGACAGACTATTTTAAATTAATGCAAAAACATTTAAACCCCCAGGAAATTAGGCTCTCGCGAATCCGAGCTAAGATAAACCCTAATTTTTTTTCCCAGGAAAATAAACGAAAAAACAAAGCTAATCCTACTTATAAAGGCAGGGACTAATAAATATGGTTCGGCTACGTAATAAATCTTAAGAGATACAATAAATGTAGAATGATCTTCAGTGGGAGTGTCATAAAAGATAAATCATAATGTATGTCAATACCCTAAGTAAAAGGTATAATTGTATAATGATAAAAACCTTAGAAAATTTAGAAATGGATGATAAATCAAAGTTTAGAAAGATCTAAAAACCTTAATGCTCATGAAAAGAAATCCTAGAATAAGACTAGGTTGTATAGGATTTATCAAGTTCATGAAAAAGTAAATGAAAATAAATTTTAAGTGTAATGGAGGCTAATGTTATAACATGCATCTAAGTAAGCACAATCAACCTAGATGATATGTTTTTCAATTTTTAGGTTAACATTTATGAACATTGATAATAATTAAATGTAAAAAGTTAATAGAAAATAGAAGTACTTATCTTTTTAACTAAAGAATGAATGCAATCCAAAATGACATTGAAATTTGAGTACCTTGAGATCTAAAAGAGAATATGCAAGTCTGCTATTCACCTTGACATCAAAATATTATATTTTCCTCTATGTAGGGTTAGTCTAGGGGTTAGGTTTAAGTTCATGATTCTAGAAATTTCCATCACCTGTATAATTTATTTGACATATTGTACAACTTTGTATTTTGTTTTGCTTGATTCACCTTTACTTCTTCTACTCAGTCTAATATCTAAATATTGGTATACTTAGAAATTCCTTATAAGGGTTGGAAACATTATGTCACAAGCAGAAATTTTCTCTAAGGTTGATCCACAAAAATGTGTCTACAATATCAATAGTAACATTGTTTAGACATATATATGCTCATGTAGATATGTACAACTTTTAATGAATTGATCGAAGTGGTTTAATATAAATGGCATGCGAATATAGCTTGAAAGATGTGAATAATTAAATGAATGTATTGAGTGCCCATAAATACAAGGACACAACATCATGTAATTTTGTGTTTAGTTAATCTTTGGAGATAAAATAATTGATGAGAGATCTCATTTTTTTAATGTAAAATTTGAATTTGAAATGGTCAATTCTAAGGGTCTAAGTCAAACCCATGACCATGGACTTGAATTGGGACTGAAAGGGGTGGATCAAGGTGGATAACATATATGTGGAAGTGTGTGTATGTATGGACATAAAAATAGATGAGTAGGATTAATATACTATGATAAATGAACATAAACATAAAGTAATAGATAAATGCATAGAAATATGCATGATAGATCTAAGAGATTCACTTAGTAAACCAATAACATAACACATATATTCATAAATTACTAACACTCCAAAATTTATTTCCATATCTTATATTTTTTATACCTTGTACGTACACTACAAGGACCCCATGACCATACATGGGAGAAGATTCAAATTATAGTATTATTAGAATTCAATGTATTTCATCCTATAATCTAAACATTACAAGGATTCCAGTATGTATGGAATATTTATTGAAATAATTTAATATCCAAATGAAGCTACCCTTAACACCATGACCTCCATGCATACAACATCTAGTAACAATAATTTTAAGCCCAGTCTCACTCTCTTTCAAATTTCATTGATGTCCAACAATCTAATTAGCCTATAGAATGAAAAATAATAATAAGTATGTGTCTTTCAAGGAACCCATTTTTTTCTTTCTTAAGTATTCAGAAGCTAGGCAATAATAAAGCATGTATCATTTATCCAAAAACGTTTATCAGTGATGAGATACCGTATATTTCTTGAATGTTTCAACATCTTCTGGTGCAGATATTGTTTTTGCATATGCATCAATCTTTTGCACTTCCTGTACTCAAACTAATTTGTTGTGTTAAAGATAAGAGTGACTGCTTCTAAGACAAGTAATTACATGTTTTGTGATTTTTTGTATTTTTCAGCGTTATCTAGCCTAGAGTAGGCAATATAGAATTTACACTTTCCTGAATCCACTTCAATAGTTTTGGCCTGCCATTTGCGATGCCATAGTTCTTATATGTGGTGAACACAATCTGAAATATTTCAAAAAAAGGAGCATATGCAAGATCAACTTGCATAAATTTCATGCAAGATCTCACAATTTTCAAAAGCAATAAATACAAAAGTATAAGAGATCATGTCCCAAAAATAACTATGTATAATCAGATCTTCTTACCAAACTGAATTCACCTAAAAATAAAGGTCCACCATCAAACTTCCCTAAAGCATTTTCCAAATAATCAAGAGTAGGCACTGCCATAGTTGGGAAAGTAAATGATCAATTTATCAACCAAATTCATCATGAAGATAGAGTATTCTACCAAGAACTTATCTATATCTGCAAGAAATGTTCTCCTTACCAAGTGCTTTTGGTACCTCGGCTTGTGGATTTTGCAATGCTGAGAACCCTGCAATTTCAAAAGTGTCTGAATACTTTAGTAGCTCATTTGCAGCATCCTTTTTCACCGTATCCTGGACAATTACAATGGATTTATGTGTTTTAATAGGATTTCTATGAAAAGTTAAGAAATAAATTATTTTCCCAAGTAGTAAAGCCAAAGGTCTACTCTTTCCCTCCCTGTTTCCCAAAAAGTGAAATATTACCCTAGGTTTTATTGCTAAGTGAAGTCACTAGAAAGAACAAGCAACAAGTGCATAGCCATTTGGATATGCCAATTTAAATTATGAAATGGAAGTAACATTAAAACAATTAACAGTAAAAGCAAGTTAAGTAGTCTAGATGAATGGTTTAAACTAAAATGTCTTCATAGGTTGTGACCATGATTTATGTTTTTGAACAACCCTAACTGCATGACATTTTAATATGATTATTAAGATTGTGACATGGAATAGCAGTAGAATTATTGAGTAGTTCAGAAGCATCATATACTGTGGGAAGGAGTTTAGGCCCTCCAAAATTGGTCTCTGGATCTCCCAATAAGTCCAAACTCTCTCTTGTGACTTTGCCATTATGCTCAATAGAAGGGACCTAAGAAATGAAAAAAATGAATTGTTTAAAATTTCATTCCTATACATATCTTGCAGTCACAAAAATGTAGACATAGATTTAGATATATGCTTATTATTTTCCTCAAACCCAAGGCATAGCTTACCCAACCATTCAAGTAAAACTAAATGTTAATACTTTTCATGGATAAATTAGAAGTCAAACTTAGGACCTTCCAAGGTGCTTAACCATTGTACTACTGACCCACTTGATGACTGATCCATCTTTGGTTTGATTGTGACTAATTTTTCAACACTAAATTCTAATATTGAATTGGTTCATATTGAATCAATCTTCCCTACATAGCTATATGAAATTAACATAAAAATATTCAAAACAATAATGTCACCCACTTCATTAGATTGCTAAAAAAATTGTGGAGTGTTTCTTACGTTGGAAAATACTCATTCTAAACCTAACCCCTAAACTAGACATTAATAATTCCATTAACTATTTTCCATTCAATAAGTAATAACACCAACCAATCCATGAACCACATAATGGCTCTGAAAGTCATTTTTGGCTTGAGTTGATGGCATTGAAAGCATCTAGTTAAAGGAAAACACATAAGTTGTATACCTTGTTAGGAGGGTAAACCTTTTCCTTGTACCATGTGGGCATGTCTTGCAAGTCTATTGGAACTATTTGAATATCAGTCAGACCCTGCATTTTGTTTTACTTATTGTTAATGAGAATTAATATTCACAAGGACTAAAAACGTCCATCTTAAATAAAACCACGCACATAGAAGCAAGATAAACCACCTTGTAGTTTCTAGCAGCCCAAGCATGTTGAGCAAAGGGGCTGGTCAAACTAATGTACAGTCTACAAAACCCAATTTCATAAGAAACAAACTTACAATGATAGCTAACTATTGAACAAAAATGCATTCCAATAGAATCAATCAAACACATCAAGATAAAAAAAGCGTAGTAACACTTTGAGGAAAAACTAAATAATTTCATAGCAGAGCATACCTTGTGGTTCCATCAAACAATGGGAGAGGTTCCGATTTGGAATTCAAAATAGGGGGGATTGCATCGCTCCAATGCAGTTCAGATAATGATTATTGAATGGTCATCTATAAGTATAGAAAATGGATGTTTTTATAAGCAAAAAAATGCAAAATGGATTATTTATACTCACACTGCTCCCATTTTTGTTCTTAAGTTACTGCTATGCTAAACTTCTTGCAAACACAAACCCCAAACTCTTAGCTTGGCTCCCACAACACGTCTAATAAAATCATAAAATAATCTTCTATATTTTCTCACAATTTAAACAACCTTGTTGATTAAAGTCTTTGGCAATGGTTGAAAACCAAGAATGGGCAATGTCTTGCTTGAATGTAATGGCTTGTTGTTTGGGTACTTATAGTAGAAATTTGGTTGAATGTAATGGATTCTTGAACAACAAGTGCATGCACCTATAGCAGCCTTGAAGGACCAATAGAGATCTGAGCTCACTCATGACGTTTTTAGCTAATTCCACATAAATGTGGTTGGATGGTGCCGCTAAACAGTTTGCGTTGAGTTTTTTATAATTTGTAGCTTGAGAAAGTAAAATGTGTATATTTAAGGTTTTTGTTCTTGTTTTTGTTTTTTATTGTTTGTGTTTGTGTTTGTGTTTGTGTCTGTTTGTTTTGTTTTGTATTTTTTTTGGGTTTTGTTTGTTTTTTTCTTTGGGGATTCATATTAGGTGTAATTTTTACTTACATATTTAAAATTTTCTAAGTCATTTAGATTTTTTATCTTACATAATAAGATTAAGACACTTTTGATGTTCTTAGTCTATCTTAAGAATTCTTCCTTGTCTTTACAACAAAAGTTTCTTCATTGTATACCATATCAATTTCATTTATCTATCTAAAGAAATCTTTAGATTCATAACATTTATGATTCTTATCTCTTATTTTGAAGGTTTTTTTAGTTGCAAGTGATCCTTGGCTCCTATGGGGTTGATCAACAAGACCGTGATGTTGCGAGGTCCCTGCCAAATACCGATAAGACAGTTTTTTTTTGTGACTTGTAAAAAAAATAAATTTCCTATGGAAAAAAAGGGTGACTATGATATGCATAGTTATCTAATAAAAAAGATATACAAATAGCTACCAATGATTCAATTCAGGTAAGGCCTAACTCTGCAAAATAAGGGACTTTTTATACCCATGTAACTTTGGTGTCTATGGAAAACAAACGTTAGTAATATCTCTACACATGCTATCATTAGATTAAGTGAAAAGCATACCTTATGGAAACTATTGAATTATTAATTTGGAGCACAAGATATAGAAATTGTAACGAATATGCCACAAAGGAGAATTGTGTTTGCATATAACATGCATACAAGTGTCCTTGAAATAGTGCTTCTCAAACTTTAGGAAAATTGTATTCTGTAAAACTAGCCAATAACCATTTTGCTTTAACTCTTAATGTTGTTTCTTGATGCAAAAGCTTAGAGCAACACACAAGTTGAAATTGATCCCCAAGTTCTTGTTATTAGCTAGAATAAAGCTCTTAATCATATAAATATAAGGCGTAAAAAGATGAAATGTAGAGTGGGCATGTGTAGATTGGATACATGTTTCAAATTAATCTAGAGTTTTACATAGAAACTTCCATTTAGACATTTTACTTTTGATCCTTCCTTCAATTAAATACTTCTGATAACGAATTATCTATTATACTGCCTTTCTCTTAGGCAAGGGAACCCATCCTAAAGATGTTTGTGTTCTTTATGGGAGACACAACCTTGTGTGTTTATTATCAATGTAAATAGTAGAAAGATTGTAGAAGCATTACTCTTGGAAAATATTTCATTCAAGAATGTCTAGGGCGATAGTTACTAAACATGGTAAAAATTGTACAAAAATAAAGCATTTAAATAATGTTTCACTGTGAAAACTCCTATTACTTAAAAAAAATTGTTTGTGTTTAAAAATGTTTGTACACCTTGCCAGGCAACCAACCTCATTTATTTTTTATGATATCTTAGATTTACAATACAAATGCATCTCATGAAGGTGTGTCATTTCATAATTTGAATTAGGATGAGTACAATTTCTTGAAAGAATCAATCGAATTTTTTAAATTCCTAAGTGCATGAACAAGATCCTAAATCTATGTAATCATTGCCTCTCCAAGCACAAATATTACTTATAAACCATGTTGGATCTATAAATCATGATCATTTCTAACCGGTGATGGGTCGAAAAACCGTGTCTTCCCACTTCCACTAAGATTTGAGCTCCAAAGCCTTTGCACTTTTCAATCAAACTATGATTTGGGTTATCTTATCTCATCTTTTAAGTTTTGGTCCACATATACTCTAGGGTATTGCCAACTACAAACTAGTAATCTAAATTCCTTATAATGTTGTGTCACCAAGAATCTTGCAATTCTTTATCAGTGCAGTATCTCAAAAATTAAAAACAAAGAAACAACATAAACATACTAATACAACTAAATGTTCACACCATGTAACTAAAATTATAAAAGAAAAGCCTCGAAATAAGGCTATGTATGGTTCAGATGAACATTATTTACTATTTTCAGTTCAGTAAAATATGCTGCTCTAAAATATATGGAAGTTTAGACATGGACAAAAAGGTGCATTTATACTTGGACACATCGGGCTTTTAGTTTTTTTTGGCGATAGCAGTTCAAACCAAACTAAATGAATATGGGGTCAAAAGACTATAGTGTCATGGATAGAGAGTGCATATCCTCTGATAAGATTTGCAAGTTGCAAATTGTTGCTTCATTTACAAGATATTTTAATCAACTACTAACTACAAGCTTGTTTACAAAAATACTTAATATATGAAAAAATAATCGAATTTGGGTATTAATTAATTTCATATTAGGTGTAATTTTAACTTAGATATTTAAAATTTTCTAAGTCATTTAGATTTTGTCTTATATAGTAAGATTAAGACACTTTTGATGGTCTTAGTCTATCTTAAGGTTTCGTCCTTGTCTTTATAACAAAAGTTTCTTCATTGTATACCATATTAGTTTCATTTATCTATATCTAATGAAATCTTTGGATTCATAACATTTATGTTTCTTATCTCTTATGTGGAAGGTTGTTTTAGTTGCAAGTAATCCTTGGATCCTATAGGATTGATCAACAAGACTATGATGCTACAAATTTCTTGCCAAATACTGATAAGACGGTTTTTTTTTATGACTTGTAAAAAAATTAAATTTCCTATGGAAAAAAAAGGTGACTGTGATATGCATAGTTATCTAATAAAAAAGATATACAAATAGCCACCAATGATTCACGTCAGGTAAGCCCTAACTTTGCAAAATAAGGGATTTTAAATTATACCCATGTAACTTTGGTATTTATGGCAAAACAAACGTTAGTAATATCTTTGCATATGCTATCATTAGATTAAGTGAAAAGCATGCCTTATGGAAACTATTGAATTATTAATTTGGTGCACAAGATATAGAAATTGTAACAAATATGCCACAAAGGAGAATTGTGTTTGCATATAATGTATGCATACAAGTTTCCTTGAAATAGTGCTTCTCAAACTTTAGGAAACTTGTATTCTATAAAACTAGCCAATAACCATTTTGCTTTAACTCTTAATGTTGTTTCTAGATGCAAAATCTTAGAGCAACACACAAGTTGAAATCGATCCCCAAGTTCTTGTTATTAGCTAGAATAAAGCTCTTAATCATATAAATATAAGGTGTAAAAAGATGAAATGTAGAGTGGGCATGTGTAGATTGGATACATGTTTCAAATTAATCTAGAGCTACAAAAACTTCCATTTAGACATTTTACTTTTGATCCTTCCTTCAATTAAATACTTCTGATAACGAACCATCTATTATATTTCCTTTCTCTTAGGCAAGGGAACCCATCCTTAAGATGTGTGTGTTCTTTATGAGGGGAACAACCTTGTGTGTTTATTATCAATGTAAATAGCAGAAAGATCATAGAAGCATTACTCTTGGAAAATATGTCATTGAAGAATGTCTAGGGCAATAGTTACTAAACATGGTAAAAATTACACAAAAATAAAATATCTAAATAATGTTTCACTGTGAAAACTCTCGTTACTTAAAAAACATCCTCCATGTGTTGAAAATGTTTGTACACCTTGCCAAGTAGCTAACCTCATTTATTTTTTATGGTATCTTAGATCTACAATATAAATGCATCTCATGAAGATGTGTCATTTCATAATTTGAATTAGGATGAGTACAATTTCTTGAAAGAATCAATCGGATTTTTTAAATTCCTAAGTGCATGAACAAGATCCTAAATCTATGTAATCATTGCCTCTTCAAGCACAAATATTACTTCTAAACCATGTTGGATCTATAAATCATGATCATTTCTAACCAGTGATGGGTTGAAAAACCATGCCTTCCCACTTCCACTAAGATTTGAGCTTCAAAGCCTTACTTTGCACTTTTCAGTCAAACTATGATTTGTGTTCTCTTATCTCATCTTTTAAGTTTTGGTCCACATATACTCTAGGGTATTGCCAACTACAAACTAGTAATCTTAATTTCTTATAACATTGTGTCACCAAGAATCTTGCAATTCTCTATCAGTGCAGTATCTCAAAAATTAAAAACAAAGAAACAACATAAACATACTAATACAACTAAATGTTCACACCATGTAACTAAAATTATAAAAGAAAATCCTTAAAACAAGGTTGTGTATGGTTCAAATGAACATTGTTTACCATTTGCAGTTCACTAAAATATATGGAAGTTCAAACATGGACAAAAAGGTGCATTTACACTTGGACACATCGGGCTTTTAGTTTTTTTTTGTGATAGTAGTTCAAACCAAACTAAATGAATATGGGGTCAAAAGACTATAATGTTATGGATAGAGAGTGCATAGCCTCCGATAAGATTCGCAAGTTGCAAATTGTTGCTTCATTTACAAGATACTTTAATCAACTACTAACTACAAGCTTGTTTACAAAAATACTTAATAGATGAAAAAATAATTGAATTTGTTATGAACCCCCCTACTCCTATCAAAAATAACGTCTTTTGATAATCAATTTAAAATTATATTAATAAGGAGAAAGTGTAATAAAAATGTGACTAATTGGTACAATGTCTTGTCTTTAAAGTTGAACATGAAGAATACATTAAAACAAAGATACCATTTACATCTTTGTATTGAGTTAAATTTTTTTAAAAATCATATGATGCAGAAATTACAAAAAAAATCTCTAATTTCTATATGTGGAAAATGCTTCCTCCCTCAAATACTTCTAAGATCAAAATATGTATTTGTAAGAATGATATAATTAACCACTTATCTAGGAAAATGAACAAAAGTGACAACTTACCCCAAAAGAAAACAAAATGTGATTGATCTAACTTTACTTCATTGGATTCCAATTGTGGAAAAAGGGTTGCTTCCATACATTGTAACTTGTGAGCTTCCAATTCTATAACTTGATTTATGAATTATGAAACATATAAAAATTCTAAAAGCTACAAAAGTAGTGTCATGTGTCAAACCACCAAATAATTTGTTATATTGAAACATAAAAGTTCCTTCCAAAGCACTTCAAAGCATATTTTAGAAAAACTTGAAGTTAAAAATCCAAAATACCTATGATACATTAAAACAGAAAAGTGCCTTCCACAATACATGGAAACACATTTTTAAAAAGAATATAAAGACAAAAATCCATCCACATTTTGGAAAAGTCGTCAGCTATTGTGAAACCTTGGCCAAATCCATTAAAAACATTACATCTGAAGCCAACTCACTATTTGTGTATGAACAAACATTATGATACATTTCCTCAAGAAAGCCATCTTTTGAAGCTGTGTTATCACAGTGGATTTGCACATTCCACTTTCAAAATGAATCCCACCAGCCAAAGGTTTCAGTATGAACATGAGAAAGAAATTGAATTTCCTTGCTAAGCTCATTTGAGGAAATTGAAGAGAAAATTATATAAGCAGTTTTACATCAACTGTTTAGGCAATGCAAATGAACGCTAAATTGGAGAAAATCTAGCATGCAACTTAATAAAAGCATATAAATTACATGTTGTATCTACCACTCATTTGAGATGAAATATTCAGTGAGATCTTCCTTTTGCTTAACTTTGTATTTGAATGCAAACTATTTTCAGTCACTTTGTTGCTTGCACAAATCCAGTTATCACCTCTAATTCATCCAATTGCTTTGTGAAAGGAAAAGCATTTGGATTGAATGTAAGTCAGAGGGGTTGGATGGTCATTGCAATTACAATCCAAAAATGTATTTTCCTAATGTTTAAATTTTCAAAGTGCAGATGTTTGAAAGAATTAAAATTGATATGCTCTTAATAATGTGAGCAGGCTTCTATTGTCCAATTTTGCAGTTGTTGCTGCAGGGATGATTGCTAGCAGAATCATGGGAATGGGTACATCAAACAAGGAAGATCAACAAGAGAGTATCGACATGACTATGTTTGGAGTAACAACATCTGTGAATGCTTTTAAAGATATTTTAGATGCAAAAGGCTATGAAACATTGGTATTTCATGCCAACAGAGTTGGTGGGAAAGCTATGGAGGACCTGGTGATAGGAGGTCTTTTACAGGTACTCTATATTTTATGTAAAAACTTGTAACCCTGCATTTACTTTTATACCTCTATCATTTATTTCTCAAAAGTTAGAATGATGCTTCAAATTATGTCTACATCAGTTTATTTAACCATCAAAGAAATCTAATGGATGGGAGATACAAGTCTTATTTGTGGATTACACTGTGAGGAGTTGGAACTTCAAAATATGGGTGGAATTTTCAAACAAATTACTTTTGAGAAATTAGAAGCAATTATAATGACTTTTGATGAATAATTTTTTTCTCTTGTGGATGATATTTGTAGGGTATTCTAGACATTACCACCACTGAAGTTGTTGATTTCATTGTGGGAGGCATCATGGCATGTAATGAACAAAGATTTGATACCATTCTTGAGTAGAATATTCCTTTAGTATTATGTGTAGGGGCCTTGGATATGGTTAACTTTAGACCTAAAGATATAATTCCATCTAATTTCAGTCATTGGAAGTTTCATGTGCACAATGATCAAAGTAAAAGTGAACTCTCCTTAATGCTTTTTCTTCTTCCATCTTTTTATATGTTTCTTGTTCGCTTGCTTCTATATTTTTTGAAGTTCTCTTGCAAAAAAATATAATATGCAATGTTGCTTCATTTTCAATGTGATAGCAAAGCAACTCGTATTTTTCAATTATTTTAGCCCCTTTGTTTTATCCTACTTCTCTTGAAGTAGAGTTTTTTGGAAAAAAGAATGTCCCAAAGCTTTTAGCAGTAGGAGTTTGATTATTGTGATTTAGATTAACATGACCCTAATATCTATTAATGTCAAGAATTATTGTGTCACATTCTGGATTTTTCTAATGCTTGGAAGGTATTTTTCAACCTTAATTTTTCCTTTTTCAAAAGGTAACTCTTATGTGGAGAAAAAAAATTGTTGAGAAGGGCACGTCTGTTTTGGATGCTCCTGGAAATAGTTTCTATGATCCACAAGCAATAGGAACTCTCATACATGAGTTAGAGAGATTCATTCAAAAGACCTCTCACAGATAGGTGAAACTTTTTGAATCAATATTTCTTTTTATAAGTTTTCTTCTATGTTTCTATCTATAATTTAGGATTTAAAAACCTTCTAGATTATCATATCATCTAAGCATCAAGGAGGGGAATTTTTTTTATTAAAACAAGAGAAATTTATAAAGCAAGGGCACTAAGTAACCCTATCAAGTTCAACCAAGTGATCCAACTATTGAGACAAATTTGGGGGAAGTTGACCCCGATCCACCAAATTCCAATCATGCATATGATCAAAAGCCCATTTAGCCAAACAATCAGCAACACAATTCCATTCTCTATGGATATGATTGAAGGTAATATCATCCAAAGAAGCACAAAGAGTGAGAATTTTTTCAACAATCAAGGCCAACTGCCAGCTCACATCATCTAAATTCTACCTATTCAACAAGTTCACCACAACCTAGGAGTCAAACTCACATATGATCCTTTGCCATCCCAAATGACTGCCCCACTCCATAGCCAATAAAATGGCTTGAGCCTCCATTAAATTATTAGAATGAAGACCCTTATAAATAGAGAAGATAAACTAAACATCTATAAAGCTATCCTAACCAACACCACCAATGCTAGCATGACCCAGATTACCATGAGAAGAGCCATCCAAGTTGATTTTTAGGAATCCTTGAGGAGCAGTGGAACATCTTCCCTCCCTATTCACCTTTGGGGTAGGATGTTTACATCTGTTGCACATGAGCTGCCAATGCGAATGAGGAAGATGAAGACGATTACAACACCCAACATCACGGTCCACCGGCATAGTCAGATCACACTTAGCTGCAATAGTTTCCCCCAAAGAATGCAAAATTTTCCACCACAAGTGAGGGGCCATCAACAACACATCCTGAAAGATCTTCCTATTCCTCTCCAACCACGGGTTCCAGATAATAAAGGATGGGCCAAGAGCCCAAGCAGCATGAAGAAAGGGGGTAGAAACAGGGACCCTTCCCCACCGTTCCATAAACTCCACCAATGAGGAAACATGCCAGCAGGTCGTATTCCACACCCTCCACCAAAAATGCCAAACCTCCCTAGCATAGGAACAATGGAAGAAGAGATGGGAGACACTCTCGTCACAGCCCCGACACAGAACACACATAGAAGGGCCTTAGAAACCATGCTTACATAAATTATCCCAAGTAAGACACTGATTTTGAGCCACTAACCACATGAAGAAATTTAACTTGGGCCATGATAGCTTGTGCCAAACTTGCTTCCACCAAGGGACCTCAATGTCCCCAAACAACTTCCTTCCCAATTGCTTCTAGCCAGCAGACACAGAGTACTTTCCAGAAAAATCTGAACCATCCCAAGCCAAGACATCAGGTCCCCTCAAATAATTACAAGCATGAGAAGCCAGAAGCTGGAAAAGCTCACGCCTATCCCCCTCAGACCCTCTGGGTGGCCACTCAGAAGGATGCTTCCAATGAAAACTTACAATTGAACCACAATGTTGCACCACCTTATAATTCTCTACGGTTTCCTATCCAGCCACAATAAAAACATCACAAAGGAACTAGAGGTGAGGAAAAGAAGAGAGAATAGGAGGGTGACCATCCCAAGAATCTGACCAAAAAAGAGCCTATGACCCCAAATGACAAATCTAAAAAAGAGCACGCTTAATCAACTTCGCCCCTACTTTCAAAGTATGTCAAATTATAGAACCACTCCCTTCCAGAGGATAGCGAGGAACCTCAAAAGAAGCAACACCACGAAGATATTTATGGTTGAGAATATGAGCCCATAACTGATGTTGATTAGTACACCATCGCCAGTAAATCTTAGCAGCAAGAACTTGCCTATTCAAAATAGCAGAGCGTAAACTAAGACTACCCTCCTGCTTTGGTCTATACATAGATTCCCACTTAACAAGGCTCCACTTTGAAGACAACAAATTACCACTCCAAAGAAATTGACATGAGAGAGCATCAAATTCCTTAAGGAAATACATTAGATCCACTTAAACAAAGCACCTATAGATGGGAAGGGCCTGTATAACAAACTTGAGAAGAGTCACTCTAGCAGCTGTAGACAACCATCGATGACTCCAATGAGTAACCTTTTTCCTTAGCTTATTAAGCAACAACTGCTAGGAGGATATGGGTTGACGACCAATCGCAAGAGGAATACCCAAAAAGAAAAAGGGAAGAGACCCAATTTGAAACCGCAGAATAGATGCAATCTGCCGTTGGATAGCCTAAGGAATATTAAAGAAGAAGATAGAAGAATTTTTCTCATTGAATTTCTAGCCCAAAGCTGCAAGGTAGACATCCAAAGCTTGCCTAAAGGATCCAACCTCCTGAATACAATCCAAACCCATAAGAGAGGTTTCACCACAAACTGGAGATGAGAAAGCGCTGGCAAGCCCAACCCCCACTGCCACCCATGAATCAAGTTTTGAGAAACCCGAGATTTAAGAAACCAACCCATCCCCTCCACCATTATAATAAACAAATAAGGAGAGAGAGGGTCCCCCTGATGAAGGCCCCTTGTAGCCCCAAAAATCTCAGAAGGTTCACCATTCACAATAAATGAAAAGGAGGAAGAAGTCACACAGCTCAAAATCCAACTCACCCAATTAGAAGAAAAACCAAATGCCAATAGAATATTTTGAATAAAACTCCATTTAACTCTATAATAAGTTTTGGTCATATCCAAATTGATAAACATAGACCTATCCTTATAGGTTTCCATGGAATGAATGACCTTAGACGCAACCACCACCCCATCTAGAATTTGACGACCCGCCACAAAGGCACCTTGCTCCTCAAAAATAATCACAAGAAAACAAGATTTAAGCCTCTCAGTAATCAATTTTGTAATAATCTTATACACCACATTACAAAGCACAATAGGTCTAAAGAAATCAAGCTTGTAAGCAACTTCCTTCTTAGGAATGAGAACCAAAAAAGTAGCATTTAGGGCACGAAGCATCTACTAGCTATGAAGAGACTCCCAAACCACCTCCAACAAATCCAACTTCACAATATCCCAAAACTCCTAGAACAAATCAACTGGGAAACCATCAGGGCCAGGAGCTTTCCCCTTATTCATCCCAAACACAACCTCCTCCACTTCCACTAGAGTAACCAGGTGAATAAGAGAAGCATTCAAATCATTAGAGATCAAAGAAGGAATGCAAGCAAGGACCATATTTTCCTTAGCCTCTGCAGGAGGAGAATCCTTAGTAAACAGATTAGAGTAGAAATGATGAAAATCTCTAGACAAAGCTTGTTGTGAAGAGATCAAAAGACCCTCAAAATTATCAAGAGAAGAAATAAAACACTTATTCCGACAAGCTTGCACCGACTGATGGAAAAAATAAGTATTCTTGTCACCTTCTTGAAGCCAATCAATCCTAGCCTTTTTTTTCCATAAAATCTCCTCATGAATCTCCCATTCCTCCACCAATTTCAGAGCCTGGGCCTCAGCATTCCCAAGAGCCTCTGAGAATTCTAAATCTAAATATGGTGAGTAATAATAACAAGGCGATCTTATGCTTCTCTTTTCCTAGCCCAAAAATTACCAAAACATGACCTATTCCATCACTTGAGATGATACTTGACATATTGCAGCTCCTTAACCAAAGAATACATAGTTGTACCATACGCAGGGGTGCCATCCCACCACCACTTAGCAGCAAGATCACCCAAAGAAGAATCACACAGCCACATAATCTGAAATTTGAAAGGTGGATTCTTTGGATTTGGAAAAGTTGAAGCAAAAAACTTAATTGGCCAATGATTAGAGCCACACCAATCAAGAATCTCAGAGCAAGTGACCAAACTACCTCTAACCCAAGAACTAGAGACAAGGAATCTATCTAGTCGCTTAGAAATTGCTTCAGGCCCACTCCATCTATTATTCCAAGTGAATATTCCATTAGAGGGTTTAACATCAACCAGAGAAAGAGAATCCACATTAGTCTGAAACAGATCTAAAGCAAGACCCAGCCTAGGTAGCCCTCCTCTTTTCTCCTCCAAGCTCAACACATAATTGAAATCACCAAATAGGATCCAAGGCAGAAAAGGTGCACAAGACCTAACCTATCGGATATGAGCCCAAAGCTAGAATTTACCATGGATTTCAATTGAAGCATAAACATTACTAACCAAAATAGTCTCACTAGATTTCAAAACCGAAGCCCCCACAGAAATAGCAGACTGGCTAGAAATCCACCAATGAGGAACAACCTTATGAGGATCCTAGAAGAGAGCCAAACCTCCAGAGTTTCCCCTAGAACCAATACACTCACACTAGCCATAAAACCAAATACGAGGAGCATGTTGTAGCATAAGGTCCACCCGAAGCTTAGTCTCCTGAACACAAAAGATATCAGGAGAATGAACCACAATCAAATCCTGAATAACCTTTTAATGGGAGGTGCTATTCAACCCCCTTGCATTCCATGAAAGAATAATCATGAGGAAGGTTGAGAGAAGTGGGCCTCAATGGTCTTAACAAACCCAAATTCCACTAAAAAATCCCCAGTAGATTTAGTTTTATCCACATCCTTCTTACGACCAACTTTAGAAGAATTTTCAAAATTCCCCTTCTTGAGAGGGCATTGCAACACCCCCAAAGTAGGAGATGATCCCTGACCATTACTTGAAGAGAGAACCTCCTTAGCTAAATCCGCTAAAACAATATCATCCTACACATCTGTAGAGGCACTAGGAGGCTCAGAAATCCCCTACTCCAAAGCCAAAGAAGTATTCTGAACAACAATTTCCTGCTCCAGCCCTGTATCCAACCCAACATCCATGCTAGTGGCCCCAAAAGAAATCTCAATAGGAATCCCCTCCTCCAAAGCCTGATTATCTAGGACCTCAAAATGATTGAAACCCTAATCACTATGTCTATCCTTATAAGTCCACTTCTGAACCCTCCCTTTACCCCTCGGCTTAATAGGAATAAAGCCATCCTTATCAGGGCCACCCTCAACCATAGGCACCTTGCCTTTATCCCCCTTCTCCACCAAAGGCCCAAAATAAGGAGAAGAAGAAACCCCTGCCACTTTGGGTGCTCGAGGACATTGGTATTGAAGGTGTCCATACTCATGACAAAAGCGACGGTGAAAAGGAAGGGACTCATAATCTAACTGTTGAATCCACAAGGAAAATCCAATAACAATTTCCAAAGAATCCAACAGAGGGTTATTTAAATCAATTTCAACACAAATGTGAGCATAAGAGAATACCTATTTATCCAAAGTATTCTGAGCAATGGCAGCCGGCTTCCCCAACAAAGCAACAATCCAATGCAGAATATCCTACCTCCAAATCTCCAACGGTAGCCAAGGTAGATGGACCCAAACAAGGACCCGTGTAGGCAGATCCTTCACTGCATTAAACCTCCATGCCAGGGCTTAATGAACAAACCCACATGATTTTAAAAATATGACCCTCCCTCAAAACCATGATTACGATCTGTGATGCAAGAAAAATCAACCATGAAATAGCCATTCACAACCACTAAAAGATCGAAATCACCTTCAACCTACCAGGTCCAACGAATCCACAACTCTAAAGCCAAGAGAGGGACATGGATACCCAAGAACTTACAAATCAGAACATGTTGGCTCCAATAACATATGTCCTCTTGAACCAAGTCAGGAGAAATAACTAGAACAAGATGATCTTGACTCCACAACAAGAAGCCATTCACTTTCTTAAGCTTAGAGCTCTCATCCACAAAGGATGAATCTGACTTCTGAGCATGCATGACTATCAAAAACACCTGAGATGGCCTTGCCCAGTAATCACCAGGCTTTTGGAAGCCACTGCCATAACCCCACACTGAACCCCTACACTCAGCCCACTCTGAATCCACTAGACCCTTACCCCACCACTTCCGCCATCCACTTCCCCCTCACCACACCACCTCCCACCAACCCTATGCCTGCACAAACCCCCACACCACCCCACACACTACAATAACCTCCCACCGAACAAAGAAAAAAAAGAAGAAGCCCCCCAAACACCTGAACACAGCCAAAAAGGATAGGAATTGGCACATGCAAGAGCAAGTATGCAGCCTCAGAAGTTGCGTGCAACCTCACCTACACACAGAAGTGACACCATTGCTTTCCAAATTTTCCAAATTATCATATCACCTACCTAACATGTACATGCCTAATTTCCTAAGATTTTATATAGTTCTGACCTTATTTCTTGGCAGGTTCGAAGACTAACATGATAAAGGTCGGATTCTTCCAAGAAAAAGAAATTGGAAAATTGGGAGCTTACAAGAAATTTTAGCTTGTTTTAATTCAAGAAATGCGGCCGTGAGACTACACTTTTGTCCAATGCAGAAATGTTCCTTTACAGAAAGCTAGGCATCAACCCCACATTCTTCTCTACAAAATCCATTCAAATTTTAAGCCATCATTTTTCAATAAAGCATAAAGAAAAAACATGACTGCTATTTAATTTTTTGACTTAGCCAGAATAGACCATCTAAGTCCTAGGTTCTAAACCTCTTATACCACAAATATGGACAAGAATACCTCTCAAAAATAAACTATTTCCTCTCACGTAGTTGTTAGTTTCTTTGCTCTGATTTTCAAATTGTCCAAGTTGAAATAGCATTTTCAAATTGTCCAAATTGAAATAGTATCCAACTTATAATGGTTTGTCGACCAAGTCCAACAAGCAATGCCCTTCTCATCTGCCACTATTATTGCAATTATGATGATGGAACTGATTAAATCATCCTTATGGCCAAAACTTTCCTTGCTAATTATATTTGAAAAAATTCAACTTGTCAAATATGTTTTGTTTATATAATTTGCATGTCTACTTTAATAGACAAATATTTAAAAAAAATAAAAATAAAACTTCCAATAATTATTAATAACTAGTTAAAGAAAAGATCTTGTCTATAAATTATGAAGTTAAAAATTATGAAACAATATAAATAATGAATTCAACTAATTCAATTATTATTATATTAATAATAATTAAAATATGTAAATATTAATAGTTAAAAATAATTTAAAATTTTCATATTAACTTAAAAAAATTATATTATAAAATTATATAAATAATTTATTTAATTTTAACAATTTATAATAAAATTTATATTTTAAATAATTTTAATTTTAAATTTATATTTATATTTTTTAGTTTGAATTTTTTTGAATAATAATTATATATTTTGTATGTAATAAAAATATTTTAATAATATTCAAGTAAAAATTATATAGTATTTAACATTACATTTAAATTAATTTTTCATTGCATATACTTTAAGTATATATAAATCTAATATTATAATTGTTTAGATACAAATGATTTTTTTTTACTATGGAATGTGAAAACTTAGATTGAGTTAATTGTTAAACACTATTTAAATGGGGTGATGATTGGATGAATAATAGACAACTTTAAGATTAAATTGATAATCTACATCAACAATTTGAAGTTGGATGAAGGTGTATGAGCTCTGCTAGGGTTTTGTGCTTTTTGCGGTCACCCTTTTGCATCATACTGCACACCCTACGTAGGAAAACCCTTGTTTCTTGTGTGTATAGCCGCATTTACTGCGGTTTTTTGTTTTAATATGCCTTCAACCGGCTCTAACCCAACAATTCTTGCTGGTGTTAGCGGTTCGACAATGATAATCAATGGCTCCTCCTCCAAACAAATGTCCCTGGAAATTTGTTCTGAAAGTATTTCACGAGGTAAGTGCTCTGATTCACCGGTTGATGTGGTTTTTCCTTTACCAAATTTTGATACTGCCTGTCAATGGCTTGAGCAATACTCCCTTGTTGGGTATTATGTTGGGAGAACTCCCCCTGAAAGTGTGCTTAAAGATTGGGTTAACAAGGCTTGGGTCCCTCATGGGGTCCACCTTGATATGGTCCAAAACTTAACCAAGGGTTTCTTTTTGTTCTACTTTGCGGAGGTCAATCATGTGCAGGCCATATTAGGCCATGGGCCCTAGTATGTCCAGTCTTCTCTGTTAGTTTTTCAATCATGGACTCATAACTTTGCTATCTCAGACGACACCAAGTTGTGGGTCCCAGTCTGGATTGAATTCCCTGGTCTACCCTTGCCTTGTGTGTCATTTTTGAATAGTATAGCCTTCTCACTGGGAAGGGTTATTTTCATTGAGCCAGATAGGTTCTTTCAGGCCCACCCCCAAAAGAGGGTTTGTGTGGAAGTGGACCTTTCCAAAGATTTAAAAGACTCCATTGATATCCAAATTGGAGCTCTCTACCACACCCAGAAGGTCACATATATAGGTGTCAGTCAGTGGACCACAAGATAAAGGATTTCCCTTTAGCAGTACCTCGTACACCTTCTCCACCACGAGATGTTGAAAAACCTCGTTTGGCGGTTGCATCTATTGCCAAACCTCATGCAAAATGGACTACGGTTACGAACCAAAAAAATAAGTCCACTAGTTTTGGGTCGAGTTTTGTGACCTCTAAGCCAGTGAAAGATGTTTCAAACCCTTATGTGAAGGGGAAATAAGCTCTGGTTGGAGCTGATTATGTTTCACAGCAGCCTAGGCCAAAGGCTATGCCTTAGTTGGCTACTATCTTGTTAACACAACTGAATGTTTCTTCTCCTGTGATAGGAGCTCACAAGCATTCTCGCAGCCCTTCCCCTCTTAGGGAAGAAGGGGAATATGTTCATGAAAAATAGAGGATTCCCTCCCCGTCCATTCAGATTGGATCAGTTCTAGCATAATTTTTACATAATCATTTCTCTTCTTTGAATGAAGAGGAATTGGGTTTCGAAAACATGGAGTTTCACTCATGAAGTTCCTTTCATGGAATGTTCGAGGTCTAACAAACCTCTCCAGAAAGTATTCTATTAGGGATACCTTGTGCAAGTACTCTGGTGTTGAAGTGCTTTGTCTCCAAGAAGTTAAAATTTCTGGTTTTTTGCTTGTCGCGGCTAGTTGTTCTATTTGGCCAGCCAATAAAATGTTTTGTACTACCCATTTGCTAGGCGTGGCGGAGTTGTCACCCTTTTGGCCCCATGGTGGTACTCCTCTGTGGTTGACCACAGGTTTGATCCCACTCATCGGCTCATTTAGATCCTCCTCAACATTGATAATTATTCCTTTGGGATTATTAATGTCTATGCTTCTAATGATGTTGTGGAACGCTCTTTGCTCTAGCATTGGATTGTTGATTCTTTACCAGCTGCTACCTGGTTACTTTGTGGGGACTTCAATATGGTAGAAATTTTGTCTAACAAAGATGGCACTTTTCCATTTAGATGGACAGCTGGGGAAAGGGAGGCATGGTTTTACATGCGCAATAAATTGGGGCTTTTTGATCCCAATATTGGTCGCTGCCATTCTCATTCTCTTTGGCACACTTGGTGCAATTATCGAGCCGGTTCTGATAGAATATTTAAGTGCCTTAATTGTGCCATGATCTCGATGCAATATTTTTTCTCATTTGACAACTCCTCTCTCCTGGTTAAGCCGTTAGTGGATGTGACTTTGTCAGACTACTTCCCCATTTCTTTTTGTAGTGAATGGGAGACTCGACAGCCTAGTACATGTAAAACTCAATTTTTTTAAACACGTCTTTACTTTGCCACAAGCCTACCCTATCCCACATTCACAGAGTTTGGAATTTGGAGTGCAGGCCAGCTCATCATACAGGCTAGATTTCTTGGTGGAATGAGGCTATCATCTGCACGACTAGATTTTTGTGCATTTATGGGTGCTAGCTGGCTATTTTTTGTTGGCGGTTTTATGAGGCTACCACTACTAACCTATGTGCTACCTCTGAGGCTTTGGTGGCCAACCCCTTTTCTCCTTCATTACAAGTTAGGGTGGAAAACAAAGGAAAACACCTGGAACGAAGATATAGATGGCACAAATACCAATAGTCTAAAGAACACTAATCAACTAAGGATGGAAGATTCCTTCCAAGGAAAAACCAAGGAAGCATTAGCATGAAAAGTATAATACCCCCCCATAATGTTGACTAGGATAACCTAACAGATCCACTAAAATATTGTGTAACACCCTATAGTGCATGGAGGAGGAGAAACAACATCTAAAAGTGCACAAGAAAGCACCTGCAACTGAAAAAGTGGTGTGCAAAACAAAGCACACATGCATGAGGCTAGAATCATATGGATCCATTATTTTCATGGAGGGACACTCACTGAACAAAGGTGTGATGGTAAAAACAAAGGCACTAGACAACCCCCCCATGGCACTTTATAATATAGTGCAAGTACAAAATATGGCACAACCTTATGTACAAAATTCCCAAAATACATGTACAATAATGTAGCACTTTATCTCAATGCGTTTACATAGAATATTTCTTACAAATGATGCTCATAATGTCATAAAAAGACATAAGACTAGAAATACATGAAGAACAACCAAAAACGAAGCAACCCATGCAAAAAAGAAGTTCCCAAGACCTAATATGTCCAAGTAATCCACCAGAGTGTGAAAACACAAAAATATGAATAAAATATACTTGAAGAACAATCTGGAAAAATTGTATGGATGGAACTGTAGAGCTCTGAAAGATGGTTCCAATGCCACTAAGATCATGAAAAATGGAGTAACTGGTCAAAAGTTATGAGATCGAGACTGAAAACAACTCCTCTGACTTCAACTAGTTGTAGAATGTACCAATAGAAAAATGAAGTGATGAGACCCACACCACTGGAAATTTGATAGAATCAGCTTTCAGATGATATCTCGTTTTCCAAAAAATGATATTGTATGCCCAAGTTATGGCCTCTGGAAGAAAACAACTCCAAAGGGGGAAAAACACAGTGCTGGATTAAATTTGATGGTCATTCGACCGTCGTAGCAAAAATCCAGGCCTAAATTTGATGGCCAAACGACCGTCACCGCACTTGCATGATTGGGCTTATTAAAAAAAAATCTCCAGAGTTGAGCAGAAGCTTATTACTAAGACCCTCTTAGAAATTCCAATGTTTATTATTCTTCTTGTCGGGCCCCCTCCAAAGCTACCTATGGCAAGCTTGAGAAGCTGATTTGTGACTTTCTCTGGGCCTCCTCTAAAACTCATAGAGTGTTTCATCCTGTGGCTTGGGAATTATGTTGCCTTCTCAGAGACTCAGGAGGTCTCAGGTTGTTATCTACTCAACGACAAGGGACTGTTATGTGTGTTAAATGGATTATTCATTCCCTTATTGGGGACGAGGCCTTGAAAATTCTTCTCAAGCATAGTATTCAATCTAGCTTCCCTATTCATAGACCTGCTTGGAAGGGGATTGGCTTTCAAACCCTTCTAGCGATGAATGAACCAATCCAGATTGTTGGTACTTTTGTGGCCAAAAGCATCTGGCATGCCTGGGAAGTTATCAAACCTTGGCTCCATTGGGTTGGCTCTTGTTTTCAAGATGGGCTCTCTCTCAACTAGCACAACATTTGGTGGTCGCCTCTTTTTGCTAGCAATGGTCAGTAGTTGGCTAAGTCGCTCGGGCTTAAGGCGCTCATATTTCACAAAAAGGGTATCCAGACCCTACAACAAATTTTTTCCAGACCCACCATGCGTATCATGTCATGGGATGTTTTTCGTGCCCAGTACAGGCTTCATAACCAGGACTGTGCTAATTATGATGGTCTGGTGAATGTCATTCCTGCTGAAATGCTTCATAAGGTTGGAATTCGTGGGACCAAACCTTGGTGGAAAGACTGGAAGTGGTATCCAGACACCCCTTTCAAGAACTACAAGCCTCAACTTGGTTATAAGTGGCTCTCACCACATTTTCCTATGATTCAAAGTTTGAACTAGAGGTGGTTTCTTCAATCTCCCACTCATGTCTAGCATAAAATATTTGTTGCCACTTGGTCTGTAAGTGTTGAGTCAAAGCTTGCCCACTTTTCCTAGTGTGTTTTTTTCCAGGGCTTGCCTGTGGGCTCTCGGCTGGTCCACCTGGGGATCTAGGACCCTCGCTGCCCTTTTTGTGGGCAGGCTGAGAATTTTAAGCATCTTTTCTGGTTTTGTCTCAGAGCTCAACAACTTTGGACTTGGATTCATGACTTTTTTTGGCCCTTTCGGCCAGAACCTTTCTCCTGGAATATGGTGTTGCTTGGAGATTCTCCTAGAATTCCTACAAAATTCACCCAGCTTTGGCACATTTTCAGGGTGGAAATTCTCTTCAATATTTAGGACATAAATGCTTGCATTTTTTCACATACTCAAATGGATATTCATGTATCTTTATATGCTAAAGCTATGATTTTCTCTAATGTGTTTTTACAGGTTCAAGTGTAAGCTAACAAAGTTGCATTTGAGGTTGCTCACCTCTAGGTTCTCCTGGACCATTGGGCTAATGCCCCTTGTATTGTTGCTCAGGTCCCTGTTTTTCCCACCTCTTCCCGTGGATGGTCGCCCTCCAGGGGCCGATAGTGGAGTGGCTCTTTGCGTCCTCGTTCACAACCCACGCCTCGGCGGGATTCTCACACTCCTCGGTGCAACTGTTCTCCTTTGTCGCGGGCTAGCCAGGGGTGGCCTTCTGATAGTGCTTCAGGGAGTGGCGGCGGTGGTTCTGGGTGGCCCTCTAATGATCCTCCTGCTTCTGGCTCTGGTTGGCCAGTCACTGGTAAAGCGTTCCCGCATCTGGCGCTTGCAATCTCGCCCTGGTGCGAGGAAGAAGATAAAGAGAAAAAATATGTTGCTGATGGTTAGGGTCCTCCTCCTGACGTCACTCTAGACCCCACTAATGTATGGGGGAAAAATTTGGATGACAGAGACCCTCCTGGCTCTGCTGGCACTGCTCTGGCCACTTAATGGCCTTTTTTTATCTTTATAATTTTGGACTTTTGGGCTTAGCCCACATGATCTATTAATTTTTTGGGCGTTGCCTATGTGACTCTTGGGGTATGCCTTTCTAGCACCCACCCTTTTTTTGTGAATATGTATCTTTATATTTGAATTAATATAGATAGCTTCCTATTCATAAAAAAAAATGACTTCAAAAATTGCTATAAAAATGTTTATGTTTAAGATTCCTGAAAAATCTGCCCTTATTGCCTCATTTTTTTCAGCCAATGAAATTGAGAAAAAGTAATTTTGGAATTTCTAAAAGTTAAAAATCTTGCATTTTACTTTTAAAATATTAAAATAAAATGTATTGAAAAAATAATAATGAATTTTGATTGGTTGAAACTAAAACATTTAATAACTAGTTAAAAGTTTCCCCTTGCCTATAGTTCCATGACAAAAACTAATAATAATTCTTACATGGTATCAAAGTTCTAAATTTGTAATTCTCTTCTTTTGTTACATAAATTCATTTACAAAATATTTTTATTTTCATATTTAACTTTTGTAAAGTAGAGATGCAATTGTTTTAACTTTTTTTTTTTTTTTAAATTATTTATCATCAATTTTATTGGTCTAAAAATTTTTAAGCGATAAAGGGTGGATTTTCAGGGAGCATAAATTTTTTATCACGGGTTTTTAAGGTTTTTGTGCCACAAAGACTATAATAATAAAAAAAATTAGCTAATTTTTAAGAAATAACTTGTCAAAATTAGTTTACTTGTTTTTTACATTATCTTTTTTTTTTTTTTTCTTATTGATGAAATAGGAGTGAATAATTTTGACTTAAAATGATAAAATGAAATAATTTAATATACTTTGAAAAACACTTCATTTTTATCACCATTAATCATATTATTACTATCACCAAAATTTAATTTGATATACTTTGAAAAACACTTCATTTTTTTCACCATTAATCATATTATTACTATCACCAAAATTTAAATTTGATAATCTTATGATTATATTTTATGGTAAAATACAATTGAAATTTTAAGTAGATTATATTATTTAAAAAGAGATATCCAATAGATGTCAAAACATTTATACATTCTTATAAATACATTTAATCTATAACTTTTCTAAAACAAAATAAATCTTATTTTTTAAAAAATATGACTTCAAATAAATAATTTAAAAAATTATATAAAAATAGAATAATTATAAATTCAAATCACCATTAATCATATTATTACTATCACCAAAATTTAAATTTGATAATCTTATGATTATATTTTATGGTAAAATACAATTGAAATTTTAAGTAGATTATATTATTTAAAAAGAGATATCCAATAGATGTCAAAACATTTATGCATTCTTATAAATACATTTAATCTATAACTTTTCTAAAATAAAATAAATCTTATTTTTAAAATATGACTTCAAATAAATAATTTTAAAAAGTATATAACAAATAGAATAATTATAAATTCAAATCTTAATTACTACTATCTTATATACAATAATAAATAATTTCATATTAGTAATTAACAAAATATTAAATTTTTAATTAAAAAATATTAAATTAATGAACTCTAGTTGATGAGGTCATAAAAGAGATACTTCATCTCAATTTTTAAAGTGACTCGAATACAACATTATAAATAAATTCTCAACTATGGGATAAAGGATAATTGTATTTTCTTAAAGGAGATGAACAATTGGGTGGACCATGACCCATTTCCTATTAAAAAATAATTAATTTAATAATTTTTGATAATTTTTAAATATTTTTTTATTATTTTGATTATAATAAAAAAAAATTGAATCACATTACTTTCAAATTTTGGTAGATTAATTTTATGCACATAAAATTACTATTGAACATCATGACAGGTATGGATCTATGCACTATGAACTTTTGTAACTATGCCACCTAAAACTCTACTCTACATTGACCATCAAAAATAGGTAGTATTGAAAATTTTTGAGGCTATCAATTAGGGTCAAGCTCTCCTAGATTAACCCCCTAGAATGAGGATAGGTAAGTGATCAACCAAATAACCCAACTTTACTCAAGATTGCTCCATTTATCAATATGTAATTATATTAATTCATTTCATTAGAATGGACCCAAAACTAAATGAGAGTTGGTATGGGTATGCAAATTTCACAATTATAATAAGTAAACAAGGTTTTTGAAAAATATCCAAATTTTTCTTTCAACAAAGTGTTTAAATGAAATTTTCTCAATTTGGTTTCATTCAATATTTTATGTTCAATTATTTTTTATTATGTTAATTATTACTATTTTTCTACACATTTTGATTATAAGAAATAAGAATTACAAAAACATTTTGATTTAGAAAAGTTTAAAGATTATGAAAGCATTTTCTTTGAAAATAATCAAATGATTGCACACATAAATCATATTTTCTAGAGTGAGATTAAAAGCCAATTGTATTATCTAATTTATTGAGTCTTACACACCAACTTAATTTAAAGGATTATTTTCATGTTTTATTAGTTCAATTCTTTGTTGAAAAATAAGATATTCTCAAAAGAATTTTTTTTATATAATTTTTTTAAAATATGAATTTATTTCTAATTCATTATTATTTTTCATAAAAAATAGATGTTTAATGATTATGAAACATTTAAAAGTGAATTACATTATTTATTAATTCTTAGAAACTAATTTTTAATTTTATAATAGAAAAAATACATAACTTCATTCATTTTACATTACTTTAAATCCATATTATTGATATATAATATCATGCTAATTTAACTATATCATGCTAATTTAACTATTTTAACATACTCACTAACCCCAAATCTAAATAATATATTTAATATTTTATTATATTTAATTAGTTTTATTCTTTATTAACTATCAAATAATTTCCACATTATATTTAATGAGTAAAATCTTTATGGTAAAAATACTAATATAATAAACATTATTTGATTTTTATCTACAAAGGAAATCATAGGTGAGGCCTATTTTTAACTAGCGATTATTATTTTGTTTTGCAGCCAATCAAATGTGCAATTTTTTTTTAATGTAAAGTTGTTTACAAATCATTATTTTTCATATTTATCTTTTGTAAAGTAGATATGCAATTTTTTTAATTTTAATCTTTTTGAAAATTATTTATCATCAATTTTATTGGTCTAAAAATTTTAAGTGATATGGGCGGATTTTTAGGAAAGTAGATAGAAAACAATTTTTTCGCAGTTTTTACAAGGCAGTTTTTCCACCACTTTTAATTACTAGTTGAGTTTGAGTGTTACATGAATACTATAGATTAACTAATTTTGTTATTGGTTCTTTAGGTTTTTGTATAACAAGAAATTTTAAATTTTTCTCAATAACGGTTTTTATGGAGTTTGCTTTGGTTTATTGTGTGTGGGGGGGTTAATTTTAATATTTATATTTTCTTTTAATTGCTAATGTTGGGCTCTTTTTGTGGGTGATGTGATGTAGACTGGAAAGCCCTTTTGGGCTAGTGGACAATAACACCTCAAGCCAGATTTTAATCTTTCTTCACTATGACTCATATCCTTTTGCAGTGTAAGATTATTTGTTTTTTGCTTTTAGGTATAGATTGAAACAGTTTATTGTATATCTCTAGTTTTGAGAATGTAGAACTGCTTTGTCAAATGATATTTGCTGAAAAAATAAAATTAAATCATCCAATAAGATCTTATTTATCTGCCAAGAAATTTAATAATGTTTTTTTTCATCTTCCCAAGTTTGTCAATAGAGATATGTTTGAAGATCCCCAAGTTTGGCAGAAAATGATGAAAATTACTTCAACGTACATACAGTTTTTAATGAAAACCCAAACCCTGGAGCTACGCCTGCATATTTCTTCTTGAATTTGTAACCATGTAATTTAAGCAAAAGTAGGAGCCAAGTAATTTTGTAAATAATACAAAATTTGTGTTTGAATTTTTATGTTATGGATGTAACATTGTATAACTTGTTTTTCCTCTTCAACCAATAACAATGGCAGGATTTAATTTTATATGAAAAAAAATTTAAATGTAAATTTTTAATTAATTATCATCCCCTCGTACGATTTGCCTAAAACCCCTCGCATTTTATATGTCCGACGACCATCAAATCCTTTTCTCAAAAACATTTTCTTATTTTTTGTGTTATGAGATTTTCTTATCACATTCAATTACCTATTTCAACACAAATTTTAAATATTATGAATTTTTATTGGGAATTTGCTAAGTTAGAAAATAATACATCTGTTCAAAATCATCTTTGGAAAATTGCCAAAGTTTATAGAAAATTTTAGAATTTAATTTGCCATTGAAAGATTAGGTACATTTTGGTACTAAATATTTTGAATACTAGAAAAAACTACTGCTTCAATAGAGTGGTAGTTGCATAACTATTGGGGCAATATGTATCCATTGGGGTGGTTGTGAAACTACCAAGATGCTTATGAAGCTACATCTATATTGACTAACATTTTCTTTACCAATTAAAAAATACTTTTCTTTCTCCAAATTTTCTTTTCTCATTGACTTCACTGATATACTCTGGAATCTAGATTTCCCTAAGGTTGTCTTCATCACCGAGAAATACTCTATGGCTGATAAACTAATGAATTCAAGGATACAGAGTCTTCAATATCATCTTGATTGAGAGTGATAACTTTTGTTGCTTTAGAGTCTAAACAACTAGCTCAATCTGACTTATAGATCCTATGCAAGTCAATTATGGATCTTATTTTGAGGGCTAATTTTTCAGATTTTAATGTCTTATACCCTTTCTGATAATGCAAGAGGTGAAGGAGAATTGTAAATCTTTACAAAAAATATCTCTACAAGGAGTTGGAACCAACAAGAGTGAGCAAGCCTATAGCAACAAGATTATAAAGTAATTATATTATCAACATTGTTGCTAAAACATAACACACAACAAATTAAAACATATCTATTCTTGAACATTTTGACAAGAACTTCGCTGCTCTACAACTCTTGTTTGTAAATTTTTAACCCAAAAAATGTATTTGACCCATCTTAGTGCAAAATAGACCTCATGTTTGCGCTTTGGAAACCCAAAAATGCATAAATTGATATAAAACCCAATAAGGCTTGGCATTGAAAAAAAATGACCTTTCTTGGGGGATTGAATAGAATTGACCCATATCAATCTATATAATCATATAGTTTCCACCCACCATTGCTACATAGTCATTATGCTTTTAGCAAGGAATATTTCTCTACATCAATTCTATAGTGTTGGTATAAAATTTCATAAAAAAAAATAGGCCACAAAGTTTTTTATAATTTGTGGAAGAGCTTATATTTAAATTTTTTGTGTTTGTGTTTGTTTTTATTTTTATTTTTGGGATTATTGAGAAAGTAAAGCGTGTAGATTTTTAATAAATAGATTAATTTTTTATAATATAAATTAAAAATGATAAAAAATTTATTTATGTTTTTTAATTTTATGATGTGATTTATTAAAAAAAATAAAATTAAATATTATATTAATTATTATTTTGGTAAGTAATTGAAATATTTAATATTGTTTATTTTTTATGTTTTAAATTAATAAAAAATGGCACTCCCCGTGTACTCAGAATGTACACCCTTCGTGTACTTAGAATAAATGGGTTAGTTGGGCCGACAATGCTAACACAGCCTGGTCCCCCTTTCCTTCTAGTAGGTACAGACCTTTGACTAACAATCGTCAAAATCCTCGAGACAAAACTTTTACCCCTTGGTGGGCCTGTGGCATACTAGAAACTCTCGAGGTGGGTAACACCATATTCCTAACCCCTTGGAACATCATTTTGGTAACCCTAATTGCCATCATTTTGGTGATTTCCATTATGCGGCTAGTTTTTAGAACTTATGAGATCATGGCCATTGTGGACCAAACCATGTTAGCAAGTGTGACCAGAAGACACATCCACATCATTTTTCTCACTCGCGGGGAAATGTCCCTTCTTCTTCGCATGGCAGACACTTTTCTGGAAACCCTCATCCCAGAGGAAAAGAAAACATGGGTTTCAACCCATCATAGTACAAGGGTTTGAGAAGCTCAAATCCTCAAGGAGGAAAAGAAAAATTTGAAAAGGGTTCCTGATGGTTGAGGAATAACTATCTGACTAATAATTGAGTTGCTTCCCTTGACAAGTTTGAAAAATTTAAATCCCCCTTTCTTCCAATTTCACAATCTACTTCAAAGAGAAAGTTAAACTTTAATGAGGATGTCCCCTTGCCTCAAACTAATCTTGCTTCGACCCCCTTTGCTCTTTTTCTTCTCCCCCAATCTCTCAATCTGAATCTAATGCTAAATCCCTTATTTCCCCTAAAAGAAAATGTGGGTGTAAGTTAATTAAGGAGAAAACCAATTTGGAAATTGTTGTTGGTCTCCAATCAACACTGGAAATGAATCTTAGATCAACATCTAAGAAAGGGGATGGTGCTAACACCCCCCTCCAAACTACACAGTGTGATTCTACTATGGGGTGCAAAACCTCAAAAAGAATTCTAAGAATGAGGAGAGACGGTATCTCTCCTCAAGAACAATGAGGATCTTATCTTGGAATGTTAGGGGATTGAATGAACCTAGCAAACAACGCCTTTAATCAAGTGTCAACTTTTTGGAACTCTTTCAAAAATTATTCTTTTACAAGAAACAAAACTATCTCTCTAATCAGCCTTGGATATATTTGGTTCTTGGGCTAATTGGGACCTGATTACCTCTCCAGCCCAGGGGGCTTCAGGAGGTCTTGTGATTACGTAGAACAAAAAATATGTGAAACTGGACTCTTTTGATTCTACTATCAAATGGATAAGGGATTTGGTTAAATGCCTAAAAACAAAAAACTCCTTTTGGATCTTCAACATTTATGGATCGTGCTCTACTTCAGGGAAGAGATAAATTTGGAGGCGACTTTCTTCTATCTCTTCTTCCATCAACAATAAATTCAAAATCTTTATTGGTGATTTCAATGCAATCTGAAATCTTTCTAAAAAATTTGGAGGAATATCACCTCCTGCAGTTGTAATGGATGATTTCATCAAGTTTATACTGGACAACAAGTTATATGATTGTCCCTCAAATACTAGTGTTTTCACCCTAACAAATAAGTGCAAAGACTTCTCTCAAATTGCAAAAAATCTTGATAGTTTCATATTATCTAATAACTAGTTAAATGCCACTAGGGATTTCTCTTCAATTATTCATACTTTTGTTGGTTCGAATCATTTTCCCATCTCTCTCTTGATATTTGAGGATAGGGATATTAATAAAATCCCCTTCAAATTCAAAGCCATGTGGTTTCAAGATGAAAATTTTATCCACCTATTGAAAGATTGGTCGATGAACTGCCTCGTCTTTGAGGGTTCAAGGATGTTTAAAACTCTACAAAAAATTACAATATATGAAAGGCAAGGTAAAGGAATGGAATATTATTCATTTTAAAAATATATTTTCTGAAAAATCAAGAGTTGAATCAAAACTTTTTGATTTATATGAGATAGTGATTAAGACGGGTATGGATGTCACTCTTTACAACAAACAAAAGAAATTAAAAGTTGAACTTGAAGAGATCCTTTCCCATGAAGAAAGTTATTGGAGATAGAAATCAATGGAAACTTGGTTAAGAGAAAGGGATAAAAATACCAAGTTCTTTCATGCCTCAACAAAACTAAGATGTCAATCAAACAAAATCATCTCCATTCAGTTGTCTTCTGGAGACATGCTCCTTACTAAAAAGGAAATTGGACTGGAAGTTGTCTCCTTCTTCAAAAACCTCCTAACCTCGATGAAATATCATAAGTCTATCGAGAACAATGTGGTCATAAATAATATTCCATCCTTAATCACTAATGATCACAACAAATTCTTAATGGCTAAATTTTCAATGGAAAAATTAAAAAGGTGGTATCTTCGATGGAAGATGAAAAATTCCTCCTAAATGGGTTTACAATTCTCTTTTTCAAAAATTTAAGACTTCGTTGGTCAAGATATTCTTCTAGCTTTGCAAGAATAAAAAAGACATAAATATTCTGAAGGAAGTAAATGCAACCCTACTCGCCCTCATACCAAAACAATCTGATCCACTGTCTTTCAATGACTTCAGACCAATAGCTTTATACAACACTATTTACAAGATTTTCACTAAAGCTATTACTACAAGATTAGTGAAGCTTCTCCCTTCAATCATTTTTAAAAAATAGGGGGGTTTCATTCTTGGGAAGGACACTCCAGAAGGGGCTATTTTGGCTCATGAAGTCCTGCACTCAATAATGCTTGATAAATCCCCAGAAGTTGTGCTTAAATTGGACATGATGAAGGCTTATGATAGGGTGGACTAGGATTTCTTGATGGTTGTTCTAAACAAATTGGTTTTAGTCATAGTTGGTGCAAATGGATTTATTCATGCCTCTCAGGTGCTAGATTTTCTATAATTGTAAATGGAACTCCACATGTTTTTTTTGCTCCAACACAAGGGGTGAGACAAGGTGATCCCCTATCTCTCTTTTTATTTATTTTAATGGCTGAGGGGCTAAGCAGATCCATCATTTTTGCTCAAAATGATGGAATTTGGAAGGGTATATCTATAAGGCCTTTTCCATTGCCTATCTCTCATTCCCTTTTTGTAGATGACATGCTTTTATTGGGGAAAGCGACTATGGAGGAGGCCAAAGTTATAAAAAAATAATAAAATATTACTATTTGCACTTGGGCCAATTTTTCAACACTGACAAATCCAAAATTTTCTTCCTGAATGTTAAACCCATTGTCAAAGCTCAAATTTTAAAATTTTGGGGTTTTCAATGCGATTCACTTCCTTGTAAATACTTGGGCATTCCTTTTTTCTCAAGAAAAGAGAAACATGATTTTTGGGACAAAATAATCTACTTAACAAACTTTGGAAATCAAAATGGTTATCTTTTGTGGGGAAGCTTGTGATGCTTCAATCTATTTTACATTCTCTTCCAATCTATTTGATATTGGTGTTAAAACTCCCTAAGGGAAAGGGGTGTGACATTCAAAAGATCTTTAAAGACTTCCTTTGGTCCAAAAATATCACATCAAAAAAGAAATTGTCTCTTATGGTGTGGGACTCCCTTTGTGCTCTTAAAACCCAAGGGGGTGTAGGCTTGAGAGATCTTTGTCTCTAGAAAAAAGCTCTTGGGGACAAACTGGTTTGGAAAATTTACTCCAAATCGAAGGTCAAATGGTGTCAAATTATGCAACATAAATACTTGGATTCTCTTGAGAGAGAATTTTCACTCAGAAAAAATCTTCCATCAAGCTCCAAAATATGGAATTTTATATCATCCTGCAAATTAGTCCTTCTCCCTCACCTCTCTTGGGTAATAAACAATGGTGAAAAGGCTCTCTGGAAGGATGCTTGGAATGGAAACAAACCTCTTAGGTCTATTGGAAACTGGAATCAAATTGAGACTGCTCTCAAAGCTAGATGGGGCAATAAAGTTAGAGATTATTTAGTTCTAGACTTTGTTGACTCTTGACTTGTAAAGTAATTTTTTTTTAACTTTTTGCAAGTTCCTCCACATGAAAAATCTTCTCTAAAATAAAAAGTTAAGAAGAGAATTTTTTTTGTCCAATAGGCAAGATGAAATCATTTGGTTAAAATCTAAATTTGGTCAATACAATGTAAAACATAGTTACAACTCTTTGATCACTCAAAATCAATCAACCCCCTAGCCTTTTAAACTTTTTTGGGGACCTCATGTTCTCCCTAAAGTAGGTGCATTTGCATGGTTGGAAATTAAAGATAATTATAACAGGTATGCAACTGGATAGATTGGGAATCGCTCCATTATTTTCTTGTGTAATGTGTGGGGATGCTTATGAATCTGATGATCATTTATTAATTGGCTGCAATTTCACCCACCAATGCTGGACCTAGGTGATGAATAAGCTGGGTTGGTTGAGCCCTCTCCATAATTCTATCCTAAATCACTTTCTTAGTTGGCCCTCTCTATTTTCTAATTCCTCCTTTTTCGTACATTTGGGAGATATGTCCCTCCATAATCATTTGGAACATATGGCTTGAATGAAATAAAAGAATTTTTAGCAAGAAGGCTTCTAAAACTTCCCAAGTCCTGCAAAAAATAGAGATTTTCATTTCTAAAGTGACAACTTCCACACTGTACAATAAGACAAATTTAACCAGAAACTTCTCCTCTTGGGGTGATTTTATTTTAAAGAATTGGCCACTCCTTAAACTCCCTAGAACTAGTTCTGTGTTGAACAAGGTCCCTGCTATATACATAAAATATATAAATTGGATCCCACCCCCTAGAAATTTTTTCAAACTAAATTTTGATGGAGCTTCTAGAGGAAACCCTGGTAAATCTCTAGTATTGCAATTTTAAGGGACTGGCATGGGCACTTCATTGATGCTACTTGTGAATTGATACCTGATGGCACAAATAATGTGGTTGAGTTTGATGCTTTAAGAATTGTCTTAGATTTGGCTATGATATTTTTTATCTCTCATATTATCATCAAAGGTGATTCAATGTTTGTAATATCAACATTGAGAAACATGAACTCTAAATCTTGGCATCTGAATTATATTTTATCTCATATTTTGAAACAGCTAGAAGGGTTCTCCAATTTTCAAATTCTACATTGTTACAGAGAGGCCAACTCTTTTGTAGATAGTCTGGCTAAAAAAACAATTGATGAATCTATGTCTTACAAGGAATTTATTGGACAAGAATGTGACTTCATATTTCATATGAAGTGATCTTTTAATCCTTTATATTGGTTTGTGGGTGGTGACTATTTCAATTTCCTTGGGCCACTTGGGGATTCCATTATAACCTTTTCTCATTGCTAGGGAGGTTAAATTTGAATTTGTTTACTTTTTCCACACTGTTTTGAATACAATTATCATGACCCTTATTACATTTATTGTTGGCATGGTGTGCAATCCTATTCATACCACATGTATAGTTCTTGCTGCTTTTGTGGGATGGGTCACCCTAGCTAGTAGTTACTTACCACGTAGTCTTTTGGTGCATTTATTTCCCATTGGTTTTCCCATCAGTTCCTAATTCCTCCCATTTCAATTTCTTGGTTACCGTTAAGTTCTCATGGATTTATTCTTTAGCAGGATCTGATGTGGCTACAATTTTCTAAAAATCCAAATGGGTAATATGGATTGACACTCCTGCAAGTGTTGTTTCCTCCATTTTTGGAGATGGTGATTTGAATTTGTTGGTGGCTTCCAATTCTCTAAAAATATAAATGTTTAACATGGTTTGAAACCCCTACATGTGATGGTTTTTCATTTTTGGAAATGTTGATATGAGCTTGACGATGACTTCCATTTAATACTCTGGTTTCTTTTCATGTTGTTATTACTAAAACTGGGCCTTGTTATTTGTACAACCCTCTCAGCCATATTCTTCTTGATAATGACACTTGTCCTTCCCTTAATTTATGTTCACCAATATGAATCCATTTCATATTACTGAAAATTTATGGAGGAATTTATGAAATATATGTGGAATTTGAATTTAATGCAAAAGCTTTCAAAGTCCATGATAATCTTATGGAAAGTGTTTGTTTGGATGGCTAAATTTGGCATCTCATATATTGTTCTCTTGATGTTTAGTATGGGTGTATTTGGTGATAAAATGCTTCTCTTTTGTCCACTCACGGAAGGCTACTTTCATTGATGGACATTGGAGAATACTTCTTTAGCAGCCTCCACTATTTTGGCACTGATTCCATGACTACCAACATGAATTGACATTCTATTTGTTGATTACTTTTTTTTTTGGCACACGACATCCCTTATTTGGCCATTTGGTACAACCAAACTCATTGCATTAATGGTCTTCCACCTCCTCACCTCTGAATGGTACAATGAGAGGCCAATATTGTAGATGTAGGCTTGTGCAATTGCTTTGCAGTGTTTCTATGGTTGCATTTTCACTTCTTTTTAACATGGAATATTGGTGGAACTTCTATCATTATATTGTCTTGCTCTAGTGTGATAATGGATAACTTGTTCAGGGTTTTGGTCTCAACTAGAATCCATGAGATTCATGATAGCTTGCCTCTCATGACTGATAAATTAAGGAAAACTTTTATAATAGAATGTAATCAAGTTGTAGATGCAATTGAAATGGTTTTGGGCAGTGACTGGATGGAATTTCATGCCATGGAACTTCCTCACAAAATTGCTTCAAGATTCATATCCAACCTCATGGATGTTCTCTAGTGTATGGAAATGGTTAATTTTTTAGCTAGTGTTGATGGTTGTTTTTGCACCTCTCAACATAGATAGAACACAAGTGTTCTATCTCTCTTGAAAGGTAATTTCTTGCAAACAAGCTTCAAAAACCACCCCAAGGTCTCTTAGATGTTAGGTCATGATAGTTCATAAACAATTCAATTTTGATGTGTGATTTGAAAGTAATCACAAGGGGTCTTTATGGTTCAAAAAGCATGGAATTTATAGGTCTATAATGAAGTTACAAAAATCTAGAAATGGGTGTTTTGTAACTGTAAATTCAGAACAACAGTCTAAAACTTGTTTTGTTCATCAGATATAACATTACTATGATGTTAGAATTTTAAGTTTAATTCAAATTTAAAAGAAATGTCAAAGGTTTAAGGTTTATAGAGGTGTCCTAATTTCTAAGAACTATGAACAACAACAACAAAAATGACAAGTATTATAGTAGAGAGACTTCCCAAAACCAAGTTTTACTTAACCAAGAATGTTCTACAGTGTCACAAAACCAATGCCATCTTCTAAGGTTAACTTCAAATTTTCAGACTGTAACATGAATACATGAAGCATGCACATTCATAGTTGAACTTAAGTGCAATAAAGGAAACAAACTCAGACTAGCATTACATAGTAATCTATCATCAATAGAATACCAAAAGAATGAGTTGGAAGTGCATCAAATACTATAACACATAGACACCATTAAAGTTGTTTAGGAACTAACAAGCTGAAATGGAACTTAAATAGTAAATAAACTCAGCTAAAATAAATTGAGGCTGAATCATGCACACATTAAGAGAAACACAAAGAAATCACCACCTCAATTCTTTCTTACATAAATATTGCTTCAAAATTTTATTTTTACAACTCATCTCTCTCTTTGAAAATGAGAGGATGCCCCTATTTATAGTTTCCCAAAACCCAAATGAATGCCCAAGATTGATTTATGACGAATATCCCAAATTTAATTCAACTTAGGGTTTACATCAAGTCTAGGATAAGTATAATATTTTGCAATATAAAATTGGCAACCATTTTGTCTTTAGCTTATTTTGTCCTCTAGTCAATTTCATCCTATAGCTTATTTTGTCTTTTAGCTACTTTTGTCTTTTAGCTAGAAACTATAAATATTTATCCTCTATTATAACATTTCTAGCTTCTTTTTGTACTAGAGCATATTGGAGAAATTTCTTCATGATGGTCAAGAGCGTAGCATGCTCTAGGAAGTTGGACTTGTTGATACTATAGGTGATCATTCTGAATTCTTTCATTAACTTTGTGTGCTACTTCACGCACATGACTCATGCTTGAATGATTTGCTCTAATCAAGTAAAGGCTCATGCAACAAATTCCATAAAATATGTGGTCAAAATGTCACTTGTTCCCCACTCCATTTTCTTATGGAATTCATGCCTAACTAGCTCGTAATCTAGCTCCTAAGTGGGCATTTTAACCCCAGCCAGTAATTTTAGGGTCTCATCACATTCAAACAAATTTTCAAGGATGCAAACAAAAACAAAATCCAGATCAGTTATCAACTTTTCCAAAACTCCTTTCTTGAACTCAAAATTGAATAACCAAGCCTCGAGCAACCAATGGTCTTCTTTGGGTAGAACCAATTCCTGCTCCTAGACCTCTATAGATAGTTTTAGGATGCATTTCAGCTTGGGGCATGTCATATTATACAAATTAGGAAAGCCTTTATTAGCCTCTTCCTCTTTTGTAATTTCCTCCTTCAAAATTAAGAAGTGATTGTGCAGTTTGACCCCGTAGCAGATGACTCTATTGTCAACATCAGTCACCCTCTTGAGCCAGTCTAAGGTAGACTTGGTCCAATTTCTCATTTTTCCATTTTGTTGATTTCTTCTTTGAATAAGAGGGAATGCATTAGGGATTTTGATAGAATTTTTTCTCCAAAAGTAGCCCATTGCTAAATGAAGGCCATCAGTTCTACTACTTGTGCCTTCAATTCTTCCTTTGTAGCTTGATCCTTATCCATTTGGTTAAGGATGCTACTGACATCCCTAAAAATCATCATTTTTTTGTGCTTGGGAAGTAGGGCCTAGAGTGATAGTCGTTACTTGATAATCCCTAGCATGGATGGTCCCCGCATCCTTATTAGCTGCTGGGGTCACCACCTGTAAGATACAAGAGCCCAATGCATCTGTGGTGATATCAAATTTGATTTCAGGATTCTTCTTTTCCCATATCTTGATTTGAGCTTGAGCCAATATGGCTTCTAGGCAATCCTTTGGGTCTAGAATCACTAGAGCCTTGGTCTTCAATTGTTGCTCTAGCCATGAGGGAATCTCCATTTGTTGATCAAGAGATGTAGTGTTGAATTCATTCTTCACATTTCTTTGATCCTTTGGAAGTTCTTCCTCCTCACGCCTAGGAGCATCTTCAATGTTCTCTTCTTCATCATCCTACCCCTCTTCCATTATAGCTCTCCCTTTGTCAATTTCAAGCTTCACTCTTTGGGTAGATTCATCAGCTCTTTGTTCAACATTTCTTGTTGTGCTAATTCTTTATTAGGCTCAATCTCATCCTCCTGAGTAGATTCGGCTTCCTTCTCACCAACACTTCTCTTCTCTTGATCTTATTTTTCAAGATGCATTTCTTCATCTTGGTCAGCTTCTTGAGGTTCATCTTTTTTAGCCTTTTCTCCCTGCATAACACTAACCTCTGGGTCATTCTTTTCCTCCCCGAAGCGGTGCTCCTCTAGACTTGCCTCTTTGTCATCATGTCCCTTCTCATGTTCATCTTCAGGCTCCTTGTCAAAGGTATCCACATCATAGTATTTGTCAAATTTTCTTAAATCTCCATCCTTAGGAATTTGTTTCCCCTCTTCTTCTAAAGTAGTTTCATCCAGATCAATATTTTTTAGGCCCTTGTTGACATCCTCAAAGTAATCATAATGATCTGAATCAGTGGGATCTTCAGCTATATCAGCTATCTCCTTGAGTTTCTCTTCACTTATTCTCTTCCTTTCTTCACATATCTACATAGTTGCCTCCATTTTTTGTGGCTCAATAGGAGGTGGAGGGACAGGTAGTGAAGTATCAAGTTGGGCCATGAAAAATTTGGAATTAGGAGTCAAAATAGTTTGAGGTATGTTTTGCAAATAAGCAACAAATTTTTTAGGTAATAAAATAGGTGTTGCAGGGATAGTTTGCATAGAAGGCGGTAAGGTGGAGAAAGTAGGAAACATAGGTGGAAGCAAAGAAGATGATAGAGGGGAGGAGGTTGAGGAAGAGGAATCGATCACAACCACAGGAGCAGTTAGAGAAGTGGAGGTGAGGAGGACAGAGATGTCCACAACGGGTGGGGATGATATGGGAAATGGTGGTGGAGTGGAAGGAGATGGTGCAACAATGGCACACAAAAGTGGGGAAGTGGATGACATAGGTGATTGTGGTCTTGATTCCTCCTCTAGAGGCGAGGACTCTTCTTGTATAGTTGGCATGTCAAGAACGAAGGTTCCTATTTTCTTGGCCTTCTTGGGAAACCTTTTCCCTTCCACCCCCTTTTGGGAGTAAACCTTTTGTTTTGGTTGTCACTCTAGTGCATCTTTCCTCTTCTTTGACCAGGTGATTGGAGGAGACTTTGGAGCCTCGCTCGAAGAACCTGTACCGGTCCTACTCTCTATTTCACTTTCAATTTTTTCTTCCAACTCCTCATAGTTAATTCAACACCTTATTGTTGTAATTGAGCTACTTGACGATCTAACCATCTCTTGGTCTGTTGCTCTATTGGGCATGTGATTGTATCTAAATTTGTAACCTCTGGCTCAACCTAGTCAATCACTAGCAATGACACTTTGGAAATAGCATTGTATTCTTCGTCAAGAGTATTATCATCCTTGACCACTTGGTCAGGAACCTTAAACAAATAAATGGATTTTATAAACTTGGTTGTCATTCTCATATAGCGTCGTCTCCAAACCTCATGGTCATCATCACAATTTTCCCAAAAGTCCTCAATATGAGCTTTGTGAGCATGTTGCTTCCCGACATGCTTCTTGAATTTTCCCAAAGGGTCTAGGCCTCCTCACTCTGTATGCAACTCAAGGTTGTACTCTATAATTTATTTTTCTAAATACTCTTTGCAAGGGGCAGTGGGGCACAAATACATTCCTTGACCAAAAATAATGGGTACGGGACCCCGACATGGTGTTTTTCTTACAATAAAGAATGGGAGGTTTGCAATTGTCTAGTAAGCTCTAACAAAATTATTGTCACTGGGGTACCTTGGCATATGGTATGGGAACCTCAAGAATCCTTTTTCCCTTATGTAAGTGAATTTGGGGAATTGGATAAACCAATACCCGAAATTCTTGACCAATGCCTTTGCATAGTGGGACAACCTTTTGTTGTAATCATTTGATAGTGTCTGCATGATGTGCATGATGAATGCATCTTTTACCCTCCAGTAATCCTTCTTATAGTTCCTGTATTGTAATTGTGGGTAATAATCATATAGGAGGGTTTTCCCTTTCTTTGTTCCCACCTCACCGACACAAGTCAATCCCTTGTAGGGAAAGTTAACCACCGAAAGATATACAACGTAAGAATTCATATAGAAATCCTTATTTTTATTCACTGTAACAAACTAATTATGGATGTTGTCACTCATCATCTTGGCCCAGTTGGATTTTGTTTCTCCCGTAAGGATTTCTTCCATGAAGTACCACATCCATTCTTCAAATATTGAGGTGGTACAAAGCCCCATTACTCTGCTCAGAAGTGTCATGAGGTCATTGAATTCTTCCACGAAGTCACTCTGATAAAGGTTTTGAGGCAACTTGTTTGCACTTGCACGATGCTCGATCATCCATGTCTGATTTATGGTTCTCTTATAGCCCATGGGGTTTTCTTTCCACACATTATGAGCATATTCCTTTTTATCATCATCCATCTTGTCAAATAGAGGGATCCCAAACACTTTCCCGATTGACATAGGAGTCAAGTTGGCCAATACCCTCCTATCCACAATGATTATTCTCCTTTTTTGTTGGTGGTAACACTCTCTACATCCAAATATCAATTTTGGGTTGATCAGAGTTGGAGGGAAGCCTGTTGCCTTTGCAATTCCACTTTTCTTTAACTTCCAGGCTTTTTCAGTCTTTGGGCTGACCAAGACCCATTGTCTGAATTCATCAATGTTTATATGACCCATACCATTGTTTTTCACCTTATCCCATTGTGAGTGGATCTTCAAGGTACACTCGACCTCGTGGAATTCAAACTTCATTTTTCCCTTCTCCTTTTCCCCTTTTGCAGTCTTTGTGCTTTTCTTGGCCTTGTCGGTCTTTTCAGCTGGTCCCATAAATTATGCATAGATAACACATAATAAATGCCTTGCTAAATTAAGAAAGAGAAAAAAATTTGGTTAGATCATGTTACAATGCCATTCAATGCATCCATACACCTCAAAGAAATCATTTCATTCATTAAATTTCATCATTTTATGATCACTTGCAAGATTTGTAGTTTTGTGGGTCAGGCAGTGCGGGTTTCAATCATGCAAATTTCTTTGATGTTAATACTGTTAAAAACAGCTTGGAGTGCATGGCAACCCGCAAACGACATCCCACGAAGATATTTCCACAATGACACAACATTGAGTTATTTCGATGTGAACTCATTAATTCGCGTGGAAAATGTAGGTTAAAACACTTGGGATCAATTTACTTGGTCAAATCTTCCCTTTCGAGTTTTGTGAAAAAAATTGATGCGGAAGCCATTGCCCAAAAAGCTATCTAAATTTCATTGTTTGACAATGGCCTATGAATGACGGTGTCCTACGAACGTCTTCCAACATTGCAATTTCTACAACCATTTCAAACTTGGAAAATTTTGAGTTGAGCCATTTTGGCATGTGGAAAATGCAAGTTGGAGTTGTGTTAGATCATTATGCTTTAGAAATTTTGTCATTTTGCAAGGTGCGAAAAGTCAACATGCGGATGTCATGCATGCGGAGGTCATCAAAGTTGATGTCGTTGAAAATGACTTGAAGGTCATGGTGATCCTCAAGAGGCATCCTACATGGGAAAACCTATAAGATTTTAGACTTCAATGTTTTGAGTTCAATTTTGTCAAAGAGTCTATTTGACACGTGTGGAATGAAATTGGAGTTGACTTTGTGATTTTGGCTACTGCTTAGTCAATGCAAAAAAGGACGATGCTAAAGCCACCAGTTTGGATGCTGTCAAGATTGGTGTCGTTGAGAAATAGCATAGGATGCACGACATCCCATGAGCATCCTTCTGCATTAGCAAACCCACATTGATCTCCCTACTTAGAGTTTTCATTTTGCATTAAAGGGGTCAATGCAATGATTTCAATGCTTATGTCATCAAAGTTTGGTCTTGAGGGTTTGTGGGAGTCACTCATGCGAAAGCCATTGACCAAGAAGACGATCAAGTTTTTCCATTGAGAAATGGCTTGGGCTCTATGGCTTCCCACCAATGGCGCCCCATAAGGGAACCTCCGCAAAGGATTCTAATGTTAGGAAACTTTCAAGTTTGAACAATTTCAACAGACCCAAATTTGGTTTGTGAGAGTGAAGGGAGTAGGTGCCATGGTCAATTATTCCATTGAAGATGATGTTTCATAGGTGGCACCCCATGAAGGTAGCCCCGCTTTGGTTATGGCTCACTTGAAGTCATGCAGGAAAGGTGAGGGCAGAAGCTGCTAGGTGGAATGTCATCTAAGCTTCGTCATGGAAAATGGCTTATATTCAACAACCCCCCCTGCCCATGGCATCCTACGTAAAAGAACCTGCATAGGACTTAAGACTTAGCTGCTTTGAGGCTTTAGCTTTAACTTGCAACAAGTGATGATGCAGAAGCTGTTAAATTTTTTTCCATTGAAAATGGCTTCAATCTAGTGGCATTCTGTGAGCATCTTTCTGAAGAGTAGAACCTACAAAGGTTTCAGTACTTCATCATTTCAATGTTTTGTTTTGGATATCTACGAAAATCACCTATGCAGAAGCCATCGACTAGGAACCCGTTTGAGTTTTGTCATCAAAACGGCTTGGGTTTCATGGATTCCCACCAATTCTCTTTAAGGAAACTTTCACAAAGGTTTTGAACTTTAGGCATTTCAAACTTTAGTAACTTTGATAACCATAGGACATGCTCACAGGAACGAGGGAAGCAAAGGCCATTAACGCTCATGTCATTGTGAATGGCATTTCAAGGACAATTACCTGTGAATGAAAACCTAAAATGATTTTGTACTTAGAGAATTTTGAGGTTTAGGGTTTGCTAACTGCTGAAAAACTAGGGCTTTGAATTTTGGGTGCAATGGTTTTTGTTTTAGCCACAAATCTCATCAAAATGCAACCATAGTGCCATTGGATTCAGTTTAGTCATGTTTAATAAAAAAACCTACTATGAATTTAACCATCTTACAATCCATAGCTTCAACCACCTAGGAAACCCTAGCAAGCGACTCTTGGAAAATTCAAATAGCACAAATATGAAAGGGATTGAGATCCATATCTACCGCCGTGCGAATCGAGGAGGAGAATGATGCTTCAATTGTCGGATTCACTCGCAGAGGCAATAGCTCACCAAGTTCTTCAAATTTAAAATGCATAAAGGTGTGAAAATGATGGGTTGACCTCCTATTTATAAAACCAACCACCATTAATGTGAGCAATTAATGTATATTTTTTTAAAATGCACGCGAGTAGCAATATAGAAAAATTTGGTGCGAGAGTCATGGAGTTGAGGTCCATGTGGAAAAATGAAGGGTGGATGCAGCAAGCAATAGAGCTATGAGAACAACATCATGTAGACAACAACTTGCCAAATGATTCTCGTAAACAGAAAAGGAGGACATGGCTTCTACATCATGGAAACCCACAAGGAACTTTTCACAATTTTCCCAAACTTCATGAAACTTTGACCAATGGCTAGGCATGGTAAGACTTAGTGATTTTGAGGGTTGATCAATTAGGTCCAAAAGCGGGAGTAAAAAAATGAAATGAATGCGAACCAAACTGACAAGATGTAGAGAAAAAAGAGAGGGTCCCCGATCCAAGCAGGGTGTGTGTGTGAAATGCACAACAACTGGTACTTATTTGTTACCACATATTTTCCCACTCTCTTCTTTGAAACCGGCTTTGGAGAATTATGATATCTTGCAAGGCTCCAATTTTGTTGGGGGCATTCTTTGTCGACAACATCTTCTCTCAGACAGGTGCCTTTCAACCCTCTTTTGTTCAATGGCTCATGGTTTGCTTGATGATTTCCCATGTGAGTTTGACTACCATCTTCTTAGATTGAGGTTTCACTGTGGTAATTCAGTGGTGATTCAATCCAGAACTTATAAAATGTAGTCTAGTTGCTTATCAAGCATGCTCTCATCAAGCCTCATGAGGAACCATACTTCTTTCCACCTACTGACATTGCATCCTCTACAAAAAGTGGAACTTAATCTTCATTTATTATTTTGGTTCTCTACTTAAGTTTTTGCTCATTCCAATACCTTGGTAACTAGTCTTTTCTTGTTTGTGGGTTATTATGGGATCCATATTTTGCAGCAGATCTCTCTTGCTTTGGCTCTCTACTGGCTCTTGGGTTCATCTCTTTGTTTTGTAGGTTGATTCCAAGTTTAGATTCTAGTTGGCACTTGTTAGTCCCTCTCGGCTTTGTTATCTTCACAACTTTCATTTTTCATGGTCTAAGATCTCTAAACAATCCCTTCTTAATTTCTGACCAAATTTTGTTCCTTGATCTCTCTGTGGTCAGTTTCTTTCAATGGATGTAGTTATTACAGTAGTTCTTAGTGTAGTTTTGAAAGGTTCTACTTTTTAAGTGGTCAATTGCTATCAATGGATGTAATTTACAGTATATAATGGAGAAGTTGTAAAATGCCCCGCTTTTAAGTTTTGTATACTCTCTCATATACCGAGAGTCCTCGATATGTAATAACACTTTGTAAACACCCCTTTTCCTATTAATAAAATTTTCAGTGGCATAGCCACTTTATAAAACAAAAATAATTTTAATTATTCCTTAATACCAATTTATTATATTAATTAAATAATTTTATATTATTTAATTAATTCATTTTATCTTTATTCTTCTTCGATTAATTAAAAAATTATGTCACTAATTACTCTCTTTTAGATCATTTATGATTAAATAAATTGCTATTTATTTAATTATTCATTCTCATTTCCCCTCCTTTCTTTTATAATTAAATAATTATTTTTAATTATTTAATTATTATTCACCCTTTTCTCCTATAATTAAATAACTATTTATTTGTTTGTTTATTTATCATTTCCTCTCTTCTATAATTAAATAATTTTTTCCAATTATTTAATTATTTACCATTTTCCTCCATCTATTTTTAAATAATTGTTCTCAATTATTTAATTTTTGATTTCCCTCTTTTCTCCTATAATTAAATAATTATTTTTAATTATTTAATTATTCATAAACCCTCTCCTAAATTAGATAATTGTACCAATTTTTAAATTTATTTATTCTTATCCAAGACATATCTCTCACCTAATTCATTGGATCTCGGTTCATGCTTCCCATCATTAATTTTTTTCTTCTCAATTAATCTCATCCATTGATCATGATACCTCACCACTCAATCTTCACCCTTAATTTGAATTGGGATTTCTATAAAAGAAAGCTATCAATTCAATTTCAAGGTTAACCATAATCTTTGATATTTTTCTATGACATTTTTCATCTTGAGATTTTGTTATCAATCATCTACATTGAGCTTATTGCAAATATTGCACACTACATATCTGAGAGCAAACAAAAAAATTTGAGAAGAGAAATGGAGGAGAACCAACTTTGGTATAGGAATTGAGGTATTATTGGTCTATTATCTGATTTCGTACTGTCATCTTGTGCTTCATTGTTAGATTATGGTCTTTATAGCATGAATTTAGGTAGTTTTGTGGTTGCTATCAATGATTCATGTTTTTCCCCTGATTTTCCTAGTCTTATACTTATTTTATGTTGACTTATGTCATTTACTTTGTTGAACATAGGTTGTCATTTATGTCAAAGGAGTTCATTGGCATGCCAATAGTTCATTGATGTCAATCTAGTTCATTGATGTCAAAGGAGTGATGTATAAGAAATAGAATACTAATTGAATAGTGAATGTAATAGTACCTAAATTATCATTATCAGTGCATTTTGAGAATAACAAATTTGACTACTTACAATATGCTTGCAATATCATGCTTGTATCTATTCATGTTGATAGAAGGAATCTGGAATGTTGGAGGTTAGTTACTCAATGTAGAGAGATTTCTCTAGAAATATAGTCATGTTTTGTAATCCCTTCTAGATGCAATTTTAGCTTTGTGGTTTGAAAGAAAAGTGTGTCTAAACTTGTTCTATCATATTCTAGAGTGCCAAAATTTATGTTCAACATGCAATTTTTTTTAAGAGATAGAAGGTTCACTATGCTTGTCTAATAAACTATTGGTGTTCCAGAACTATGCAAAAAAATATTGTAGTGTGCATCATCTGGAGATAGCATGGGGAGCTAAAATAGGTCCAGGTTAAGGTTCCTATGGAAGTGCACAACATCATGCTCATTTGGTAGCAATATTTTTGTTTAGGACCTACCTATTACACGTTTCATGTAATTTGAATTTAGGTCCACCCTATGTCAACCTTGTTAATTGCGGACCCTTGATTGACATGAAGTGATGTTAAGGTAGTATAACACATACTATATATAATTATCATCTCACTTGACATGATATATGTGAAGAAGGAAGTGTGTATGGATTCAAATTTGTATGGAAGTATAATTTTGTGTGAGGAAGTGTAATTCAATGTAAGTTAAATCGTAATCATTGTGTGACATTATAAAAAGATCATAAAGAGTGTAAGAGTGTGTGTGAGGCAAGCTCAAATTATGTGTAAGTTATATTATCAACATGGAAGTTCTACAAGCTTTATCTTTGTATTCCAGTAGGACTAGTGTTCTAATCATTGAGTTGGTGCTCAGATCTTTATACAGGGGATTGGTGTCTCCAGTAGGTTGGTGCCTACATGTATTTCAGGGGATTGGTGTCTCTAGTAGGTTGGTGTCAAATTCATGATTGTAACTCATTCATTATTTCTATGAGGCTAGATTTGGATAGTAGCTCTAAGAAACTCCTCACCGTGCTTTTTCCCATTTAGGGTTTCTATGTATATCTAGTGTTCTTTGTGTGAATGTTTTCTTTTGTGATTGATTGATTGGAAGTAACTATTTTGATTCATGTTTCATGATCAAATTTATATGATGAATTAAATATTTTTACTAACTCACCCCTAGGCCACCTCTCAGTAGATTGTCTGTCCTTCATACTTCTCTTGTCTTAGGTAATTTAATATTAGTTTTCTCATGTCATAAGATTAAGAAACTTGTACTAATCTTGTCTAATCCTATGTCTCACCGTGGATATATAACCAAGGGGTTCTCATTTGAGAAACAATACAATTATAATATATCATTTTCATCTTGGGTGTGTGCACCAATCTATGACACAAAAGGTGCCAAATTGCAAAAAAAACTTGTAACACAAAATATTATGCATGCCAAATTTGGCACTATTCAAATGGCTTGACCATTTTGTGAGCTCTAAATTTGGAAGTCGCCAAATTGAAAAGCACAATTAAAAAAATAGAAAAAATTCTATTTTATGCTTGCAACCTGTGACTCCATTTGGCATTTTTTACCTTTGCAATTCGCGCTCACAAAATATCCTTCATTTTTTTGCACTCCTAGCTTGTGATTCTTCATAAGGATGGTGCCAAGACGTCGCAAAGGTGGAAGAGGTATTCATTTTTGTTTTTTTAGTTTCAAATTTGAATTAAATTGTAGATTGAAATAGCTTTTTTATTAAACTTTGTTTTAATTTCTAGGAAACCAATCTCCACCTCCAAATATTGATAATTTACAAACACCTCCTCACCAAAACCCTCCCGAACAAGAAGAAAATCAAACACCTCCCTCAATTCCTAGACATCCTATAGGAACTCAAGAAAATATTTTAAATCAAATTGAAAACAACAAAAGAGAGCTTGAACAATTGATTGCAAGATTAAATGAACATGCTACAACCCACCCTTATTGGAGAGGCATTGTTGAATCACTAAACTTGATTGTATTTCATGTAGGAGCAATGAGTGAACAAATTAATTTTTGGTCAAATAAGAGGGGAGGAATTAAAACAATTTTATGCAAATGGAATTTCCTATGCACAAGTGGAAAGAAAAATTAACAAAGTTGAATTGTGTGCCCTTTCCACAAACCCAGCAACCAATTCACCTTTATCACATGCATGCAAGAGGTTCCCCATCTATTGGTGCCACCATGAATTAATTAAAAATATTTTTTTGGAGCAGTGATGGATGATTTTTGACCAACCTCCATGCAATAACTACAAGGTACCACAATATTTTTTGGGGAAACTCTATAGTGAGTTTGTCCTCAATAAGATGCCAAATTATTTTGACTATTTAGACTTTAAAGGTAGAGGTGGGGGCTCCACACATGATACAGATAGAGAAAGTGCACAACATAATCCGTAGTTGGCACCAAGACCCTTGGAAAAACCCATCATGGAGCATGTCACTGTTCCTTCCATTGTGAAGGACAATGTTGAGGTGGACATGTTGGACTCAATTGTCTTTCTTATTTAGAGCCTTGTACAATGTGTGAGGCCTCTAGTAGATCTTGGTGTGGGTGATTCTTCTAAGCCTACAATTCCATCCCACATTTTTCACTCTTGCGGTGTTTTATGCACATAAAATGGTGATAGTGCTCGGGATGCAGCTACATAGGATAAATCAGTTGTAGAGAAAATGGTCATGATTGATGCCTTGTTAAATCAAACATTCGACATTGATACTCAAGTAAATTTCAGCAAGTTCAATTAATTTTCTTTATAAAATTTTATTTTGAAATGTAAGAATAACTAAATTACTAAAATGAATATGCTAAAAAATTAGGGTTAGAGCATTGATGTTATGTGCACCCTTCCCACATACCCCTATATGTTTACATCATTGATTCAATAGGTATGTAACCAATATTAAATAAATAATTATTACATGTGAATGGTTTAACCTTATATGAATGATTGTCTAATAACACTTTGGATGTCAAATAGTTTGTTGGTGGACCTTCGACATTGACACCTCGCTATTCTCATCCTCGAGCAACTTTCACTCAGGTAACCTTTACTATTTAATGGTGTTGTAAAACAATGTTAGACAATTTTGGTAATTGAAAAAAACACTATTCCATATGATTATTTTTTTACATTGTTTGAAACTTCATATTTGTTGTTTCATTTTCAAATGTTGGCATTAGACAACCCTTCCAATGTTCATGGCATGATGGACCATGTAGTTGGTGCAGCAGTAGCAAGTTCTAATCCTTTGATAGAGGTATGCAGCAAATTAGTAAATTTCACATTATATTTGGTCATTTGTTGGTCTATTATTAAAAAATTTAATGATACTCATATGTAGTTTAATTGTTATATTGATACTTGCTATAGGTGCTTGTCATGCTAAATTGTCAATTTGTTGTTGTTGTGAATGAGAATGATGATTATTTGTTTGTGGTAAGTGATTTTTTTATTATATATCATTCCACAATTCAATTTCTATATATTTATGTCTAAACTTCTTATTGTATTAGTTGAAACTCTAAAGAAGTGAAGAGAGGAGGATGAGTGAATGTGTTCAAAAGACAACAACATCACTTGCATCTCCATCTAGCCAATAGTTGAAGGTAGTGTGAGATCTATTTCCTTCTCCTAGTGGGAAATGACTGTGTATTAGGGTTGTTTGTTGTATGCCTACGATTTTTGAACATATGTTTTGTACTATCGATATATGTGACATTTTATGTCCATATGACTCTTTTGTAGTAAGTCTGTATGAATTTATTGGATATATTGTATACTTTTATTGACATATATCGTTGTATAGTCTTATGGATTTTTTATTAATGCAAATCTTATTTTACCACTACTATCAAATTATATAGTTTTATCCTAAAAAATTTCAACATGAGGATTAAGTAAATCCTATTTTTGATAGCTATTCTTGAATGATGTTATCATGCGTATTATGTAATTCATATTCTTGAATATTGCATGCATGTATGTTTTTTACATCTTGTTCTTGATTTGTATTGTTGAATATTAACCGATTATTCATCTAATGCTTAAATAATTACTTATGGTTTTTATTACATTCAAGTTTTCACACGTGTTTATAGATTTCTAACATTCATGAAAAATGTTACTAAGTAGACATTTAATTATCTAAAAACTCCTACAATTAAAGCTAATAAACCTGCTAGCTTCTTTAATACTATACAAACTTCTTCTTAAGTAGGCCAATAATGTATTTTTATATGAGTGTGCCTTTCATGTGTATACTAGTGACTTACGTGTATTCATACTTTATGACTTATGTGTATTCATGTGAATACTTTGTGACTTACATGTATTTGTATGTATACTTCATGACTTACGACTTATGACTTACATGTATTCAAGTGTATACTTTACAACTTATGTGTATACTTTGTGACTTACGTGTATTCCAATGTATACTTTGTGACTTACATGTATTCAAGCGTATACTTTGTATTCATGTGTATACTTCATGACTTATGTATATTTGAGTACATTCTTCACTTATTCACATGTATGCTTTCTGCTTCATGTCTCATGTGTATTTATGTGTATACTTCATGTATTACATGAATCCATGTGTATGCTTCATGCTTGTTGTGTACACTTCATGTATTCACGTGTATGATTCATTCTTCTTGCTTATACTTCATGTGTTCATGTGTATGCTTCATGCTGTATACTTCATGTGTTCATGTGTATGCTTCATGCTTCCTATGTATACTTCATGTATTATGTGTATTCACATGTATGCTTCATGCTTCTTATGTATACTTCATGTGTTCACATGTATCCTTCATGCTTCATATGTATACTTCATGTATTACATGTATTCACATGTTTTCTTCATGTTTCATGTATATATATTAAGTATTATATTTATTTGCATGTATGCTTCATGTTTCATGTGTATACTTCATGTGTTCACATGTATACTTCATGTTTTTTGTGTATACTTTATGTATTACATGTATTTGCAAGTATGCTTCATTTTCATATGTATACTTCATGTATTATGTGTATTCATGTGCATGCTCCATGCTTCCTGTGTATACTTCATGTGTTCATGTGTATGCTTCATTTGTCCTATGTATACTTCATGTATTACATGTATGTTTCATGCTTCTTGTGTATACTTCACGTATTACATGCATTCACATGTATGTTTCATGCTTCCTGTGTATACTTCATGTGTTCACATGTATGTTTCATAATTCCTATGTATAACTTCATTTATTATGTGTATTCATATGCATGCTTCATGATTCCTATGTATACTTCATGTATTATGTGTATTCACATGTATGCTTCATGCTTCTTGTATATACTCCATGTATTCACATGTATGCTTCATGCTTCTTGTGTATACTCCATGTGTTCACGTGCATGCTTCATGCTTCCTATGCGTACTTCATGTATTATGTGTATTCATGTGTATGCTTCATACTTCCTATGTATACTTCATGTATTATGTGTATTCATGTCTATGCTTCATGCTTCCTATATATATTCCATGTGCTCATATGTATGCTTTATGTTTTCTATGTATACTTTATGTCTTATGTGTATTCACATGTATGTTCCATGCTTCCTGTGTATACTTCATGTATTGTGTATTCACACATGTATGCTTCATGATTCCTATTTATATTTCATGTGTTGACATGTATGCTCCATGCTTCCTATGTATACTTCATGTTTTACATGTATTCATGTGTATGCTTCATGCTTCCTATGTATACTTCACGTATTACATGTATTCACACTATGTATACTTCATCTCATAGTAGAAAAATATTTTGGGGAAAAAATCGGCAAACCAAAAGGTATAAGATTTTTTTTTTAAATTGGGAAAAAACAGATTTTAAAAAAAATGTAAAAATTTGTAGAATAAGAGATAAAAACTTTTTTTTTGAAATTGAAAGGCATTTCCATAGCATAGAGATATAGAGAGAAAATAAAATAAAGAGTTTAACTAATGAATTGTAGAAAATAGATTTTTGTAGTTTATATTCATATCGCTGATTACATTGCATTGCACATATTTCAAACTTGAAGCATTACTTCACATTGCATAATTAATAACTAAATGTTGATAGATGAAAAAATTTCAATTACAATATAGTTTTTTACAAAGTCAACCTAAGCAATTATGTCATTACTTCACATTGCATAACTAATAACTAGGAGCAACTACCAATTGCATTTTCCTATCATGGTATTCCATGAGACCACATTTCTTTAAGGTATTTTTTCAAAAATCTCATTTCCTTGTCTATGCTACCATATTTTCCATACATGTCTACCAAAGCATTTTATCAAATAGTTGACTACCTTCTTGCTATGGCCAAAAGCCTAAAATAGGTGCATTCAAATAAGCTATGGATTCTTGAAAAAAATCTATCAAAGCATATTAGTAATTAATATCATAGACAAGGAAATGTATTATTTGAAAAAATTCCTCAAATAAATGTGGTCTCATGGTGATGGAATTCCATGACAAGCCATAGACAAGGTAGTGAACTATTTAAAAAAAATGCCTTAAAGAAATGTGGTCTCATAGTGATGGAATGCCATGACAATCCATAATAGTAAGCATTCCATAATATGGATTTTCATGGAATTCCATCACCATGAGACCACATTTCTTTGAGGCATTTTTTCAAACAACTCACTACCTTGTCTATGCTACCACATTTTTCATACATGTCTACCAAAGCATTTTATCAAATAATTCACTGCCTTACTACTATGGCTAAAATCCTAAAATAGTTTCTTTTGAAGAATCTATGGATGCTTGGAAAAAATCTATCAAAGCATAATAGTAAGCAATAATATAGAAAAGGCAGTGAACTATTCAAAAACCTCAAAGAAATGTGGTCTCATGGTGATGGAATGCCATGACAATCTGTAGCAATTTTCTTTTCATGGAATTCAATATGGAATTCCATCACCATGAGACCATATTTCTTTGAGAAATTTTTCAAATAGTTCACTACCTTGTCTATACTACCACATTTTTTATACATATCTACCCAATCATTTTACCAAATAGTTCACTTCCTTGCTGCTATGGCTAAAATCCTAAAACAAGTTCTTTTGAACAAGCTATGGATGCTTGGAAAAAATCTATCAAAGCATAATAGTAAGCAACAAGCTATGGTCTCATGGTTTTTTCTCACACAAAAATCAGCATGTCTTTATTTGTGTTTTTTTGCAAGTTTTAAACATGTTTTTTTGACAATTTTGCAGTTTGAAATGGGAAAAAATTATTGACCAAAAGGTCAATGATTTTTTCAAAAATTGGGGAAAAAATCACTCAACTTGCTGATTTTTTAAAATCATGATTAATCAAGATTTTTTGTAGATTTATGCTTCTATGCTTCATGTATCCACATGTATGCTTCATGATACCTATGTACACTTCATGTATTATGTGTATTCACATGTATGCTTCATACTTCCTATGTATACTTCATGTATTATGTGTATTCATGTGTATGCTTCACGCTTCCCATGTATACTTCATGTGTTCATGTGTATACTTCATGTATTACATGTATTCACTTGTATGCTTCATGTTTCTTATCTATACTTCATGTATTACATGTATTCACATGCATGCTTCATACTTCCTATGCATACTTCATATATTACGTGTATTCACATGTATGCTTCATGTTTTCATGTGTATGCTTTATGCTTCCTATGTATACTTTATGTATAACATGTATTCATATGCATGCTTTCTTCATGCTTCTTATGTATACATGATGTGTTCACATGTATGTTTCATGTTTCCTATGTATACTTCATGTATTACGTGTATTCATGTGTATGATTCATGCTTCTTGTGTAGACTTCATGTATTTCGTGTATTCACATGTACGCTTCATGCTTCCTATGTATACTTCATGTATTCACGTGTATGCTTCATGCTTCCTGTGTATACTTTACATATTATGTGTATTCATGTGCATGATTCATGATTCATGTGTATACTGTATGTGTTCATCTGTATGCTTCATACTTCATGTGTATATTGTTATTAATTTTTGCTTCTCGCACAAATTAGTGAAGATTTAAAGGGAAGTTATTTGTCAGAGTGTCAAAATTTTGTTGTTTTGGAATCCTATAAATATCTACTTTCTAAGTGAAGGGTTTTATAATAACTAATTTACTAGAATTATCTAATAGTTTTAGCGAAATTGTTGAACAATTCAGAGAAAGTAGCAAACAAACTTCATTTAGAAAATAAAAATTTAGAGGATATTATGTAAAACAGATGTTATTTTCTACAATGCTTGTCATTACTAATTATCAGAAAAGAGTTGCAATTCTGAAGTAAAATATGCTAAGATTATTACTTCAGTTGATTACAAAACACATATGCTTTCAACAAATTTGTATCAGTTATTTCAGATTATGTAATTGAGAAGAAGTGCAAATGGAAACATAAGCCATTACATACTTTGAAGTAACTAATTTATTAAAAGATATGTTTTTGTAACCCCACACAAGTTGTGGCCTATGACTAAGTTGATTAAATTCAACAAGTATAGACCATACATCTGAAGATTAACTGAAAGAAGAAAGACACATAAGAGGAAGGTCATGTCCATCATTTCCTTGAGGGTTGATGTAGGGTTGACTCGTTGCTCTCCAACTTGATCTTAAGTGTCTTCAACTCCTTTGTCCCTAAATTCCAGAACCTACAGTTGATTGTAAATTTGTGTTAGAGCTCAGGGAGTGATATTCAATTACATGTTTATCAGTAGATATATGATTTATAGTTATTATCAAATTGAATCAACAAATTCATTATACCAGAGATAAATGAAAACTACTAGATCAAATCCAAGGGGGAAATCATTGAATTCACTATTTTCTAACTTGTTTGTTTCATGTGCAGATATAGGAAAATTAATCTTAATATTTCATCAAATTACAACATGAGGGGAGAAATTTGGCTCCCTCAAGGGTTGAACTCAACTCATAATATTGACATAATCACATTATGAAGGAAAAGTAATCAAAGTCATCTATGCAACTTTTCAAAGATAGTGAACAGGCATACATATTAAGTTTACAAAGTATTTCAACCTTCAAAAAGCTACAGGAAAGGCAATCGTGAATAAGGTGAAGGGAAAGACATCAAGTTCTGTATGAAAAGAAACAATCATATCATGATCTTGAAGTTCACATCAACTTAATACTCACAGTCTCTACAAAGGTCTTTCATGATAACCATGCAAATTGGACAACTTAGTACATTCATGTACTTTCATAAAAGTATCATCAACAAGAAATGCAATGAGCATTGCTTACATTAAAGAACAACCAAGTGATTTCATAATTTTTCTAAGAAGGAAATTTTTAGAGAAATGAAGAGAAGTATGGAGTTGCATATGTAGTAGCAGAAAGCTACAGAAATTGAATGGAACAATAACATTTACATTATAAAAATGCTTAAATGAGATTATGACAGTATTTGCAAGCATTAAGTAATGTAATACAATTATTAAGAGTATGCAAAATTTTCTTTTAAAATCAGGCATGGTTGAAGATGATTATCTTGCAATCATCATGTAGAATTATCAAGACTTCATACAATAATGAGGAAAAATCAAACTAACCTACAACCATCAAGTGAAGCACAGTGATAATGCATCCAATGGAAACAAATGTTTACATAGAGAGGATGTGAGGAACTCAACATGCAAAAGATGGAATCAAATATATCTTATAAGACCACTGCCTGAGAGTGGTTTGTTCTTAAAATTCCTTTTTTTGAAAGTGCAGGTAAAGAGTCTTCACATCAAAATATTGAGCATTTTCTTCAATAGGAATAGGAATATTATGCAACTAAAATGAAGTTTTCCTCATAGCAGTTTGGAATTGATAGAGGTTTTGAGTGTTTCCAGAAAGCCCTTGAGCTAGGATTCTTAAGTAAATAAAATTATTTTTCTTATATGAATCTAGAAATGAAAACAAGGAAAAAGAGAATGATTTTTGATGATTCAATGAATGTTTTGAAAAATTCAAGTATAGTGCAAGCTATAGGAAATATAGTGTACAGTGGAAAATGAGAGGAAATGGAGTTTCTCACAGGTAGTCTGGAGGTTATTTCTTTCAAGAACTTTAAATACAGAGAGTACAAAAATGAAGTTTTATTATGGCATCCTTTATATGGTAGAATACACATAGAATTCTTTCAGCTAGAAGCAGATTTATACTCTCATGGAGCTCGATAAAGCATTTTTGCAGAAATAAAGAACAATATTTAATGACAAAAACTTACCTTCTTTGCTTTTACAGAGAGGTATGTGAGAAGTCATGGGATTTAATTCATCTTTTCCTTCTCAAAAGCTAAACTCCAGTATAATTATGGCAGCCAAGTCAAGAAAACATAGTAGAAAGTCAACATGAACAAGTATCCACAAAAATGCAATTAAAAGAAAAAAAGGCCGCGACCTAGAAGCTTTCAATCGCTTCATAATGGAGGAGAAATTCTAGATTTAAAACATAATCAGACTTACCATGCCTTAGACATCTAGAATCTACAAAGAAAAAATGCAAAGAGGCAGAGATTTACAGCTAGGGCTCAACCCAGGGTTCTCCATGGCAACGGCCTTTCTCTATGGCAGAAAGAATGAATAAAGGTAAAATGAATGTTTAACATTCATTTAGGGTTGAAACCCTAGAAATTTCGAATGGGAAAGGAATTTTTTCCATAAGCTTTTTCAAAAAAACTTTATTGCTAAGAGGCGTGGCATCATTTGTGCCTTGTAAATATTTCAAAAAACTTAATCATTTTAAGTTTTTTACATTTGGTTTATCTTTTATCTTTATTTTGGCATTGCAAAAAAATTATGCAAGACTTTATTAAAATGGTGATTATAAATCATTTTTTAAGTTATTTATGGAATTGCAAATAGAGATAAGACTTTATTTATTTTTGCATTTAATTCAAATGTGAATCTTTATTTTAAATGATAATTATAAATTGTTTAAAATAAACGATATTTTGAAATGCAAATAAATAAAATCTTTTGAATGCAATTTCAAATGATAGGATAGTTCAAAAGAGAGTCAAATGGAGCATTTAAAGCCTTGCATGGATCATGGAAATGATTGAGAAAATTTTTCCAACATTTGGAGTAAAATTAGGGATTTTGAAGCACTTGATTGAAAGTTCTACTTTAATTAAGTGTCATGATTGATTGAGTTTCAATCAAGGAGCATTTTCAAGCACATAACACCTTGTTCCATTCAGTTAAAATCCTATTTTGGAGGGGTTTTTAGTTGCATATGACCCATGAGATTGTTTTGAGATTCAAGACTCTTAATGCATTTTTGGAGGAGTTCACAATAGTTACATGCCTTGTTTGAGGGAGAAGATGGACAACACATCATATTTTGGAGCCAAGATTTAAAATTTGAATTTTTGGAGCATCTTCTATAAGTCTTTCTCTTCTCTCATTGTTTTCCCCAGTTCTCAATTTGGTGGTTGCAGTATTAGATTATTCATTCTTTGTAATTCATTTCTTATGAGTTCTAAAGATTTGTAATGCATTTATCTCCTATTTTTCAATAAGAAGCTTATTTCCTTCTCCATTATTCTTGGTTATTTAGTGTTGATTGTGAATTATATGATATAATATTGTGTCATCCTTTATTTTAATCAGATTCCTTCAGTGTTGAATGCAAATAATATCATGTCATAGTGCAGGTCTATGTTAGTGTTTTCATTCTCTTGCATAAAGATTTGTGAAAACATCAATGTTTTCCTTTTTTGAGCATTAGAAAATTCAAAGGCTATCATTAGAATTATTTTTGTATGCATGAATAAAAAATTTGTGAGATTGTATGGTTTGATTTGTTGAGTTATATTGTGAGGTTTTTAAGTAGTTTCAAATCATTTATCAGTTGGTGAATCGCGTAGTTTTTTTAGTTTTCAGTTTTTGCATTATCCTTCTTACCTTTTCCTCTATCAAAAGTCATTATTTATAAGAAATATCCAAAGGGATCCAACCCATAACCTGGAGGTCTACCCTCATTATAGGATACCCACAACCTGAGAGTAGTCCCATGTGCATAGGATTTAGGAGTTTTTCAACTTGTCTTCAGGTGCAAATCCTTGTGTTAACAATTTTGGCACGCCCGATGGGACGCTAAACTAATTTATTAGTTCAAAAAGAGCTTATTTTATTGTTGTTATGATGTGAGTAGTAGTTTTCTAGCCTTCAAGAAGGAAAATTTTTCACACTTGGCGACTCCACAACTTTGGTTTCAGTAGTTTTCAATGAGAAAGCACATGAGAAGTTACCAAACAAGATGAAGTACAGAACCTATTGAGCATTCAAAGCTACCATCAAGAAGTACCATAGTTTTTAGAAGAGCAACAAGCCTTGTTTCAACCTTTAGTAACCCTCTGTTTATAATTTCTACAATTCAAATTTTAGCTAGTTCTACTATTTCTAGTAGTTCTTTAAGTAGTGTTACTTCTCTAGTAGTCAATATGGCTCATCGACCACCTAGGAATCAACCTTTTGTCTCATTTGATCAAGGAAGCCCCTGAATTTAACCCAACATAATGACATTCCAGCAACATCCCTTAAGAGCTTACCATTTTTTACTGGGGAAGATCAGACAACAACCATTGAGCAAATTCGAGATGTGGCTTCATTATGTGGTTTACATCATATTACTGAACAAGATATTGCAGTAAGGCTCTTGGTAGCCTCTCTTAAGGGTAAATTTTTTCAATGGTTTAGAGGGCTACCTGTAAATTCAGTTACAACATGGGATCAACTTGGAGAGAGGTTGAAGAAGCGGTTCGAGAACAAATCAAACCATCTCTCATTGGTGGAGCAACTCATTACCATCAAAAGAGCTCCACATGAACATTTGGTGGATTTCAATTACCATTTCAAGAAGACTTGGAATAGGATTCCAACCTCAGTAAAACCTTCTAATGATTATGCATTTTTTTTTTACTTGAAAGCTTTGAATAGTGATATTTCACTTGCAATATAGTCTATGGGTGAGGATTATTTACCAGTAGTATTTGATGTTGCTATTATAGTAGAAAATAGTTTAATTCAGGCTGGTAAGTTAGCACCTAGGCCTCCAATGTTGTATTTCTCTGATATATAGCCAGTTATTCTAGTATTACCACTCACTGTAGTTTTTGTTCCTTCATTTCCAACTTTTAATAATCAAGTAGCAGCTCAAGAGAATGGTGTTCCCAACTAATTCCAAGAGTTGATAAGCATAAAAGAGAAAAATGATAACATACATAAGACCTTGCAGACATTTGGTAATGAGTTGGTCAATATTAAAAAGCAACAATATCAACCACCTTTCCAAGCTCCCTTCCAGTCTAATCCTCAAATTCAGAAGAGGAATTTCAATCAAAAGCCTTTCCAGCCTTATAATTCCAATGCCCCTAGTTCTTCCAAAGAGGTAGTACCAGTGCAAAATAACATGGAAATTGATTAAGAATGGTGTTTTCCATGTAATTAACAACATAACCAGTCTACTTGTTTTAATGGTATTCTGAATCAAGTATTAATGGTGCAAAGTAGTGTTGTTCCAAAAAAATTATCTCAGGAGGTTCATGAACAACATTCTACTCATGCGGAAAAAGAGAATCCAGGTGTCACCTGACATGAATTGGCAAGGTGAGGAGTTTTGTGGGGTCAATAATACAAAAAACCAGTTAAGTGATTCTATAGCAGCCAATACAAGGAGTAAGAAAAGGGCTATGAACTTGGGGCAGCAACTTGTGATGGCCAAAGATCAGCCTAAATCACAAGTTCATTCAGCACAAGTACAAAAGGATGTTGTTCTTAAAGGATAGCAAAAGGTTAGTACTGGTAACTTTAACATATTAGATCATATGAAGAAAACACATGTTAGTGTTTCCACGTGGGATTCTTTGGCTCGTCCTAGGAAAAAAGATTTGTTATATGAGGCTCTGTTAAAGTTTTATTTATCTGATGATGTGTCTAATTAGCAACCTGCAAAGGTTGTGTTTACCAATGATTATCAAGAAAAGAAATAACAACATATCACTGTAGTAAGCCACTCCTATTTTATGTAACTTTGATTGTTGGCCAACATTTAGTACATAATTGTATGATTGATTCAAGGGCCAGCAGTTTTGTAATGCCCAAACAAATTGTGGATAAGTTGGAAATAGAGTATGAGCCATTAGAAAAGGGGGTAGTTCAACTAGATGGTACTACTATTAAAACAGTAGGAGTCATTAAAAATTTGAGTCTTACATTGTAGGCATGCCCAAATTTCTCAATACCTCGGGACATTTATGTCATAGAGTTACCTCCATTATTTTCCATATGTTTATCATGATTTTTTACTGCTAAAAATGGAGGATACTTGTCCTCTGATTGGTCTTATATGTTGTTTAGAACCAGATATGGAACCAAGGTCACCATCAAATTAGAACCTATTGCTAAGAATCATATTGAACCATATAACACAAGTGCCATTAATAAAGAAATTGTTGTTAATTGTGCTCTTTTTTATCCAGAAGATATTCTTGTATCCAATGAGACTAGTACTTAGATAGAGGATATCCCTGATGTTATGTTGGATGAGTGGGCAGCAGAGAATGTTCATAATTCTTCAAATGAATAGCATAAAGAGGCAAATTTGGGAGTATATTTGATGTATGAATCTAATTCTATCATTCCTAATCTTTTCAAGAGTGTTGAACAACAGTCTAATCAACAAGAAAATGAGGTTTGGAAGTTGTTCTTTGACGGTTCAAGGAGTATGAATGGTGTTGGAGGTGGTTGTATGCTCATTTATCCAACTAGTGAAAAATATTATTCTACATTCAGGTTCACATTCAGCTGCACCAATAATACAGTTGAGTATGAAGCTCTGATTCATGGTCTTTAGTGGGCAAAAAGGAGAGGTATTTGTTGTTTACAAGTTTTTGGTGATACAAATTTGATTGTTAATCAAGTTAGAGGTATCCATACTACTAAGAATGATCTTCTCAAGTCTTATAAGCATAAAGTATGGGAACTTATTGAAGATTTTCAAGATTTTAATTTGTTGTCAATTCCCAAAACTAAAAATAATCATGTTGATAGACTAGCAGCCATAGGCACTCAATATGATATCCCTAATGATATCAGTAATTCTAAAGAATAACAGTATGTTAAATTGATTGTTAGATCATTTGTTCCTAACAATAATGGCCATTGGAAGGTCTTTGACAATGACTAGCAGATCATAAATTTCTTGAGAGAAGAAGTAGAATTTTGCAATGATAATCAAGAGAAACTCAAAAAGTAGTATGAAGACCAAATCATACAGCTGAAAACCAACAAACTACCCAAAGGCTTGGTTACATTGGAGTCTATTTTCAATACAAATGATCATGTTAGAAAAGAAAAAAGTAGCTTTAAAGAAGATCATTATGAAGGTGTCGATATCTTCAAAGATAAGCTTTTGAAGCTTGGTAAGGCATGCACAGTAGAAGAAAGGCATGCATTTATTTTACTTTTTCAAGAGTTCAGTGAAATTTTTGCATGGGAATATTCAAATTTGAAAGGTTTTGACCCTTCTATTACCCAGCATACTATTGAACTTGAGCCAAATGCCAAGCCTGTAAGACAAACACAAAGGCCACTTAACCAAAAGCTTGATCCCCTCGTGATCAAAGAGTTAAATAAGCTCATTGAGAGTGGTATTATTTTTCCAATTAAACATACCTCTTGGGTATCCAATCTTGTCCCTATGAGAAAGAAAAGTGGTGAAATAAGACTTTGTGTTGATTTCAAAGACCTTAATAGAGCTTCTTTGAAAGATCATCACCCTTTACCTTCCATCGAACAAATTCTTCAAATTGTTTCAGGTTCTGAGAGATTCTCTTTATTAGATGACTTCTTAGGATATAATAAGATCCTAGTTAAGGAAGAAGATTAGTTTAAGACAACATTTACAACTAAATGGGGTACAATGGCTTACAAGAGGATTCCATTTGGTTTGTCAAATGTTGGAGCTACTTTTCAGAAAGCTATGGGCATGGCTTTCAAAGGTTTGATGTATAATATTGTATTAGTTTATTTGGATGACATAAATGTTTTTTCAAAAAATTAAAATGAACACTTTGATCACTTGAGAAATATCTTTAAAAGATGAAGAGATTTTGGTCTCTCTCTTAACACAAATAAATTTGTGTTTTTTGTACATGAAGGTAAATTGTTGGGATATATCGTATCAAAACATGGCATCTCCATAGATCCAGAGAGAGTAAGTGTCATCTTTTCTCTTCCTTTACTAGCACACAAGAAAGGTCTACAAAGTTTCCTGGGTAGAATCAACTTTGTAAGAAGATTCATCCCAGATGTTGTTGAGTTATTAGTGCCTTTGACTTCAATGTTAAAAAGAATGTTTCTTTTAGCTGGACTAAGGAAGGAAAGAGGAGTTTTCAACTTATCAAAGAAGCACTTGCAGCTGCTCCTACTCTGTTAAACCCAAATTTCTCAAAATATTTTATATTGTATGCATATGGGAATATTGATAATATTGCAGCTATGCTAGTTCAAGAGAATGATCATGGGTTAGAACAAACCATAGCTTTTTTCATTCAAAGTCTTAAGGATTATTAGCTTAATTATTCCTTTGTTGAAAAGCATGTCTTAGCTATTATTAGAAGTTTAAAGAAATTCAGACATATGCTTTCTAACAACAGGATTAAATTGTTGATTGCTCATCCTTTAGTTAAGGAATTTTTGTTGAATAAGGATTTGAATAGTAAAAGAGTTGGTTGGGTGACAAAAGTGATGAAATATGACCTTGAGATAAAGGTTACTAAGTTGATAAGAGGTTAAGGTCTTTGTGAACAACTTACAAAGAACAATAACATCAATACAAGAGAAGAAGAAAATGTTGTTTTAGCTCTTTAGGATGAAGAAAAAATTGTTTCACATGTCTCATCAATAGGTTAGGTGAAAGAAATGACACATTTCTTGTTAACTGGTGAGTGTCCTCCTGGTTTGAGTAAATAAAAAAGAAGGTACTATAGGTTGTAGTCAATACCTTATGTACTTTTGAATGGATTATTGTTTAGGAAATATTTTCATGGCATTCTATTAAGATGCATAGAAGTTGATCAAGTTGATAAAGTTTTACATGAGTTTCATGAAGGATCAGCTGGTGGTCATTTTTCTCCAAGAGCTACATCTCTTAAAATAATGAAAGGAGGCTATTATTGGCCTACTTTATTCAAAGATTCCCATTCATGGGTAAGAAAATGTAAGGAGTGTGCAATATTTGTAGGAAAAGAGAAGTTGGCAACCCTTCCATTGCAACCAATTTAGATTGAACAACCCTTTATGAAATGGGGCTTAGATTTCATTGGAGTTATAAACTCACCTTCAAGTGCAGGCCACAAGTGGGTGCTCACAGCCACTGATGACTTTTCAAAATGGACTAAATTTGTAGCACTTAAAGAAGCTAATGAGACAGTTGTTTTAAACTTTTATGAAGAGCTAATAGCCAAGTTTGGAGTTCTTGAATCAATAGTTTCAAATAATGCACTTACTTTTATAGGAACTAAGATATTTGAGTGGGCTGTTAGAAATAGTGTTTATCTTAATACATCTTCTAACTACTATCATCAAGGAAATAGACAAGCTGAGTCCACTAATAAGAACCTTTTGAGGATCATTAAAAGGATTATGCAAGGTAATCAAAGAGCTTGGCATACCAAGTTGAAATCAACCTTGTGGGCTGATAGAATTACACCAAAAAGATCAATAGGGTTATCACCATACATGCTTGTGTATGGAAAAGAGGCAAGGCTACTTATTTCACTTGAACTTCTAGCCCTTGATCTGGTCAATCAGCTTGACATGATTGAACAAGAGTCTATGACAACAAGTTTGGCTCAGTTAATTGAAGTAGAAGAGATTAGAGTTGAAGCAATGAAGAAGATTGAGAAACATCAAGCTCAAGTGAAGAATTCATTTGATAAGAGAGCATATCCAAGAGTATTCCAAGAAGGAGATATAGTGTTGAAGTGGGATGAACTTAAAAGAAAACCTAAAAAGCACTCCAAGTTTGATGCATTCTGGATTGGGCCTTACATTATCACTGAATGGAAATAGCATAATTCCTTCCAGTTGTCTAAATTGGATGGTGAAGTAGAGCCAATCCTAGTGAATGGGATTCACCTCAAGTATTTATTTTGAGTTATGATCTGAACTTGTACATATTTAAGTAGATTCTAGTGACAAATAAGTGCTACTGCACATAGATTAGTTGCATCTTTCTTTCCCTAAGTGTTGTTTTGCAAAATTGGTAGTTTACTTTGAGTTTTGTTGGGGGGGATAAGGAAAACCTCGTTGTTAACTCATTATGGTTCAATCAAGTAAACATATCTCATTCATAACATGGAATGGGAATTCAACGTCATGAATAACACATGTTTAATCAATGGAACTATAATTAGTTGCAGCAAGATTATCAAACAGTTACAATAGTATGAATGAACTCTGTATCAAGTTTTGAGTCAGAAAAGACATTAATGGATTCCATACCCAATGGATAAGCAAGGCAACTGGCCTTATTTGTTTAGCAAGAAAAAACCCCTAAGAGGTTGCCAAAAATGTTATTAATTTTTTCTTCCCACACAAATTAGTGAAGATTTAAAGGAACGTTATTTGTTGGAGTATCAAAATTTTGATGTTTTGGCATCCTATAAATATCTACTTTCTAAGTGAATGGTTTTATAAGAACTGATTTACTAGAATTATCTAACAGTTTCAGTGAAACTGTTGAATAGTTCATACAAAGCAACAAATAGACTTCATTTAGAAAATAAACATTTAGAGGATATTATGTAAAACAAATGCTATTTTCTGTAATGTTTTCCATTACTAATTATCATAAAAGAGTTGCAATTTTTAAGTAAAATATGCTAAGATTATTACTTCAGTTGATTACAAAACACATATGCTTTCAACAAATTTGTATCAGTTATTTCAGATTATGTAATTAAGAACAAGTTCAAATGGAAACATAAGTCATTACATACTTTGAATTAATTGATTTATTAAAAGATATGTATCTGTAACCCCACACAAGTCGTGGGTTATGACTAAGTTGATTAAATTCAACAACAGGTATAAACCATACATCTGAAGATTAACTAAAAGAAGAAAGACACATAAGAGGAAGGTAATGTCCATCATTTCCTTGAGGGTTGATGTAGGGTTGACTCGTTGCTCTCCAACTTGATCTTCAGTGTCTTCAACTCCTTTGTCCTTGAATTCCAGAACCTATAACTGATTGTAAATTTGTGTTAGAGCTCAGGGCATGATATCCAATTACATGCTTATCAATAGATATATGATTTATAGTTATTATAAAATTGAATCAACAAAGTCATTATCTTAGAGATAAATGAAAACTGCTAGATCAAATCATCAAGGGAAATAATTGAATTCATTATTTTTTCTAACTTGGTTTTTTCATGTGCAGATACAAGAAAAGTAATGTTACTATTTCATTAAATTACAACATGAGTGGGGAGAAATATGGCTCCCTCAATGGTTGAGCTCAACTCATAATATTGGCATAATCACAGTATGAAGGAAAACTAATCAAATTCATCTATGCAGCTTTTCAAAGATAGTGAACAGGCATACATATTAATTTTACAAAGTATTTCAGCCTTAAAAAAGCTACAGGAAAGGAAATAATGAATAAGGTGAAGGGAAAGACATCAAGTTCTGTATGAAAAGTAACAATCATATCATGATCTTGAAGTTCACATCAACTTAATACTCAGTCTCTATAGAGGTCTTTCATGATAACCATGCAAATTGGACAGCTTAGTACATTCATGTACTTTCATAAAAGTATCATCAGCATGAAATGCAATGAGCATTGCTTACACTAAAGAACAACAAAGTGATTTCATACTTTTGCTAAGAAGGAAAGTTTTAGAGAAATGAAGAGAAGTACGGAGTTTCATATGTAGCAGCAGAAAGCTACAGAAATTGAATGGAACAATAACATTTACATTATAAAAATGCTTAAATGAGATTATGATAGTATTTGCAAGCATTAAGTAATGTAATACAATTATTAAGAGTATGCAAAATTGTCTTTTAAAATCATGCATGGCTAAAGATGATTGTCTTGCAATCAACATGTAGAATTATCAAAACTTAAGACAATAATGAGGAAAAGGCAAACTAACCTACAACCATCAAGTGAAGCGCAGTGATAATGCATCCAATGGCAAAAAATGTTTACATAAAGAGGATGTGAGGAACTTAGCATGAAAAATATGGAATCAAATATATCTTATAAGGCCACTGCCTGAGAGTGGTTTGTTCTTAAAATTCATTTTCTGAAAGTGCAGGTAAAGAGTCTTCACATCAAAATATTGAGCATTTTCTTCAACAAGAATAGGAATATTATGGAACTAAAATGAAGTTTTCCTCATGGCAGCCTGGAATTGACAGAGGGTTTAAGTTTTGCCAGAAATCCATTGAGCTAGGATTCTGAAGTAAATAAAATCATTTTTCCTATATGAATATGGAAATGAAAACAAGGAAAAAGAGCATGTTTTTTGATGATTCAATGAATGTTTTGAAAAAATCAAGTATAGTGCAAGCTATAGGAAATATAGTGTACAGTGGAAAATGAGAGGAAATGGAGTTTCTCACAGGCAGTCTAGAGGTTATTTCTTTCAAGAACTTTAAATACAGAGAGCACAAAAATGAAGTTTCATTATGGTGGCCTTTATATGGAAGAATACACATAGAATTATTTTAGTTAAAAGCATATTTATACTCTCATGGAGTTTGAATAGAGCATTTTTGCATAAATAAATAACAATATTTAATGATAAAAATTTACCTTCTTTGTTTTTACAGAGAGGTATGTGAGAGGCCAAGGGATTTCATTCATCTTTTCCTTCTCAAAAGTTAAACTCCAGTATAATTATGGCGGCCAAGTCAAGAAAACATAGTAGAAAGTCGACATGAGCAAGTATCCACAAAAATACAGTCAAAAGAAAACATAGGCCATGGCCTGGGAGCTTTCAATAGCTTCAAAATGGAGGATAAATTCCATATTTAAAACATAATTAGACTTACCATGCCTCAGACATCCAGAATCTACAAAGAAAAAAGGCAAAGAGGTAGAGATTTACAACTAGGGTTTGACCCAGGGTTCTCCATGGCGATGACCTTTCTCTATGGCAGAAAGAATGAATAAAGGTAAAATGAATGTTTAACATTCATTTAGGGTTGAAACCCTAGAAAGTTTGAATGGGAAAGGTATTTTTGCCTTAAGCTTTTTCAAAAAAGCTTTATTCATTTGCTAAGAGTCGTGGTACCATTTGTGCCTTGTAAATATTTCAAAAAACTTAATCATTTTAAGTTTTTTTACATTTAGCTTTATCTTATATCTTTATTTTGTCATTTCAAAAAAATTATGTAAGACTTTATTAAAATGGTGATTATAAATCATCTTTTAAGTTATTTATGGAAATGCAAATAGAGATAAGACTTTATTTATTTTTGCATTTAATTCAAATGTGAATCTTTATTTTAAATGATAATTATAAATCATTTAAAATAAATGATATTTTGAAATGCAAATAAATAAAATATTTTGAATGCAATTTCAAATGATGGGATAGTTCAAAAGGGAGTCAAATGGAGCATTTAAAGCCTTGCATGGATCATGGAAATGATTGAGAAAATTGTGCCAACATTTGGAGTAAAATTAGGGATTTTGAAGCATTTGATTAAAAGTTCTACTTCAATTAAGTGTCATGATTGATTGAGTTTCAATCAAGGAGCATTTTCAGGCACATAACACCTTGTTCCATTCAATTACAACCCTATTTTGGAGGGGTTTTCAGTTGCATATGACCCATGAGATTGTTTTGAGATTCAAGACTCTTAATGCATTTTTGGAGGATTTCACAATAGTTACATGCTTTCTTTGAGGGAGAAGATGGAAAACACATCATATTTTGGAGCCAAGATTTAAATTTTGAATTTTTGGAGCATCTTCTATAAGTCTTTCTCTTCTCTCATTATTTTCCCCGGTTCTCAGTTTGGTGGTTGTAGTAGTAGATTATTCATTCTTTGTAATTCATTTCTTGTGAGTTCTATAGATTTGTAATGCATTTATCTCCTATTTTTCAATGTGAAGCTTATTTCCTTCTCTATTATTCTTGGTTCTTTAGTGTTGATTGTGAATTATATGATAAAATATTGTATCATCCTTTTTTAATCAAATTCCTTCAGTGTTGAATGCAAAGAATATGATGTCATAGTGCAGGTCTGTGTTAGTGTTTTCATTCTCTTGCATAAAGATTTGTGAAAACATCACTATTTTCCTTTTTTGAGCATTAGAAAAGTCAGAGCCTATCATTAGAATTATTTTTGTAGGCATGAATAACAAAGTTTTGAGATTGTATGGTTTCATTTGTTGAGTTATATTGTGTATTTTTTAAGCAGTTTCAAATCATTTATCAGTTGGTGAATCACGTAGTTTTTTTAGTTTTCAATTTTTGCATTATCCTTCTTACCTTTTCCTCTATCAAAAGTCAGTATTTACAAGAAATATTCAAAGGGAGACAACCCATAACCTGGAGGTCTACCCTCATTATAAGATACCCATAACCTAAGAGTAGTCCCTTGTGCACATGATTTAGGAGTTTTTCAACTTGTCTTCGGGTACAAATCCCTATGTTAACATATACTTCATGTATTATGTGTATTCACGTGTATGCTTCATGCTTCCTATGTATACTTGATGTATTATGTGTATTCACGTGTATGGTTGATGCTTCCTATGTGTACGTCATGTATTATGTGTATTCACATGTATGCTTCATGCTTCCTATGCATACTTTATGTGTTTATGTGTATGCTTCATGCTTCTTGTGTATACTTCATGTGTACATGTGTATGTTGCATGCTTCCTATGTTTACTTCATGTATTACATGTGTAGACTTCATGCTTCATGTATTACATGTATATTTCATGTATTCATTTGTATGCTTCATGCTTCTTGTGTATATTTCAAGTATTATGTGTATTTATGTGTATGCTTCATGCTTCACATATAACGAAGCGAAGTGACCATGCCTAGCAAAAATGTGCCCACCTAGATGTGTTGGCACTAACAATTTGGCCCCACAAAGAACAAAACAAAAAGTAGCCTACCTTGCAACTTTATACTATATGCATATGATGATTTTTGGAGTAGCAAAAAAATCGTTACCATGGGCAACCAACTTGGAGATATGAAAAACTAAGAGAGGTTATCGAAAACGAACCCAATTGTTGAACACCTGAAATACTAAGAGAGGGGGTGAATCTATATTCCCTTAAACCATTCAATCATAATCCATCCAATTAACAAAACATATCTAACTACAATAATGAATGAAATCATGAAACAATGACAAGATCATAGGACACATGAACACCAAGATTTTTATGTGGAAAACCCAAAAAGAGAAAAACCACGGTAATTATTAGCTCACAATATATTAGAATTGGTTATAAGATATTACAGAGGCTCACTGCTAGGACACACTGTCTAATAGGGCTCACAGCCACAAAAAAGATACAAAATATAAATGACCATATAACTAGGATGTGAACTGATAGAAAATGCACCTTCCTTGTGTTGAATTTAGTTCTTTTGAAGCTCTAAATACAAAACATTGCTCTACTTTACAATTGCTCAAAATTCACAATGTATCTACAATAATTTTCATCATGTACACATAATTAAGACATTCACATCTCATCACATATCATCTCACTCCTAAAACTTCAAAAATTTCTTACATATATACCCAATACATCTACATACATCAATTAGGTCAACCTAATTAGATATAGCCCTATATTAAATCAAAATTTCCTTGGTGAAACCATACTTAAATAAAATTAATCTGTGTGCTTAAACCAAACATGCAACACTTGATTTAGGTTAGCATGGACCTGAAATATATTTCACTAACATTCACAATCCATATTTAATCATCACAACATATATCAAGCATTAGGTCAGACATGAATTATACCTAATCATAAAATATGCGAACTGATCAATCACCAATGATCCATCTGATCATATAACCACACAAAATCTTGAATATATTATGTACTAACACCTGTAAGCAATCTCCCAAAATTATAAAGACTAACTCTTAACACTAAAGGAATACAGACCAAATTACTCATACCTAGATGTACTGTATATAGCCAAAACTGTATGTCAAACTTCTATCACTTATAACTTTCAAACTGTACATCCAATATAGCTGAAATCTTGATCATAGATGCACATAATAGACAAGAATAACATATTATTACTGCATAGGCAGAGCTTATCATGTGAGAAATTGCAAACTAAAATACCAGATTAGGATATCTTCATTTTGTTCATCAAATTAGAGTGAATCTCAATAATCAATGTTGACATCAATGACAACAAATTAAGGGGTACCTTCTTCATTCTTTCAACATTCTCTCCCTTTTTCATTGATGGAAACATGTGCCAAAAATGAATCTCCAAAAACTCAAAACATGCACCATCCCCATTCATCTAACTTCTCCCCCTTTGACATCAAGGAAAAAGGGTGTGTTGGTAACACACATGTAAGCTCAAACTTTGATACATATGTACAAGTGAATAATTGATTTAAATGTATTGACTCCCCCTTAGGGAGTTATCCCAAAACTTTGATCCATCTGTATGTACAAATAAAAGTTGAAAAACAACCGAAACAATGAAAGAATATGTAGGTGAAAAATGTTTAACTAGAGGAGGAGGCACTTGCAAGCTCCTTAAGAATTTATTCCAAGCAAAATTCCCTTCCTTCCAAGTCTTTTTGGTTGTTGCAAGCGATTCGTACAATGACTCTAGCTCTACTACATTCTCCTCTCCCTCTTCTGGAGTGCTTGGATTTGGATTTATCTTTGTAAGCTTCTCTACATTAGCTAGGGCACTTGACACTGGTATATGCTTTGCCTTTACCAAGTCCCCAAGCTGTCCAAACCACCTTATGATGTCTTTTTTCTGCCTTTGTAAAGTGAAAAACCTATTTTATAGATTTGTGATGGCAGTCCAAGTGGTATGATATCTATCCTTAGCCAAATCAAAGGTATTAGATGCATTAGATATTTATGACTCTATTCAGTCCATTAAGTCCTTAATGCCTTGAAGACATCCAACCACCTCGTGCAATACAAAAACAAAGTTTCAGCCTCATCCTCACATTCTTGCACTTACTTTATGATTTTCTCCACTTTTCTATGTTGATGCACATCTATCTTGTAGCTCAAGTAGCCTCTTCTCTACAATTCTTGATTCAACTTATTTCTTAGTTTATTCCTTTAGATCGAAAGTGTACTCCTTAAGAGAATCAACTAAAAACCTGAGATTTTCCACTGAAGATAGAGAATTATCAATTGTAGTACCGGTAGTAGCATCCCTTAGATTATTTATGGCTTCATTTATCAACTATGTCCCCTTCTAATGAGTCTCAATTATCTCTTTTCTACGGGAGGCATGAAAGAAATCTCCAAGATCCAAATTTTTAATTGGAGAGATCTTATCCAAATCCACACTTCCTTGATACATTGGGAGTTGTAATAATTAGGGAGGAATTACCAGTTGAAACCTTATTTTTCTAAACAAAAGACCCTTGAGTGGATTACTGAAAGATTCTTCATAGGGCTTGGGTAGCTCCATAGTATTTTTTGCATCTTCTCCATTCTTTCCATCCTTGAACTCTTCATCATTCTCAACTTTCTCCTCTTCACCAGAGGCATTTCCCTTTTTCTTATCTTTATCTCTATTCTCCTTGTCATCATCATCTTTCTTATTGTTCTCTTCTTTTTCTCCTTGTTCTTATTCTCCATTCTCATTTTGATGATTATCTTTATTTTCATTTTTTGCATCTTCTTTTTGTTGATCAAAGTGGCCCTCAGTACCATCATCAACATTCTTTTCTTTTTCTTGATCTACACTCTAATTAGCATCATTAGCACCGGTGGGTTTTAAGTATCTTACGGAGGAGCAAAAGTCTTTGGGGAAGCATACATGTTTCTTCTTCCGATGGTGGTGAGGACACCACATTCTCTATAACATAAAATAATGGTGTTTCTTTAGTGGTATGAACATCTACTTCTTTCTCTTCTAAGACCTCTTTGAAAACTGGTAAATTTATAACAGGAGGAAGATTTCATCTACATCTGTGACCTTTCCCTTATCATTCTCCTTCTCTTGAGTAGTACCAAATCTGGAAGCAACTATCATACTAAACTTCTCTAAAATATCCCTAACAATCTTGAATATTTCCTACAATTTGTCCACTTGATATTTTTCTCTACCCATAAGAATAACAACTCCTTGTTTGACTCTGAATTCTTTAGTATACAATTATATCAAGGTAGTCTTGTCATCCTCAGATAAGAGGGATCCAATTTCCTCCAAGGCATTAGATTTAATTTTATCTTTAGCTTCAATAGCTCCATTCCTTCTTTTATTCAAGGCATCCCACACAACTCTAGGGACCTTCTTATTGATATTACTCATGTCAGCTTCCAAAACAACAATATACTGAATAATTGCTTCAATAATTGTTTTCCTATCTTCTTCATCCACTTCTTCATACAAATTTGTAGTAGCTTCTAAAAAATCATCATATTGTAACATATTTCTCACCAAAACATCTAACTTCATAGGAGTACAAGCTCTTACTGGAGGAGTATTTTTCTCCTTCTTTTTCTTTTGCTCCTCTATCTTCTTTTCTTTCTTCTTCTTGGGCTTCTTATGGATGTGTACAGTAAATGCTTCCTTTTCTCTTTTTGTTTCTTCTTCTTCTTCAAAAGTGTCAACAATATCAACTTTGTACTTTTTAGCTCCAATGCTTTCCTTTTTGTGAAGCACCTTTTTCTTGTTAGTTTTTCTTCATGTTCCATCCCAAGCTCAATTTCTTCTTCAACCACAACACTTAGATTATTTTCCTTGAATTCCTTTTGATTCTTTCTCCTTGTGGAGGTAGCATGGGTTGCTACCAGAGGCACATTCTTCCTCTTACTTTTTCTTGTGCTAGGTCCAGAGGATGCAATGACTTCTTTAATTCCTGGAGAACTAGGCTCCACCTTCTTTCCTTTTGCAATAGTAGTTTTAGCAACTCCAAAGGACTTAGGTAATGCAGAAGTTGGGGTGGAAGTTATTCTTCCAAATCTCCTTGGTCTGGAGGTATCAATTTCCATGCTAGTTTCTCTTGCTCTAGAATCCTTCATTTTTTCTTCTGTGTAACCTTCTCTTCTAGCCCCCTCTTCTACTATTTTCCTTGCATTCCTCTTGATTTTAGGTTTCTTTAACTCCAAATGCACTTTTGCATATTTTTCTTCATATGTCCCATGTCTTGCTTGAGAGAGGTCTTTAATACTTTTGAGAAAAAAATCTACATAGCCTTCAACCTTATTCTCAATAACTTCATAGCCAAGAGGCTCAATCGACACCATTCTTGGTTCAACAACTTCAATGATACTCATCAATTGTAACAAGTAATTTCCTTTACATATTTCTCTACAAGGTTCTGGGGAATTCTCTCACTTTCATGCATATTCTTTTGAGAAACTACAAAGAATGCAGTCAAAGCATAATATTGAGCTTTCTAGTTACCTAAGTTGTGCATATAATCCATAATTTGATATGCTATTGGTCTACTTTCGTCCCATACAACACCTTTTCTTCCAGGAAGCTCTCTCAAAAAGTAAAACAATAAACACATTACCAAGTTTCCAAACTTGAATGCATATTTCTTTTCTCTAGTCAACTTCAAATTCCCAAGAAGTTGCATCTGGAGCAACTCACACAGATCAAAGTCCTTCCCATTCACGACCATTTCATGTGCAACATAGATAGTAGTAGCCGAAACTAAATTTTCTTTGTTTGTGAAGTAAATCTTGTGACCTATCATTATAGAGTCATATTTCATAGTAGGATTCCTGATAGGTTTAGTTTCCAAAGCCCTTTTTCATAGGTGGAATCAGTTAATTCCATGACAACTTTGTTCTTCATAGATTTAAGTACCAGTATGGGTCCGATATCACACAACCCTGTAACAGCCTTGATCACTTCCTTAGTTATTAGTCCAGAAATTCTAGTCCATAGAAATTTATCATGCATCCTACTTAGAGCTAGCCTCACATGCTTAGCATCAACATCACTGTTGTAGTTAGGAAACCAGTTCTAGAAATCTAGCTTCTTTTGCACTAGGTTAATATACTATGGTTTTACAAGGTGATCATCTCCACTATGCTCATTGGACCAAATTTTTGTGAGTCTTGGGTGATTATACCCATCCAATTTCCCATGTATGTAATCCCTAGTATCTTTTGTAGGTAAAACCCTATATGGAATTTTTGAGAAGGCATCGTCAGGGTCATTATCAAATATCTTCATTGGATACTTCTTGAATTTTTTCCTAGGCCTCTCAGTAATATTAACAATGATTGGGGTATCCATTTTAATCTTGATTCAAGTTCAAATTCTTATGAAAATAATTCTATTTCAAACCCACAAAGTACAAAAATTTGTAAATACCTTTTATGCAGACAACGAGATCTAGGGTTTGCACCAAATTTCCTTGAATCCCTTCAAATGTGATTAAAATCAACTTAGAAACTCACTTTAAACCTTTTTTTATTTTCCCTAATTTCACATTAATTGCTTCATTTTCTATAAAGTTGATAAACCCTTCATTGATACACTATAAACCGTAAAATACTCTGCATTTCTTCATATTTGCATATTTTATGTCGATTTATTTATCAAAAGATTAAGAATTTCATTTTACACGACATATCTTTGTGTCACTCCTTGACACATCAAATTTCTAGGGGGTTGTTATATTTTTTTGTTATTGCTCCCCCTAATCCCATGCCTAGGTTAAATTTTCAAAAGAATTATTTACACCAAAGGGAGGTATAGATACATTTGTAGTTCCTAATTCATCCTTGTTCTTAGATTCCTCTTTCTTTCTCCAAATTTTCTCCATTTCCTTCTTTACTTCAGTAGGATCAATTTTCTTCACAGGTTCATTTCTCTTTCCTAAATTAGTCTTTCTTCCATTCTTACTTCTACAAAATCTTGAAATGTGTCCACGTTTGTTGCAATTGTATCATGCATTTTTTTGACCAACCTAACCTCTATTCAATTTGGATCTACACTGGTTAGCTTTGTTTCCAAATACATTGCATGTATAATAGTAACCATTGAAATATTGAACCATCCTACCAGCATTATATATATTCATCATCTAATTATGCACTCAATAGCTCTATGTCCAAATTTTTTGCATGGAAAAAATTATTCAGAGAAGGATCCATCATTTTGATTCATTCTACTTCTACATTCTATTGCCTTATGTCCAAATTTATTGCATGAAAAAAAATAACATTAAAATATGGGTACCTTTGAGGATTTGTTTGTCTAATAGGGGGTCTTCTAGCATTCCTCCTTTGATTTTTGATATGTTTACCATTTCCTTGAGTCTTCTCTTGATTGTCAACCTTGTTAAGGGTCTAATTAGATTTTGGGCTTTCTCCTTCTTCAAGTCTCAAACCTCCTTTATATTTAGATGGTTTATGTCCTATAATTAGTTCATCAAGCATTGTAGTACTTATTTTGAATTTGTCCTCATGAACTCTTTCTTTTTCCATTTATGATCTTAGAGTTACCACTTCTTGTTCAAGTCTTGTGCATTCATCAGTTTTTCTCTTTACCATTGCATTCAAAAACTACTCAATTCTTTTCTTTTCTTCCACTTGTACTTTCAGTCCAATGATGTCTTCATTTTCTTGCTTCAACTATTCATTGACTTCTTTATGTCTTTCTTTTAATTTCTTGATTTTTTCTCTCAATTTTTTGATGCATTAATTTGCTTCCTTGAGATTTTCCTTCAGATATTTGTTTTCACCTTCAACTCTATCAAGATATTCAAGAGAAACTTTGAGTTCTTTTTTATTAGTCATACAATCACTTTCAACAAATAAGATTTGAAAACTCTTTATCAGCCATGTGTTCAATCTCCAAGATCTTCCTCAAGTTGTTAGGATTCTTAGAAGGAACCAAGCTCTAATACCAATTGTTGAACACCCAAAATACTAAGAGGGGGCCGAATCAGTATTCTTTTAAACCATTTGATCACAATCCATCCAATTAAAAAAACATATCTAACTACTATAATGTATGAAAGCATGAAACAATCACAAGATCATATGACACATGAATACCAAGATTTTTACGTGGAGAACCCAAAAAGGGAAAAGCCACAACAAGGATTAGCTCACAAAATAGTATAACCAATTATAAGGTATTACAGAGGCTCACTGTTAGGACACACTGTCCAATAGGTCTCATAGCCACAAAAAGATACAAAATAGAAATGGCCACACAAACAAGATGTTAATTGATGAAAAATGCACCTTCCTTGTGTTGAATTTAGTTCCTTTGAAGCTCTTAATACAAAACACTTCTCTACTTTACAATCACTCAACATTCATAATATATCTACAATAATTCTAATCATATACACATAATTTGTACATTCGCATCTCAACACATATCATCTCACTCCTACAACTTCAAAAATGTCTTACATATATACCCAATACATCTTCATACATCAGTTAGGTCATCCTTATTAGATGTAGCCCTATATTAAATCAAAGTTGTCTTGTTAACACCATACTTAAATAAAAAACATCTTCATGCTTAAACCAAGCATGTAACACTTGATTTAGGTCAGCATGGACCTAAAATAGATCTCACTAGCATCCACAATCTCTATTTAATCATCACAACATATATCAAGCATTAGGTCGGCCAACCATTAGACCTAATCATAAAATATGCCAACTAATCAATCACCAACAATTCATCTAATCATATAACCATGTGCCATCTAGAATATATTATGTACTGAGACCTGTAAGCAATCTTCCAAAATTGCAAAGACTAAATCTTAACACTAGAGGAATGCAAACCCTATTACTCATACCCAAATGCACTGTATATAGCCAAAATTGTATGCCAATATTTTGTCACTTATAACTTTCAAATTGTGCATCCAAAATAGCTGAAATATTGATCATAGATCCACATAATAGACATGAATAACATATTATTTCTACATAGGTAGATCTTATCATGTGAGAAATTGTAGACTAAAATATTGGATTAGGATATCTTCATTTTGTTCACCAGATTAGAGTAAATATCAACAATCAATTTTGACATCAATGACAACACATTAAGGGGTCCCTTCATTCTTTCAACACTAATGTGATCCTATACCTTCAGATGGAATGTTTCTAAGTGCCATGGTTTCTTAGTAATAGCTCGTCAAAGTTTGCTACCCTTTTGCATTTTGGTCTCTTAAGAGATATCACCAATGCAATGTAGCTCAAACTATTCTAACATGTTTGGGTGCAAAGTAGGACCTTTCCTAGCATAAACTTACCCATTTGGATGTATTGGAACTATTGGTTCAGTCATATGACTAACAAAATGAAAATTACACCACCTTGCAACTTTACATTGCATGCATTTTATGCTTTTTCCAACAATTGAAAACTTGTTACCACAGGAAAATGACTTGGAGATATGAAAAACCTAATATGATCCTATAACTTTAGACATAATGTTTCTAAGTGTCACAATTTCTAAGTAACAACTCGTCAAATTGTGTTGCCCTTTTGCACTTTGGTCTCTTAAGAGATACCGTTGGTGCAATGTATCTTGGAATATCCCAACATGTTTGTGTGTGAAAAAAGACCTTGCATATCCCATTTTAATGTGTTGGATCTATCAATTTTTTCCCATGATGAACAGAACAAAAATTACACCACCTTGCAACTTTACACTGCATGCATTTGATGCTTTTTCCATCAATTGAAAACTCGTCACCACGGGAAAATGGGTCAAAGATATCAAAAACCAAGAGAGGTTATTGTAGAGGGTCTCTATGTAACCTCATACCATTAGAAAAAGTGTTTCTAAGTGCCACATTTTATGAGTAATAACTCATTAAAATTTAATGCCTTTTTGCACTTTGGTCTCTTAAGAGATATTAGTGGTGCAATGTAGCTCAGACTATTACAACATGTTTGGGTGTCAAACAGGACCTTTCCTATCATAAACCTACCCATTTGGATGTGTTGGAACTATCGGTTTGGTTGCATGATGAACATAACAAAAATTACACCACCTTGTAACTTTACACTACATGCATTTGATGTTTTTTCCATCAATTGAAAACTCATCACCACAGGAAAATGACTCAAAGATATCAAAAACCAAGAGAGTTTATTGTAAAGGGTCCCTACATGACTTCATACCTTTAGACAAAATGTTTCTAAGTGCCATGGTTTCCAAGTAACAACTCGTCAATTTTTTTTTCCCTTTTGCACTTTTGTATCTTAAGAGATATCATCGATGCAAATTAGCCAGAATTGTTTCAACATGTTTGGGTGAAAATTAGGACCTTTCCTAGCGTAAACCTACCCACCTAAATGTGTTTAAATTGGAGGTTTGGTCACACGATGAACATAACAAAAATTACACCACCTTACAACTTTACACTACATGCATTTGATGCTTTTTTCATCAATTGAAAACTAGTCATCATGGAAAAAATAGCTCAAAGATATCAAAAACTGAGAGAGGTTATTGTATAGGGGTCATACATGACCCTATACCTTCAGAGAGAATGTTTCTAAGTGCCATAGTTTCCAAGTAACAACTCATCAAAGTTCTCTACCCTTTTGCACTTTTGTTTGTTAAGAGGTATTGTCGATGCAATGTAGCTCAGACTGTTTTGAAATGTTTGAGTACAAAATAGGACCTTTCCTAGCATAAACCTACCCATTTGTATGTGTTAGAACTATGGGTTTGGTCACACAATGAACACAACAAAAATTACATCACCTTGTAACTTTACATTGCGTGCATTTGATGCCTTTTCCATCAATTGCAAACTCATCACCACGAGAAAATGAATCAGAGATATCAAAAATCAATAGAGATTATTGTAGAGGGGTCCTACATGACCCCGTACCTTTAGATAAAATATTTCTAAGTGTCACGATTTCTGAGTAACAACTCATCAAATTTTGTTTCCCTTTTTCACTTTGGTCTCTTAAGAGATATCACCGATGCAATGTAGCTCGAACTATTATGGCATGTTTGGTTGAGTTTTTTATGGAATTTTTTTTAAATTTTTTTGTTCATGCATTATGGTTGAGTGACATTGATTCTTCTACATGAGTGTATGACATTGGCATAAAGGAATTGTTGATATATATAATTTTATTGTATGTTGGGTTTTGTTGAAAGGTTGCATTAGATTTGTATGGCATGCTTGGTGTTCTTGTTTATACATCACAGTTGAGTGCAATTTATTCCTACATGATTGTATGGATTTTGCATGAAGGATCTTGTGACATAGATAGAGTTGTATGATAGGCTTGATTTTAAGGTACTAATTACATGTATGGCATTGAATTAAAGGTTTTATTTGAAGATTGCATCAAACTCATATAACAAGTCTAGTGTGGGTCAAGGTTGATTGACATATATGACAATATCCTATGAGCATTATTGCTTTTGTACAAAGTGTGCATTATGACTAGTGTGCATCAAGCCATATGGTATGCCTAGTGTGCTTATTCATGAATTATGGTTAGAAACATTCATTTTTGTGCATTATGATGATAAAAAATTTACGTGGAAGGTCAAATAACATGCATGTCATGGAGTTGTAATTTTTTTAATGGTTGTATCACACTCATGTGATGTGCATACAATGTTTGTTCATGCATCATGGTTGAGTGATGATTTTTTTTATCATGATTATTGTATAGATTTCACATGAACAATCTAATGAACATGTATCTTGTTGAGTTGTAAGGATTTTTTTTAAGGTTGCGTCAAACCCCTATGATCTATTAAGCTTGAAGGTTTTAATGGCATGAATTCCATTGAGTTGTAATGGTTTTGTTTCATGGTTTCATCACTCATATGGTTTGTAAAGAGTGTTTGTACATATAGAACCACTAAGTGACATTTATTTTTATTAATATTCTTATATTACTTTTGCATGAACACTCTAATGACATATTTCATTAAGTTGTATGGGATTTGTTTGAAGTTTTTAATGGATTTTGTGTAATTGTTTTTATGAAGGGTTTAGTGATATATTTTATTGATTCAATTATGTAGTTACTTCCAAGGTTCTAATGACATGTATGCCATTAGGTGAATATAGTGTTTGTATAGAAATCATTATTAACATTATTTTTTATCAAGATGATTCTTTAACCTTTGTGTGAATAGCATAATGACATAAATTCCATCCAATTGTGTGGGTTTTGTTTGAGGGTTGAATCAAACTATTATGGTATGCATAATGAGTTTTTTCATGTATCATGGTTCAAAATTATTGGCTCTTATATATCATGAATTCATAGCTTTTGTATGAAATATTTGATGATATATGTATTGAGTTGTATGGAGTTTGGTTGAAGGTTTTAATGGTATATATGTAATTGAGTTGCATGGGTTTTGTTTTAAGGTTGCATCAAACCTTTTGTATGTAATCACCATGCAAAAGAATCAATGGTATTTTTATGGTGCACATTTATGATTTTAGTCAAGAATATTTATGACTTCATTTTCTACTCATATATGACTTCATTTTTTGCTCATAAGACTGTAATAAGCTGTTCTTTTTATCTTTATTGTTGGTGCTCTTTTATGACTTTATTTTTTGCTCATTTATGACTTCATTTTATACACATTTATGACTTCATTTGTTGCACATCATGAAAAATTTCAATCGAAGATCATGAGAGGATAGTCTTAATTGCATTCTCAAAGAGGCATAATGGGCAGCATGTTGGATGTCATAGAAGGGAATATGAAGTTTTGAGTATCAATGGATAGTCAAAGACCTGAAGAAATATGTTAAGTTACTAGTCATAAATATGAGGGTAGACTACTATCCAAAAGGACCTTATTGTGACTATACAATGCAAGTGAAGACCTCATGTGAATAATACAAGGCAATCACATCAAAAACATGTGATGAGATCAAAAATGAAAAATTTAAATGATGATTAGAGAGGGAAAAACTTTAATACACAAAAAATAGTCTTAAATAGTAAGGGGAAACAATCATTCAAGAGCCTTTATCATATACACATGATCACAAATAATTGCATTCTTTGCAAGACTAAAATGAATAATATATAGAAGGCGATTTTCTTCTTCTATGGGGTTCAATTTCTTTTCTTCACAAACTTTCCTCATTGTTTCTCTTGTCCTTGCATTTTTGGCTTCATAATCATCCGGTGTTAAGAGGCTTTGCATGTTTCCTCATAATGATGTTCAATGCTACATGTTCACAAACACAAAAATAATAAAAGTAATCTTCACTAATACAAAAATATCAAAATCAAATGGAAACGATTGCAATTGATCTATTTAAAAAGGTGACAAGCACAAAACTTTAAATTTAAACAAACAAAATCTTGATAAACAACTAAATTGTACAAACATGAAAAATATGACCTCATATAATCAAATTTCATCTAAAAACTTCAAAATTTACACCAAGATAATACTCTTTCATGAAGGGCAGCAATAATAAGTCAACTCTATAAGGGAAAAGAACATACTTTGTAACTTGTAGAAAGGGTGTTCAATTGAATCTATGTCTATAACTAAATGTATCCATGGAAGATTGTAGCAGCTTAGGTGATCTTTCCAACCTTTCCAATGCATTTCCAACCTTTCATAATGGTATTCTCTTGTTTCATAGTAGATCAAGATATAACTTTGAAATGGATTATTAAGCACAATATGTGTCTGTGATGCTTGTAATGGAAAATATGAAAATGCATGTCATAAGGAAGATGTAATGACATTGGATTGAAGGCTAAAAGTGAAATTAAGGGAGAAAAAAATTGTGACTTTACACCTTGTGACAATTATGGTGATGAGAAGCTTCTAGAGTATGAACTTAACTACCTAATTGATGCTCTCCCTTGTTATATCATTAAGAATTGTGATGTCATTGATGCTTCTGCCACATGTATTTTCTTTCACAAGAATGAATAGATTGGGTCTACACTTAAGGATGAATTTGTTGACATGAATGACACCATGTGGACATGGATTTTCAATTTGAAGAGCTTTCCTTGGAAGGGCACAATTTCGTGATCATATGGATGTGTATGATCTTTTCCTTGAGTGCAAGGTGTGAACTCTTCCCCATGCTGACTATGTCATAACAAGGCTGTAAGTGGAATTTGTTCAAGTGAGGAGAGAAAAAGAATAATTTTGCAAGTTTGATAACATAAATGGTATAGCCTTGGAAAACTCATAGAAAGGAGCACAACAAAAAAGGAAAATATAAATCTAATGGAGAAAGGGATAGATTACATCCATAGAAAAGGTCTTATTGAATGGAACAAGGGGCAAGTTATATCCAATCATTTGTACACTCATTGAATACAAATATTTTCTACATAATATAGGTAGTAGGCAATTACAACTTAAAAGAAAAGGAAAATGAAAAGCAATTGATCTATGTGAAAAGAAAAGGAAAATATGCAGCTAATGGAGGAAGGGGTAAACATTACATCCACTATGAAGGTCTTATTGAATGGAACAAGAGGAAAATCGTATCCAATCATTTGTACACTCGTTGAATATGACAATTTGATACATTTAATATAGGTAGTAGGAAATTGTAACCACCATAGTCTATTTTTTCCATTGCCACAATCTATATTGTATCTCTTAAGAGGGTTTTGAGGATAAATATAGTGTTCTTAATTCTTCATTATAGCGGTGGTTTCTAGGATAAATATAGTGTTCTTAATAATTTTGAGATTTCCAAATCCACCTACAGTCTTGCCAATGTAGAGTGAATCAATTTGTTTGTTTTTAGGTCATTTTCTAAAAAATCAAATAAAAAATAATGAATTCCACTAACCATGATGGAAACAAACTACTATAAGCAATGCAAATAGAATACATAATATTTTTTGTGTTAAGTTGAAATCCTCTATATAAGTTTACATGAATTCATCTAAATTATGTCATGTTTTTCATTTTTTTCTTCAAACTCCTAAAAATTTAACTTTTTATGCAACTTCCATCTTTTTCAATGCTTAATTATATTTAAAACCATTATGATTAATAAAATTATGAAAGGAATGGTCTATATTGTCAAAACTAAACAAAAAACTCAATTTAAGAATTTTAATTCTACAAAAAATGAATATATTACCTGAGATAATCAAATATGATGTAGAAAATTCAAATTATATTATTCTACATTATCCAACAATAAAATTGGTGCTCAAAAGGTGATGGATAAAACATAATATGGTACCACAACAAATCAACTACATAAAAAAGGTGTTTTCTTGTTGGAGAAAGCGTAGAACTAGATAAAGGCAAAGAATTGTGGGCATGCATCATAGGTCAACTCCCTTTTTTACCATTTTTAGCAAATGAAATTTGGAATTCACCAAATTTGGCGAGTTCCAAATGTGCTACATAACATTCTTTCAATTTTTCAAGCACCAAATGTGATGTTTTGAGGATTTGCAATTTAGTGAGTGCCAAATGTGCTATATATAAAATTTGTAATTGTGAAAGCCTTGAACCTACATAGAGACCTATTGAGGGGAGAGAGAATAGTGGGAGATACCTATAAGAGTAGTGAGGGATGGAGGGAGATGTCTAATGAGCTTTAAAAATAATGAAAAGGATAAGAGAGAAGAGTTGGAGAGACTTAGAGGAGTAGTAATGAGACAAGGAGTTAGAGACGCAGAGATGGCTAAGGGATGGAGAGGCAGAGAAGGATTAAACCCTCATACCTCTAACTTCTAACCTTAAACTCTAAACCCTTATAGCATAAATCCTTAAACCTTAATCCCTCAACCATTAAACCCTCATCCCTCAACTTTCAACCCTTAAACCCTAATCTCTCAACCCTTAAACCCTCATCCCTCAACTCTCAACCCTTAATCCCTCAACCCTCTACCCTTATAACCTCAACACTCAACCCTTAAACCCTTAAGACCTCAAAACTAAAACCCTAATCCCTCACCCTTCAACCCTTCAACCCTATACCTTAGACCCTAATCCCTCAACCCTCAACCCTCAACCCTCAACACTTAAACCCTAATCCCTCAAACCTTAACCCTAAACCCTTAAACCCTAATCCCTCAACCCTCAGCCCTTAAACCCTCAAGCATCAACCCTTAAACCCTCAAACTTCAACCCTCAACCCTTTAACCCTCAACCCTTTAACATCAACCCATAAACCCTAATCCCTCAATATTATAACATTGAACCTTCAACCCTCAACCCTTAAACCCTAATCCCTCGACTCTCAACCCTTAAACCATCATCCCTCAACTCTCAACCCTTAAACCCTCAACTCTCAACCCTTAAACCCTCAACCCTCAACCCTTATAACCTTAACCCTCAACCCTCAAACCTCAACCCTCAACTCTCAACCCCCAACCCTGATTCCTCAACCAGATACCTTAGAACTTAATCCCTAAACCCTCAACCCTTAAACCCTAATTATTATCCCTATACCCTCAATCCTCATACTTCAACCATCAACCCTTTATTGGAAAAATATGTCTCAACCTTTCAAATACATAATGCATAGTTGATATTTCAACGCGAGGGGGTGCAGGGGGTACCCCTGCGGGGGTTTGGGGGCTACGTGCCTCAACGAGGGTTTAGGGGAAACACCCCCGAAAGCCACATTTTATGTATATTTTATTATTGTATTTTTGGACCATTCATCATTAGGTCTTATATTTGATGACTAATATTTTGTTGGATTGAATTTCCCTAGAAATAAACCATATACCTTAAACCCCAATCCCTAAACCCTTAAACCCCCAACCCTTAAAACCTAATCCCTCAACCCTATACCATCAACCCTCAACCCTCAACCCTTAAAACCTAATCCCTCAACCTTCAAACCTCAACCCTTAAGCCATGATCTTTCAACCCCTAAGCCCTCAACCCTCTACCCTATACATTAAACCATCAACCCTAATACTTCAAACCTATACCTTAAACCTCAATCCCTCAACCCTTGACCCTTAAACCCTAAGGATGGAAGGAAAGGTAGAGAGGGTGGGAGAGGGGTGGGTAATGATACAAGGAGGGAGAGGTAGAGAGGTAAAGGAGGGAGGGAGAGTTGTGGAGATGGGGGGAGAGAGAGGGTGGGAGGAAGAGATAGTGATCAAGAGAAAAGAGATAGATGGGAAAGAAACAATAATATATTAAGAAGAGAGAGGTAGGGAGGCAATGATATATATGGGGGTAAGGAGGGAAGGAAATGTAGAGAGGGAGATAGGGAGAGATATTGGGAGAGACCTATAGGGGAGAGAGATAAGAGAGGGAGTGAAAGGGAAGTATCAGTAGATTATTAACAAGTGATGGAGGGAGTGAGAGACATAGGGAGGGGGAGATAAAGAGGTGATTCCATAGAAAGGGGAGGGAGAGGGAAGACGCGAGAGAGAAGAATGAGATGAGAGATAGAGGGAGGAGAGAGGTGGGTAATGAGACAAGGTTGGAGATACTTGGAGATGAGAAGAGAGAGAAGAAAGAGGTGAGAGATAGAGGGGAGAGAGGTGGGTAATGAGACAAGGAGGGAGATAATTAGATATGGGGATAGAGAGAGGTTGGGAGGGAGAGGTAGTGATCGATAGAAAGGAAAGAAATGGGTGAGAAACAATAACAAAGGGAGATAGAAGAAGAGAAAGGTAGGGAGGCAAGGATGGAGATGGGGTTAATGAGGGAAGGAAAGGTAGATAGGGTGGGAGAGACATAGATAGTGTTGAGAGAGAATAGGGTAAGTATTGGTTAAGAGGGAAGTAGATAGAGAGGGAATATCCATCATGAATCATAAATTGTAAACTTTAAGCCTTATCAAAGTGGGGTAGTGAGAGACAAATAGAAAGCGAAGTTGGTCGTTTTGTTAATGCAATACATTTGGCACTCGCCAAATGTAATGCATTGGGAAATACCAAACCAAAGGGTTGGATGACCATTTCATGCCAACGATGTTATTTTTTGAAAGTGTAACAAAATTTCACACATTTTTGGTCGTGCTAACCTTTAGGTTTGCACATCTTTCAATGCAAGTTTATAAAAAAAATTGGTGATGTTAGGCTTTCTCTTACCTATATAACCATACATTTTTTTTCATTTTGATTATGTTAAGGTTTTCATTCATAACTTCTCTTATTAGTGCCTCCATTTTTTGTTAAAAACCAACATGTGCTAGTTTTAGTATAGATTTTTACTTGTTCATTAAATTTTGAAACAAATTACATTTTTATAAAATAGAATCAATTCTACATGTAATGAAAAAAATGATTTTTGATTAGTTTTCAAAGAAATTAGGGGAGAGCACACTCAAATTTCAGCTTTTAGGATGTGTCCACTTCGAAAATTCACAAAATATTATAATTTTATTTAAAAAATTAGCCAAAAGAACTAGGATAAACTACATGGTTTTAGCTAATTTCTCACAGTTTAGATTTTTGAAATTCTAAAAAAAAATTAACAAAAAAGGGAGGCCACAATAGATGCTATGTTGTTTTTTATGATAAAAATAGGACCACCTTTAGTGCGCCCCCCCCCCCCCTTTTAAACCCTTAATCTTCATTATTTAAAAAAAAATAGTATCTTAGAAAGTAGACACAGAGCACTTCAACTCTTCTTCTTGTTGCATCTTCAAATTTTGAGTGTAACTATCTTCATTTTCTCATGAACATCAAACTTTGCTGATTTTAGAAAAAAAGTGGCATCTTAAGAGCCATTTTTGTGTCACAACTTGGTGCACTTACCCTCCTTTTGATAGAATAACATTATTCTTTTATAGTTGATATCTCTTGTGCTTTTATAGAAGTTCCTAAATCTTTGGTGGCTAAATTTTTTAGCCAAGTATTGTATGGTGTAGAGTATTCTATACCCTCTTGCACTTTAAAATCAATTCATTCAAAGTATTTCAAAGAATCTTGTAACAATCTTTAATTGCTATTTTTATCAATTGCAAAAGATAATCCCTCAAAATTTTAATATTCGATATAATAAGGGGTAAATGGTTGAGTGAATTCTTGTAGCTATGTGTTATCCAAGATATATATATATATATATACAAAAGAGAATAACAACATTCTAGGTAAATTGATCATTAAATGCTTTCAAATTTTAGGTAATTAAATTTAAATATCCTAGTTGTCTTTAGTTTTAGGCCTTGTTGACTAGACTTAGCCTCCATGATCCTATGGAAAATCAACTTCAGAAGTATTTTACCTTAAGGTGTTTTTTTTTTACAAAATTCCAACCCAATTAGGAAAACCTCTATTTTAGAGTGTGAAATTTGGGCTTGTAAGTGTGAAAAGAGGTATTGTCCAATTATTTAGATTTTAGCCTACTTAGTAGAGTCCTATTCACACTACACTTAAGCTCACTTAGAGGTTATCTATACTTTTTTCTCACCTCATGTAGACTCACCAAGTGTCTCAACAGTTGTCCATAGATTCCACTTGTTTCATACTTGGAAGGGTAGTCAATGTTTGACTCCTACCTTCTCATCTCTTCATCCTTTCTTTTATAAGAGAGGCTCATTTATGTATTTTACAACAGATTATATGCTTATGATCTTTCTCATTTTGCATATGTTCATTTGTGGATTGTTTTGAGTTTGCAAGAAAATCTTGGCTACTCCAATATGGTATCAAAGAAAGCTTGCAAATTCAATCCCTTTCTCTCTTGAGTTTATGAGTGTCGTGGGAATCAATTTTCAATTAGTGCATTTTAGAACAAAACTGACTTCATGATTACACTCAAGAGGTCCAAGAGATGACTTTGACATATAACCTGGGTATTCAATGAAAAAACTTATGTTATTTAGGGCCTAACCATGGAGGGCCATACATAAATCCATATAGTTCATACAAATTTGTACGACCATATTGTCCAGTATACCGTCTTGCATCAACATATCAATATGCACCAGTTTCTTGATCTAAGTGTTACCTCGACCTCTATGTAGCAATTTTCTTAATATTTTTTTTATTTTTTTAGTAATTTTTAATCATTAAAAGTCACATTTTGTTGTTGGTACAACTACAAGCACCAAGGAATATTTTGATAGTTTTTAGAATATTTCATCAAATGACATCATCATTTTTCATCCCTAAGTTTACCCCTTCATTGTTGGCCTATTTTGATTTCCGACTCAACTTCAAGGGCCTTGTTCTTGGGCATACAAACATCTTTTTGATCTTCAGATGGTTCGTTTGGGCTCATATAGACTCCTTTCTGGGTCTCATTTTTAAAACTTGTATGATTTTTCAAGCTTTATGTAGTGGTGATGTTAAATTTTCATGAATTTATTTCAGAATTTTAAATTTTGAGTATGTCTCTTTTGAGGTTTTGTACATCAGATCCACTTTGTGGAATCTATAATTCACTAAAATAAAGTGTCATATCATTGTATCATTTTAGGGAAGGTCAAACTTTGAATAATGAGGCTTTTTCATTTTTGTTTTTATCATTTTATTGAGGTTTCAAAGACATGCTTGATATATGTCTTCATTGTCCACCTCATGACATAAAATTGTAAAAATTCAAAAAATAAAATAAGTTTATAAATGTACTCATATAAAGTTCCACAATAATTGAATGTATTTTCCTTAGGGAGGGAATTTTATACTTACACTAAATTATAGTGTAATGGAGGATTGTGTAGTGTCTTGATTTTCCATCACAATAATGGATCCTTGTGATTCTCACCTCATGAGTGTGTGCCTTGATGCACACCACTTTTTAGTTTCTTGTACATATTTTGGACCTAATACTAGCTCTAAATTCCTATGCACACTTTTGTGCCCAATTTTAGTTGGTCTACCTATACCTCTCCCTGTTAACATTAAGGGGGAATTATCACAATGTTATGCTAATGATTCATTGGTTTCAATGGAGTAGTAGATGAACATTAGTGAAACTAAATGGAATTCATAAATTTATGTGGGGTCACATAGACCTACTTTTTTTTATCTCTTATATGGGGATATTATTTTAATGGATCATATTTTGTGAGGTTCTAGTACTTATGTAGAGTACTATGATACACATTTTAGTAGTGAGCTATAGGTCACTTGTGCATTTGTTGATCATTCTCTAGAATCATAGTATTATCTATATCTTCAAATTCATAGACTTTGATTACCTTTATGCCATTTATGTATTCATGGTTGGGTAGTGTTCTATGTGTTCACTCATACAGTGTTTTGTATCTCTTATCTTGATCTACATTTTTTGGAGGTTTGTCAATTCCAATAGACACTAGTTCATCTTTCACAAATTTTACAACTTCGACATGCTTTAGGAGTTCTACATCATCATGTTCCTATCTTCATGGGACATATTTTTAGGTCTTATCCTGATTTTTCTCTCTTTTGGAGAGGAGTTTCGTTACCATTATGTTTTCTCCTTTATTTCCATTTATGAGAGATCATTATTGTACATGAGTACCTTATCAAGATTTATTATTGGGACTCATCTTTTTAGTTTTTAGCTTACTCCCTAAGTATTTCTTAAGGGAGGTGTTAATATGAAAATAGGTACTATCAAACTAGTTATATTTTAGCCTATTAGTAGAGTCATATTTACACTACACTAAATCTCACTTAGATGTTATCTAGACTTTTGTCTCACCTCATGTAGACTCACCAAGTATCTCAAGACTTTTCCATAGATTCATACACCTATTTCATACTTGATGAGATAGCCAGAGTTTGAATCCTACCTTCTCACCTCTTCATCCTTTCCTTTATAAGCAAGGCTCAATTGTATATTTTATAACACATTACATGTTTATGATATTTTCTTATTTTGGATATATTAATTTGTGGATTATTTTGAGTTTGCAAGAAAATCTTGGCTGCTCTCACCCTACTCACTATCATTTTCCCCTAACCCCGCCTTTTAGGTGGCATGATTGTTGCAGTCTTGCATGTACAACATCTTGAAGTGTGCATAATAGGCACCATATCACCATGATGTGAATAAATGTTATTGATTTTTACAAATTCTTTCAAAAAATTATTGTAGATATTGTGTCCACACTATAGGCATTAAATTTGGTATCAAAGCATAGGTTCCAATGCTTGAAACTCTAGGTTAGGTTTATTTAGTGATTAATTAAATCTTATAAATACAAAAATAGGATTACATTTAGATTGAGGGGAGAATATACATGCATCAATGCTTTAGGAGGAGCATATTTACATGAGGATCAAACAAAGATATCACTCTAAGAGTTATCATAAAAAGAGGCAATCAAATATAGGACCATAGATAATCTAAGACTTGGAAAATTTGATAGGCATGATACAAGAGATAATACAACAAGGGAGGTATATTGTGAGGAACAACTAGTAGTAGAGGAGAACATACTAGAGTGGCACAAGTGTATCAAGAGCATCCCTCAAGTTTGGGAGGTGCATATGGAGATAGTGGATGAATTGATGCACATTGCACCACCATCCCATCACACTCAACCATATCTAGAGATAGAGGTTGCATTGAGGGAACTAAGGGATGCGAGAGATTAGATTTAAGAATTAATTCCTCTTCAACCACCCACGTTCTTAGGATCTAGCAATAAGGTTGAAGAAGAGTCTTCATTGATGCTTTGGGTAGAGCTCGTATTAGAGAAACATTAAGGATAGATTTGTAGTCCACATTTTGACAAGACCCACTTCTACTTAGTGGCATTAGGAGGAGTGAAAGAATCACTTGATATTAGATACTATTTTATGGGACACCTTCCTAGAGTGCTTCAAAGTGTAATATTTTTAGAGAATTTTTGATAGAGGTGTATTAATGATTTCTGTGATTTGCAATAGAGGGCCCTCATAATAGAACAATATGATATTTCATTTTTAGAACTTCTTCAATATGTCAATTATATTTAGGATGAGAATTTACTCGCCAACCATTTCATCAAGGGATTGAACCCTAATATTTTGGGTTCTATACACATAGTTGATCTAGAGGACCTTAGGATCATTATGGAGAAAATCTATATTACATAGGAGATTCATAGAAGATTACAAGATTCATATGAGTGGTATTAGAACTGTACTCAAGGCCATTAATATTAGGGCCTCTATAGACCTCCCTTTCCATAAAAGGGAGGATTCAAACCCTCTACTAGGATACATAGACCTTAGTAACAACAAACACATAAGCCTAGGTCACAACAAAGTGCATAGGGTTGAAACCCTAAGACATTACATAGACAAGGTCCACGTGATAATCAAAGATCATAGGGTTAGTACTCAAGACCTCCACAATCCTAACAATACATTAGGGGATGATATAGTAGTTCTAGTAGGCTTGGAACATCTCAATTTAGTAGATATCATAGGTTTAGGGGGAGAGGAACTTACTATTTGTGTGGCAATGCATGAGACTTAGCTAGAGATTGTCCAAAGGGTTTAGGAGTAGGTGGACCCAATTGGAGATGTCGTAAATTCCCACAAGGTTTTTCTAATGGTTAATAACTACCAAGTTGAGCACTAGGCCATTATCATTGAGGTACCACTACATCAATGGATCTTTATGTTACACCATTGGGGTCTTATGGTATAGTTTTGGGTATAACTTGGCTTGAGAGATATCTAGATAAGATTCATTTTCATTGTAAGGTGGTTGAGTGACTTGATGACCATGGTGTGGTGGTAGTGATTTGAGGATTACATAGGCCCATATCCCTTCATATGATATTTTTTTATGCAACTAAAGTAGTGCATGAAAAGGAGATGTAAGATATTTTCTATCACCATTAGTGATGCATTAAAGGTATTGATAGAGATATCTTTATATGACCACCCTATTCTTAGGGAGTTTGTAGATTATTTTCCTTTGGAGTGGGATGTCACTCTGTCATGAGGTGGACTTTCACATTGACTTAGTATCAAGAGCATAACTAGTATCTAGGGCACTCTACAATATGATGACATAAAAGATCAATGAGATAATTATTAAGATGGAGGATATATTAGTGAAGGGTAACATATGTCCTAGCATCTCACCTTGTGGCACACCTATCATGTTCATTAAGAAGGACTAGTCCCTTCATCTATGTACTAAATACAAAAAATTGAACAAATTAACAATAAGGAATTGTTACCCTTTTCCCAAGATTAATGATTTATTTAACTATATTTGGGGAGACAAAGTGTTCTCCAAGATAAACCTCAATTCTAGATATCATCAGTTGAGTATTGTGGAGGCATACATTTATAAGATGCACTTCAAGAATTGTTATGATCATTGTGAGTTTATAGTGGTACCATTTGGGTTGAAGAATTCCCCTATAGTAATCATGAGCTTAATGAATGGGGTATTTGAAACCTTCTTGGATCAATTTTTGATAATATTCTTAGACATCCTAATATACTAATGCAGAGCATCTTAACCAAACACTCATTCTTCAGGGAATTTCAATCCCAAACAGAATTGAGAGAAGATCAAATTATGATTCATCCAAAATCCACTTTTCATTCAGTAAAATTCATTAATTTCTCAAGGCTATCAATAGCCAACTCACCATTTCCATATAGCAAACCATTTACAACATCAACTTGCAACTTTATTCTTATCATTCTTATCAAAAAAAAAAACAACAATCATTCATCAATTCAACTTATTCACCCTCAAAATGTCTATACCAAAAAAAATAGTCCACAACTCACATTGTTCACTAAATTCCATTCTTGACAACTTAAGTCATAAGGAAAAAGACCACCACTCTCTCAACCTGTTATCAAACCTTTAAATTACTGTAAACATCTTAATATCATACTTACAAAGCACTGGCCAAGATGATTTCCATCAGTCACATGACTGTCCTAATAGATAATCAAGTTCTTCTACAAGGTTCTCCTTGTCCAATCCCTCAAACCCTGAAAATCTTCCTTCTACACCTTGTCTAAACATAGAAACAAATTATCACATCAAAAGACAATATTCAACCATTTACAACCATTCTTTACACTGTGTTATCAGATTTCTATTATCTCTGGAATCAAAGAACTATTTGGAAAATAGGTCTCCATACCCTAAACTGGGTAAATATCACAATTCAAATGTAGGTTCTGAGAACCAAATACATCTTTAGACACCTCTTACTGTCCATAACAACAAAACATAAACCTCCAAGGATTTTCTTTAAAGTAACCATCAAATATTTCAAACTGTGCATTGAAAAGGCTAATAGAATAGGCCTATTTTACAGAGACCCCCCTTAGATTACTAAAAACCATTTACCAACCACAAATAGTCTTTATTTACACCATAAAACTCAAAATTTCATCATCTTTAAGATTGAAAAGCTTAGACATCGACTGTTCTACCAAACCCTTTATTATAGGGTGAAAATCATCAAAAACATTGAGGGTTTCAAGAATATCACCCTTACAAACCTCAAGCACTTTGGCCAATAGTTGTAACATGCTTCAATAAACCTATAAAATCCTTTTAAATCATTTCCATGGTCATTCATACGTTGTTTCTTCAAAACCCTGCTTGCAACCTTCATGATTCAAGAGAAAAAAACCTTAGATTTTTCATTGAAAACAACATCACATTCCTTATTCTTTAACACCCCTGCACATATAAACATCCTAAACACCCTAAAAAATTCAGTCCATCCCACCAACATCTAACCCTACATTTGGTGGGATGGTGAATTCTTTCTTAAAGGACTTTCAAAATCACTGAAAAAAAGAACTTTGCCGAGGTATAGGAAGTTGCTTTTAATACATTTGTTCTTTAAAAATTAACCCTCTAACTGCTTGAAACGAGACTAAATCCTTCTAATTTGTGAACACACAAAGAATCTGACTTGATATTATTGATCTATTAATGCAAAGATGAAAAGAATGGAGTAAAGTGTTGCTAACATAGGAAACAGTGAATTTTTATTCAAAATTTTGTTACAAGAATACAAGATTGTTGCTTTTCCTCACCTCTCCAATACTTTTATAAATTTTCCAATTGATATTCACCCCTTCAACTACCTTGAATGACCTTACACTTTCCTTACACTTTTTCTTTCACATTTCTTCTTTTTATGTTTTTTACATATTTGACAATATGACAATATGACTAGTTTTACACTTTTCCTTTCCTTGACCACCTTAGACTTACTAATGACCTTAAATACATTAAATTTAGCCTTTACACGGTTTTAACACATGAATCTTGACTTTAACATTATAAATTCACATATTAGCCTTTTTGAAGGCATTCAATGTCCTAGGTGCTCCTGCACCATATACTCATAGACATAGGAGAACAAGGAGCACTTGTGATAGGTTTTATAGTGTTTGAGGAGACATCAAATTTATACCAATTTGACTAAGTATTCTTTCTTCTATTCAAAGTTCCAATGCTTAGTTCAAATTATTTGAGGTGATATTATCTAAGTAAATCCATAAAATATTACCACCATCATGGATTGGCCAACACCCACCATTTTTACAAAGATCAATAGTTTTATAGGGTTAGCTAGCTATTACCATATATTTTTGGAGGATTTCTCTAGGATAGAACATTAGGTATTTGATGATCTTATTAGGTAGAGACACTTTCTCCTGGGACATCACTTTGGGATTCATTTTGACTATTGTAGTCTATAGTATATCTTCACACAACCAAAATTAAATTCTTGACAGAGGTAGTAAATAAAGTTTTTGTGTGAGTACAAATTCGATGTACACTACATCAAAGGAAAGAAGAATATATTGGAAGATGCTTTCAGTATAAAATGACATGAGGTTATGTCTATGACCATGGGTAAAAATTTGAATACTCACATATTATATTAATTTCTAGAAGATAAGTGGTATCATGAAGTTTAGTGTGAGATACAATCTCATAGGGCCCTTAAGGGAAAGTAGTCAAGATATGCATTGGAGTTAGATGGATTTTTGAGTCATAGAGGGTGTATATATGCACAAAAAATTTGGGATCTTTATATAATGATCTTATCAAGGCTCTTAGGTAACCATATGTAGTACATCCAAGGGTGAACAAGATGCACATAGATCTTCAACTATATCATTGGGCAAGTATGTGTTGAGACATTGTGGAGTTTATTTCTTCATTCTTGAGCTTTAGAGGGTCAAGGCTAAGAATAAGCACCTAGTAGGACATTTTTACCCTCATAATATTCCTAAGTAGAAATGGGATACCATTTTCATGGAATTTATTTTTGGTCTACCTTCATCATCTTAACATAATGATGCCATCATGGTGGCAGTTGAAAAGTTGACCAAAGTGGCTCACTTCTCTCTATTCTACAATACCTATACATCACCAATAGTGGTGAGAGTTTTCTTGGATGGTTTTTTTAGGTTACACAAAATTCCTTGTTAGATTATCTCAAATAAGGATCTAGTGTTTGACATTTTGGATAACATTACAATAAGCTTTGGGCACTCAACTCAATTTTAGTACAATATATCATCCTGATACATATGGTCATACAAAGAGGGTGAATCAAGTGTTGGATAATATTTTTCACATATCTTTGATGGATCAATAAGCCAAATAGAAGGATTATCTCTATTTTGTCAATTTTTCCTACAAAAAGGGTCATCGGTGTTCATTAGGTTGTTGAATGAACAAGAAAACTACGAGGGGGGGTGAATCGGTTGTATCTTATCAAAATATCAAAACCCTTATTAACATTCAAATCCACAATGTTCATTAAACCCTTATTCTTTTATGATGAATTAGCATGAAAAATAAATTACAGAAAATTAAACTCAACACCATGCACAAGAGAACACCAAATTTACTTGGAAAACCAAAAAAGGGAAAACCACAATGAGGATTAGCTCACAATATAAGTAATAGAAAAATTGGTACAAGGGCTCACAACCAAGGATCACTACTGGAATGAAAATAATATAGAGAATAAATGTTACACAAAGAACATGATCTCAATGCAACAAAGATTCCACCAAAATAGCTTCAACACCTTCAAGGTTTGTTTAAATGATTACAAACACCTTCTTCTCACTACATCTAGTAATCCAACACTTGAAATTTTACACCGCTCTACTCAATTTCACATCACTCACATCACATACTTCACACATTCATATTTCTTGCATCTATCTTAACCTCCTTCAACAATTCAACTCATACTTATATTTTCCTCAACCTTGAAACCCTTTCCAAGGTCAGAAATGTACCTCAAACATGCGAATTCAAATTAGGTCGGTGCCAAAACATTCTTGTGGTGTATAGGAATGAAGATGGACCACACAAATCCTCATCTAGGACCCAAATCTATCCTAACACACCTCAACATGCTTCCACAAACTTTGAATATGCTTCACATGTAGTGTAAACACTAGGTCGACTGTTACCCATGCAAACACCATTAAAATTTTAAGTACATTCTTCCTTTGATCAACCCATAAATTTTGGATAACAAACTTCATCTGAACATGATCCAAAAATATCTTGAAAACTAACAAACTCCTTTGCCAAAAAAATCACCTGAAGAATGTACAAGCCCAATATATCCTAACAACACTACCACACACACTATAACTTGGAAGGCCATCTTCTAGAATACCAAAACATGAATCCTCTTGAAACAGGAAAGAGACCAACACCATAAACTCTCACTCAAAATTGCAAGTCCTTAAACTCAACTACAGAGAAACACAGAGCAAAGAAATTTCTCCTAGACACCTTTGTAATGCACGATTCACACACTAGTGAACATAACTTCTTTTGTACAACAATTCATCACCACAAATTATGAATACAACATCTTTGAAAATCTATAACCAACATATCTAAACCACACAAGCATATATTCACCCTAGAAGAAATGTGGAGCAAAATGAAAACACACCCTCTACAACAATTTCTCTCAACCACTACATAGTTGACATCAATTACAACACCTTCATACTTGCAACAATCTCCCCCTTTGTCATTGATGGAAAAACAAGATGTGAAAAACCATTAAAGAAAACTCTCTTTTTTTATTGATTATACAACTTACACAACATTCATCTCTCCCCCTTTCAACTTATTCTTCACATGTTTCACTCTCCCTTTGACAATAATGATTAGGCAACATACACAACTTTCTCCCCCTGATACCTTGCACTTTTTCACATGATTCTCTCTCTCCAACTGACTCTCTCTCCCCCCTATCAATTTGTTCCTTTTTCACATGCTTCATTCTCCGCCTTTGACATCAATGATAAAGGATTTTTTTTTGCATTATTCTCCCCCTTTGACATTGAACTAAGATACTTGCTACTTCTCCCCCTTAGATAGACTGCACTAAATACTCTTTTACATTATTGCTCTACATCCTCCCCCTTAGGAGTACACACCAACCAAATCAACAACCTCTGCATAATGACAACACTCACTCCATACTACAACAATGTCACTACCTACTCCACCTGAGAGGTAGCCACCAACATCAGTCTAGAATAAAGGATAGATCATGAGATCCATTGGGCTGATGTACCTCCTTATGCATAGAGTTTAGAGGAGGGGAAATTACCCCCAACTTCTCCTGAAGATACTCAAAAGTATCCTTAGGAAGATCCTTAGTGAATATGTCAGCAATCTTATCCTTTGTAGGCACATATATAAGCTTCACTTCATTCTCCACAACCTCCTCTATTAGAAAGTGGTATTTGATTGAAATATGTTTTTTCCTTGAATGCATCGCTAGGTTCTTTGAAATTTTTATTGCACTTGAATTGTCAAAAAGGATAGAAATAGGCTCATCATACACCACTTTGATATCTTTTAATGTTTGACTCATCCACAACACTTTTGTGCAGCAAGATGTTGCTACAATATACTTGGCTTGTATAGTAGATAAATAAACTGAATCTTGTTTTTTACTTAGCCATGACACCAATCTACATCCAAGAAAGAATGTACCACCAATTGTACTTTTTCCATCATCCACACAACCAGCCCAATTTGCATCTATGTAAGCACTCAATTTGAAATTAGTATCTTTTGGATACCATAAGCCATGATCTAGAGTTCCCTTTAGGTATCTAAATATCCTCTTCATTGCTACAACATGTGACTCTCTAGAATCTTGAAATATAGCCACAAGACAAAAAGATTTGCACTTGCTCTAATCAGCCTTAGGGGATTATGTTGGTATGTGACTAATCATACAAATACTGTACACTCATAACATATTGTGGGGTTCGAGGCATCACCTCAAAAAAAAAATCATTAACATGTCAAGGCTTTCCCACCAACACATCAAAGTTTTCCCATTAACACATCAAATGAAAAATGACCTTGTAAAACCTTAATTCTAGAAGGTTCCAAAAAGCTTGTTATAAGTAGTTGGGATGTATGTTGCGGTAGTGTAATTCATGAGATTGTAATTTTTTTTGCACTGGATAATAAAATCATTGGGTGGCTAAGTTTCTATGGATGTATCCCATTTGGGTAAACCATGTTAAAATTTTGTGTTGATCTCTTTTGTGTTATTCTTCATTGTTATTTCTAGGTTATTTAATCTGCATATAATTGTTAATGTTTATTGCTCCAATCTACCTAGACCCTAACAACTGGTATCAGAGTCGTGTGTATTTCAGTTGATTGGAAGGAAACCTCTAGATTTGAGTGGGAGCAATGGAAGAAGGAAAATTCAAGGTTGAGAAGTTCAATGGCCAAAATTATCAATTATGGAAGATACAAATGGAATATTATTTGTATCAAAAGGATCTATGGCAGCCATTGCAAGCGAAAACAAAGAAAGAGGCCATGATGTTTGATGAAGAATGGGAGATTCTAGATAGAAAGGAATTGGGAACCATTCGGTTGTGCCTGGCACCATTTGTGGTGTTCAATATAATAAAGAAAAGACAACAAAGGATCTTATGGAAGCTTTGGCTAAATTGTATAAAAAAACCTCATCCTCGAATAAGGTATTTCTCATGAAGTGTTTGTTTAATCTGAAAATGATTGAAGACAACTTTGTGACAAATCATTTAAATGAGTTTAATACGATTACCAGTCAATTAACTTCTATAAAAGTGAATTTTGATGAAGAGGTGAGGGCTCTCTTGGTTTTATATTCTTTTCCAAAAAGTTGGAATAGCTTGGTAATGGTTGTAAGTAACCCTATCTCTGGTTCAAATACTTTGAAATTTGATGATGTTGTTGGTGTTATCCTTAGCAAGGAAATGCGATGGAAAAGAACAAGTGAGACTTCAACATCAGGTAATTATTTGACTATAGAGAATAGGGGAAGAACAAAGGAGAGAGGAAAAATCCAAAAAAATCATGGGAAGTCACAAGGGAAGTTGAAGAAAGGAATATCTAAATCCAAAGGAAGAATAGATTGTTGGCATTATGGAAACCTAAGACACTTGAAGAAAGATTGTTGGTCTCGAAAGGGAAGACAAGGAGACTAAGAACATGATGACAGTATGGAAGCTAATGTTGCAAGTAATAAAATAAAGGATGATTTAATTCTATGTTTAGATAATGCTAATGATTCCTGAGTAATAGATTCAGGGGCTTCATTTCATGACACCCCCATAGGAATTTTTTTGTAGATTATGTTCAAGGTGATTTTGAACAGGTATATTTGGGTGATGATGAACCATGTCAGATTGTTGGAAAAGGAAAGATAAAAATCAAGTTGCATAATGGAAATGAATGGTTGCTATAGGAGGTAAGGCATGCTCCAAATTTGAGAAGGAAATTAATTTTTGTAGGACAACTGGGTAGTGAAGGCTGCATAGTTACCTTTTTAGACAAAGTATGGAAGGCCACTAAAGGTGCATTATTAGTAGCTAAAGGTGAAAAGGTAGGAACATTGTATTTGTGTATTGGTAATACTTACTCTACCTTAGCTAGTACAGAAACAATTGCTACTAAGATAGTTATAGAACTTGCTAAAGGGACAAAAACAAAATTGTGGCACCATAACTTGGGCACATGAGTGAGAAAGAGATGAAAATCCTTCACTCTAGAAAGTTGCTACCATATCTGAAGCAAATTGACTTGGAGTTCTACGAAAAATTATGTTTATGGAAAATAGAAAAGAGTTTAATTTCTCAAAGTTGGGTAAGAGAAGAAGAGTGAGAAATTAGAGCTTGTGCATTCAGATGTATGGGGACTAGCTCAGGTATCTTCTCTTGGTGGCTCTTGCTATTATGTTACTTTTATTGATGATGCAATTAGGAAAACATGGGTGTATTTCCTAAAACAAAAATCATAAGTATTTGAAACTTTTAAAAAGTGGAAAGCTTTAGTTGAGAATGAGATAGGAAAAAAGTTGAAGTGTCTTAGATCTGATAATGGAGGTGAGTATTGTAGCAGAGAATTTGAAAATTAGTGTTCACACAATGGAATCCATAAGAAAATAATGGTTCCTAGAACCCCACAAGAAAATGGTGTGCCTAAGAGGATGAATAGGACCATTATGGAGTGTGCAAGGAGCGTGAGATTGCATGTTGGACTACCCTTACACTTTTGGGTAGATGTTGTGCATATCGCTATTTATTTAATAAATAGGGGACCTTCAAATCCTTTGGATGGTGGAATTCTAGAGGAGGCTTGGATGGGTAAAAAGGTAAACTATTCATTTCTAAAAACCTTTGGTTGTGAAGCTTTTTCAATGTTGATATTAAAAATAGAACCAAGCTTGAGGCTAAGTCTAAAAAATGTACCTTCATTGGATATGGAGTAGATGAATTTAGTTATTGATTATGGGATTATGAAAATCATAAAATCAGTAGCAATAGATATGTTATATTCAATGAGAAGGTCATGTATAAGGATCAGTAGTAGGAAAAGAAGCATGAACATGCCAAAAGGGAATATGTTGTGTTGGATAAGATTTTAGAAAATAAAATGCCAGTGGTACCTGATGCTCAACAACAAGAAGTTATCCCACAGACTCGTGTAAGTTTTAGATGTTCTACAAGGATAACTAGACCTCCAGAAATATTTTCTCCATTGTTATATTCTATATTATTAATTAATTCTAGTGAACTTGAAGGTTATGGAGAAGCAATGCAGGTAAATACCAAAAAGTAGTGGGAGCTAGGCATGAAAGAGGAAATGGATTCCTTGCTGTAGAATCAGACTTGGGACTTAGTCCAAGTGCCTACAAGTAAGAGAGCATTACCAAATAAATGGGTTTACAAATTGAAGGAAGAAGATGGAGGCAAGAAAAGATATAAGGCCAGACTCGCGGTAAAAGGTTTTTCCCAAAAAAAAGGTATAGATTTTGATGAAATATTTTCTCCGGTCGTAAAGATGGCCTCTATTAGAACTATTCTAAGTCTTCTGGCTACAAAAGAATTGCATCTTGAATAGCTAGATGTGAAAACAACATTTCTCCTTGGGGATTTGGAAGAGGAAAAATACATGCAACAACCACATGGATATGAGGTCAAGGGAAAGGAGGAATTTGTGTGTAGGTTAAAGAAGAGTTTGTATATCTTGAAGCAAGAACCTCAACAATGGTATTTGAAATTTGATAGTTTTATGGCTAAACAAGGTTACAAAAGATGTCAATCTGATTATTGTGTTTATTTTAAGAAATTGGATAATGGCAGCTATATCATGTTGCTTTATGTTGATGGCATGCTTGTTGTTGGGTCTAACATGTAGCATATTGATGAACTTAAGAAGAAATTAGCAAATTCATTTTCTATGAAGGATTTGGGTACAACAAAAAAATTCTTGGTATGAGGATCACATGGGATAGGACCAAAAAAAAAAAATTGTTTCAAAGTATGTAGAGAAGGTGTTGAAAAGGTTTAACATGTAGAATGCAAAAATAGTTACTACACTTTTTCCTAGTCATTTTATATTGATTAAGGAGATGTGTCTAAAGACACAAGAGGATGAAGACAAAATGTCTAAGACATCATGTGCATTAGTAGTTGGTAGCTTGATGTATGCAATGGTATGCCCAAGGCCAAATATTGCTCATTTAGTGGGAGTTGTGAGCAGGTATATGAGCAATCCAGGAATGGAACATTGGAATGCAGTAAAATAGATTCTCTGATATTTGAGAGGTACTACTTCAAAGAAACTATGTTTTGGAGGAACAAATTATGCTTTAAAAGGATATGTTGACTTTGATCTAGTAGGTGATATTGATAGCAAGAGGAGTACTATAGGGTATGTTTTTACTATAGGAGGTACTACAGTTGGTTGGATTTCAAGACTGCAAAAGGTTGTTGTGCTTTCAACCACTGAAGATGAGTATGTTGCTACTACGAAAGCTAGCAAGGAGATGATTTGGTTACAAAGTTTTCTAGAGGAATTGGGCCAATGAAAAGAAGATAGCCCTTTGTAGACTAATATCTAGAGTGTCATTCATCTTGCTAAGAATTAAGCTCTACATTCAAAAACTAAGCACATACAGCTCAGATACTACTTCATCTAGTCAATTTTGGAGGATGGATAGTTGAAGCTAGAGAAAATTCACACGAGTGAGAATCCTACAAATATGTTCACAAAGGCAGTTACATAGGAGAAACTGATTTCCTCATTAGTTTTTGTTGACCTTCACGACTAATAATGGTGGATATAAGAAACCAACCAGACCTGTAATCTAGTGGGAGCTACAAGTGCAGTGATGTTGTTTAGGATCAGTCTCCAAGTGGGAGATTGTTTAGTGTGGAGCCTAATTAGTCTCCAAGTGGGAGATTGTTGGTATATGGTGACTGATGATGCAAATACTATACACTCGTAATGAATCGTGGGGTTCGAGGCATCGCCCCAAAATTTATTTTTTTCACTAACACGTCAAGTTTTTCTTGCTGACACGTCAAGGTTTTTTCCCATTGAAACGTCAAGGTTTTCCCATTAACACATCAAATAAAAAATGACCTTGTAAAACCCTAATTCTAGAAGGTTCCAAAAAACTTGTTATAAGAAGCTAGGATGTATGTTGTGGTAGTGTGATTCATGAGATTGTAATATTTTTTGCATTGGATAATAAAAACATTGGGTGGCTAATATTTTATGGACGTAGCCCATATTGGGTGAACCACGTTAAAATTTTGTGTTGATCTCTTTTGTGCTATTCTTCATGGTTATTTCTGGGTTATTTAATTTGCATATGATTGCTAATGTTTATTGCTCCAATCTTCTTGAACCTTAATAGATTCATCATTCTTACTCAATTTGTAACTAGTAACCATAGGAGTACATATCGATTTGGAGTCTTCCATTCCAAACTTCTTCAACATTTATTTAACATATTTTGACTGTGAAATGAATATTTCAAGTTATCTGTTTGATTGATTTGTATCCCAAGGAAGAAATTTATCTCCCCAAACATATACATCTCAAACTCTCTTTGCATCTCTTCAAGCTTTTTACACATAGCTTCATTGCCTCCAAAAATTATGTCATCAACATACACTACTACGATCAAGATTTGATCTTTCTCAACCTTAAAGTAAGGGTTACTATCTGTGGTGCCTTTATTGAATCATTGTTGTATCAAATACTTATCCAACCTTGCATACCATGATCTAGGAGCTTTTTTCAATCCATACAATTCCTTCTTCAATACCCAAACCATATTAGGTTTATCTGACAACTGAAATCCTTATGGTTGCTTCATGTATACTTCCTCTTTCAACTCTCCATTCAAGAAAGTAGACTTCACATCCATTTGATAAACTTTGAAATCTTTATGTGCTGAAAAAGCTAAAAATATCTTGATTTCTTCCATTCTAGCCACCGAGTAAAATGTATCCTCAAAGTCTATTCCTTCAACTTGTGCATATCCTTTACACACAAGCCTTTCCCTATTTCTTACCACTTCTCCATTCTCATTCAGTTTGTTTCTAAATACCCACTTAGATCCAATTATGTTTTTGTTTGATGGTCTTGGGACAAGTTACCAAGTCTAATTCTTCTTAATCTACATAATTTCTTCTTCCATAGCTTTCATCTAGTGTTCATCTTTACATGCCTCAATCACTATTTTAGGTTCTATTTAAGAAAGTAGACATAAATTTACCTCTGCTTCAATAACTTTCCTTCTTGTCAACACACCTTTTCTTTTGTCTCCAATGATCTATTTTTCGGAATGATTTCTCTTCACATACTTAGGGGTTCTAGGGGTCTTTTCAAAAGCTTCTTCCTCTTCATCTTATGTTTCTTTTTCCTTAGCTTTTTCTTCTTCTTCTCTGTAGGTAGGTTCATTTGATTCATATCCATCTATCACCACTAAATTCTATAGATCTTCATCCACTTTGACACTTGCACTCTCAACAATATTTCTTAATCTTTTATTATAACATCTATAAGCTTTTCTTTTAGCAGAATATCCAAGGAATATTCCTTCATTAAACCTTGCATCAAAATTTCCCAAGTTTTCTTCATCTCTCTTGATATAGTATTTTCTTCCAAACACTCTAAAGTACTTAATAGTAGGGATCCTTCCATACCACAACTCATAGGGAGTCTTTGTATTGTTTAATTTTGTTTGAACTCTATTAAGTATATAAATAGTAGTATGAATTGCTTCTCTCCAGTATACTTTTGGTAGATTAGATTCTTTCGTCATAGTCCTTGCACCTTCTTGAACAATCCTATTTTTCCTTGCAACCACTCCATTTTGTTGAGGAGTTCTAGGGGTAAATAAATACCTCTTTATGCCATGATTCTCACAAAACATGTTAAATTCATTGGAGGTGAATTCTCCACCTCTTTTGGACCTCAAACATTTGATCTTTAAATCCATTTCATTCTCAACCATAACTTTAAATGCTTTGAATCTATCTAGGGCTTCATATTTCTCTCTAAGAAAAGTAACCCATGTCATTCTAGAATAATCATCAATTAAAAGCATGAAATAGCTATCACCTTGTAGAATTCTTACTCTTGTAGGACCACAAATATTTGTATGCACCAATTCCAATAATACAATAGAAGATTGCTCTTTACCCTTGAAACTTCTTATTTTCTTTCCAATCCAACACTCCTTGTAGACAACATTGATAGGATTTTTAATCCTTGGAAAATATCTCACTGCTTAAACTGAATTGATTCTAACCAGGTTAACAAAATTGTTTTGACATATCCTCCTATGCCACAACCATTTTTCATTAATCTGATTCATAAAGCAAGGATCATCAACACCCTTCAGCTGATAAAAATTTCCATCTATCATTTTTCTAGTAGTAATCACAGTTTTGAATCCTTTTCTAATCTCACATCCATCATCCTAAAACATAAGATTATATCCTTTGCTACACATCTATCCAACACTAAAAATATTATGCCTTAAACCCTTGACATAGTAAAAATCATCATTATTATGCTTTCCATAAAAAATGATTGAACCTATTCCAAAAATCTTAGCACCTGAATCATCCCCAAATTTAACAAGTCCTCCATCATATTTTTCAAGTTTGAAAAACTTACTCTTGTCTCTGGTCATATGATTTGAGCAACCACTATCAATGATCCAATAGTTCTTATCCTATCTAACATGAAAATAAAATACCAAAGTACCTTCAACCTTAACCTTTGTCTCCTTTGTCTCTAGAGCATTTTCCTTCACACATATTTCAGAGTTAGCAGAAATAGATTCATCTTTTAAAGCTAAGAACAAGCATTCATTATCATCATAGTCTCCATAATTAGATTCATCATCACAAATACTAGCATATTTTGTAACATAATAGATTTTCTTGATCATCTTACCTTTGTTTTCCTTATTCTTATTATTCACACTTCTATTTGGACATCTTGAAGCATAGTGACCTATTTTTCCAAAATCAAAACATTTGAAAGGTAATTTACCTTTGTACTTACCAGTTCCCTTTTTCATCCTTCTTAAAAATTTAGATTCCACATCATCAAGATCATCTCCATTTGAATCTTCAATCTTTTCTGATTTTCCAGCATTGAAAGTTGTCTCCACTTTTGCACCATTATTCATACCAAATTTTCTCATTTCAAATGCAGTTAGTATGCCAAACAACTTATCTCTAGTGTAAGTATTAAAATTCGCAACTTCCTCAATAGCATAAACTTTTTGACCATATGACTAAGGAAGAGTTTTGAGAATTTTCTTTACCACATTAGGTTCTTTTACTTTTACACCAATACCTCTCATTGAACTAACAAGTTCATCAACCCTTTGCATATAACTTGTAACTATTTCATCTTCAAAAATTCACAAGTTCTCAAATTTTGTCTTCAAATTATGCATCTTAGCTTGCTTAACCTTATCATCTCCTTCATAAATACTTTCTATCTTATCCCATATTTCTTTAGCAATTTTCAAATCCATAAATTTCACTAATTCAGAATTTGCAAGACTACTCAAAAGAACAAACCTTGCTTTACCATTTTTTCATAGGCCTTGATCTCATCAATTTGTCCTCAGTCCATTTGTAGGTATAGTGTAATTAGTATTTACTGCTTGCAAAACATCATATCCAAGGTAAACTAGATAGGATTCCATCTTAACCTTCCAGAATACATAGTCTGTGCCATCAAACATAGGGATCTCCTTCTTGTTTTCCATCCTAGATCTACCTCAAGTTGTTGAGCTTTTCTCCAATGAACCTAGCTCTAATACCAATTGTTGAATGAACAAAACAATAGAGAGGGGGGGTGAATCAATTAGATCTTATCAAAACATCAAAACCCTCATTAATATTCAAATCCACAACATTCATTAAACCCTTATTTTGTTATGATGAATTAGCATGAAATGAAAATAACACAAACTTAGACAACTCAATACAATGCACAAGAGAACACCAAATTTATTTGGAAAACCCAAGAAGGGAAAAACCAAGGTGAGGATTAACTACAATATAAGTAATAGCAAAACTAGTACAAGGGATCATTACTAGAATAGGACACACTGTCCATAAAGGCTCATAGCCAAGGCTCACTACCGAAATGAAAAGAAGATAGAGAAGAAATGTTACACAAAGAAAATGATCTCAATGCAACAAAGATTCTACCACAATAGCTTTGGATACCTTGGCAGTCTATTTGAATGATTGCAGATGCCTTCTCCTCACTGCATTTGGTAACCCAACACTTGAAATTTTGCACTACTCTTCTCAATTTTGCATCACTCACATCACATACTTCACACATTCATATTTCATGCATCTATCTTAACCTCCTTCAACAATTCAACTCATACTTATACCATCCTCAACCTTGAAACCCTTTCCAAGGTCGACAATGCACCTCAAACATACAAATTCAAATTAGGTCGGCACCAAAACATTCTCATGATGGATATGAATGAAGATGGACCACACAAATCCTTAGGTAGGACCCAAATCTATCCCAACACACCTCAACATGCTTCCACAAAATTCAAAGACACTTCACATGTAGTGTAAACACTAGGTCAACCACTACCCGTAGAAACACCATTAAACTTTTGAGTGCGAACTTCCTTTCATCAATCTATAACTTTCAGACAACAAACACAATCTGAACACAATTCAAAAGCATCTTAAAACCTAACAAACTCCTTCAAAACAAATTTCACTTGAAGAATGTGCAAGCCCAATACATCCTGACAACACTGCCACACACACTGTAACTCAGGAAACCATCTTCTGGAACACCAAACCATGAATCCTCTTGACACAAGCAAGAGACCAACACCATAAAATCTCACTCAAAATCGCAAGTCTTGAAACTCAACAGCAAAGAAACGCAAAGCAAATATGTTTCTCGCAGATGTTTTTCCATCACCACAAATTCTAAATACAACATATTTGAACCAAAAAGAAGATCTTCCCCCTAGAAGAAATGCAAAAAAAAACCGTAACACACCTTTGCAAAAATTTCTCTCAACCACTATACAATTGACATCAATGACAACACAAGCCTGTTGACATCAATGGCAACCCTTCATACTTGCAACATAGGTATGACACCTTATCAGATATTATAAGGTAGACCATGTTGGACTTTGTTGAGTTGGGATTGACTTGAGGATAAAGTGGCTCTCTATTCAAAGCTACTACATTGCATAGAGTGTTAGGTGGTACTTGTTACCTATTTTTCACTGCAAGCTCAAATAGGTAGAGCTTAATCAAATTCATGAATTATAGGTACATAAATTTTGAAGTTTTGTTGATTAAGTATTCATGGTTCATCATAAAGATCAGATTTACATCTGAATTATAGATTTGTTGTGCAAGTATTTAAAACAGAAAATTGACAATTTGCATAATAATGCTTTTTATTTATTTTGTAAAAACACTGAATCTCACACAAGCCGCGAGAGTAATTGAATTTGATTATGACAATCAAATGATGAATACAAAATTCAAAGATAAACTACACTACTGAAAATAACGTAAGTGCAAAGAAGAGGAGCAATTCATCATTGCCTATGATGATGAATCACTTTCGTTTGATGTCTTCAGTTGTCGCGTCTCCAAGCTGCAACCTCATTTTCACGCTCCATGAACCTACAAAATTATAAAGGAATGGAGTTAGAGATGTACTCTAAGCAATGATGAATTACATTCTGCTTTATGCCTATGCTACCAATAGAAATGTAATTTTCTTTAAATCAAGCATTCACCAGATGATTGAGTTACAAAGGTTGAGAATCAAGGAAACACGAAACTAAATGGAAGCTTTCAGCTTCTTTTATTTTGCTAACATGTTTGTTTCAATGTGCAGGAATAGGTTCATCATGTTCAAGATCATTTTATTAGATATGTGGAGCAAAACGGGCTCCCACAAGGGTTGAGCTCGACATATCAAGGACGATACACTCTCAAGTTACATACGTAAGTTCATTAATATTGATAACAATCATTAAGAGAGCTACTGAAACTAAAGGATATAATCATACAAGTAGCCTTATTTCAAAGAGATTCAAAAAATAGTGTGAAGAACTCATCAATTTCATATTATGTTAAGCTTTGCTCTACATTTTCACATTACATCTAAATGAAGTATAGAGCCTCTTTGCATTGAAGAGAAACAAAATATTCAAGCATTGGAATATTTTTTTTTATACAATTTCATAAGCATATCACGGTACAAGACAGTCCAAAGGTTGTACAAAATATTTACATAGCTCTGTTATAACAGAATTGCAATAATCCAATTCTCTACAAGTTTTTCAACAGAAAAGAGCATTATATAAGGAACAATGGAGTCACAATGTCAAGGACAATCATGAACAAGAATGTTGATACAAAACTGGTAAAAGTAGATGGGCATACATGTTTCAAAAATCCAAATGATAGTAACCAAATCACAAAAGAAATAGATTTGTTTTAAGTAGAAAGCAACAAAATATGGCTTAGATAAGTATCTACAAACATATTTGTTCCAAGGTGCATAAGAACAACATTCCAAGGTGCATAAGGACAACATTTTGTATCTTGAGAAAGAAACATCAAATACATGAAAGGTTGTGTGCTTCAGAATTTATTTTCAAAGTAAAATACCATTGAATGAATTATTCTGAGAAGCTAGTGGAAATAATTTAAAGAGAACATAACCAAAGCCAAATTTTCATATAGCATACCAGAATGCTTTTACAAAGACACCTGCTATATAGAGTCGGGAAATTCTATGTTACAGGTGTGCATTTTAAGAACTACAGGTGAAGAATTCAAGAAAACAAGGACAATGCTTATTAGATATATGATACAACCATGAGGAGATTGCAATCTAAGACCACAAACATTTCATCAAAGTAACTAGTTAAAAATTCCATCAAAGGTCATATGAGAATTTATAGAAAAATGTAAAAGGCGTGCAATTTTCAGATGAATCCTTTGAGGTTGCAATAAATGGAGAATACCCAGAATGCTTATACAGTCGCAACTTTTCAATCAAGAGTATAAGTTTTTTTTTAAGACACCAGGTATGAGAATACAGAGAAATTGATGCATGCAAATTTCTGCCAAGAATCTCAAACTATTACCCACCATGGTGGCTATTACAACGTTCATACAATGTTTCTTGCTTAAAAAATGTTTTTGTGGTGAGGAGAGTATAGATTTCTTCTTACCCATGTAAGGGTTTTACCAAAAAATGCAGAATGCAACGAATCATAAGTACCCAGATGGAGTTTTTTTTTTAGAAAAACCATATTCAAAATGCAAAAAGAAAAGGTAAAATTTTTGTTTGTCTCTTTCAAAATCTGAACCAGAATTATATGGTGCCTTTGGTCATTGTAGAAAAATGCAAAAAATCAACAAGTAAACATGGAGATAGCCGTAGCCTTATGGCCATTTTTGCTTTACAAAGACTTAGTTAAAGGCCATAATATTGGTAAGAACTAGCTTACCTTTGTCACAGAGAGAGGGGCGACCAAGATTAAGGAGGAAATATGAAGGAAACATTGAATATCAAGCTCAAATCAAATCTTCAATGGTGGCCTAGTACAATTTAATAACAAAAAATGATAAAATCCGAAAGTATGTTCAACATTTATGTTATAGTTGTGGCTTTAAAGCCTCATAAAATGCTATACAATGGAGTCAAGATACCTCCAACTGGTAAAAAATGAACTTACCCTGTGAAAATCAACAAGGTTCAGCTCAGAAACAACAAGAAATGGTGGATTTCAAGCTCCAGATCAAGTGATTTCCAAAAAACCTACTTAGCAGGTCGGTGGCTAGCAGCTTCTTCGTGAAGTTTCTTCTCCAAAGTCAAATGGAAACAATGATTTTAGGGTTCCCTATCTTTCTTTTTGCATGGTTCAATGATTTCTTCTTTTTGACTATCTTTTGGCCTTGAAGAAAATCATTATGTTCTTTAATTTTCCCCGTGGCCATGACTTTTAAGTCAATGAGCCTAATGATGGTGTGGTCGGCCTTTTTCATGTTCATACACTTAGAGTTGAAGTTGTAAAATATATGCTAAGTGTTTATAATGTGTATGGTAATAATGGTTGACTATTTATTGAGGGAGAAAATATATTGTAAGTATAATATATGTAAGCCATTAAATGTGACTCAAGTTTTTCATTTGACATTGATCTTTCATTTTTTGCATTAATCAATGTAAGTTGATTAATTAAATGATACATTATAAATCATTTAATTAATTTAGCATCTTAAAATACAAATAAAAGATATTATGGAGTTCCATACAGATACGAGTAGAGTTAACTGGAAGAGTTAATCATGCGAGTCATGAAGATTTATCATGCAAAAATGGACTTTAAGTTATCATGGGCGAGTTGATTAAAGCAAGGTGGATTTTGCATGTTTTAGCCCACATTCAGAGATTTCTAGTTCAGTTTGAGTTACAGATCAGTTGCATACATTATGATTGCAAGTTCAAGACTGAGTTCACTCATTTTTGCATTAGTTTGAACCTTATTTTCAGGAATTTTTGCTTCTGCTCGGATTTCACCTTGGAATTATCATTTTCTCAATGAAATTGACTTTCAATTTCATGTCCATGCACTTTGGAATTGCATCTTTTGTATATATTGGAAAAGTTTATCTTTTTCCTCTAGTTCTTTTTATTTCCTGCTTACACATACAACAGTGAAACATTGTAACTCAAGTTTCTTATTCAAGCATTGTAATAGAGTTTATTTTCAGTATAGTGTTTCCTTCTCAATACTTTCTTGAGTTTTATTGTCATAGGAATGATTTGATTTAAACATTGTGATTTTATCTTGAATCCTTTGTTTCGTCTCATGGATGCTTTAAAAAACAAGAAGATTTCATATTAAAATTTAGGTTGCATGTTGTGTTTAACAAAGATTTCAATCATTTGTATCTATGAAAACCTAGTTCTTCTCTTACAAACATTGAAACTTCAAACCTACATGTGAAATATTGATGAATTTCATGATCTTAATTGAATTGTGAAATAAATTTAGGACTTTATTGTAGCTGATTATAGGTTTTAGGATAGCGAATAGAGTCACATAATTTTGGTACAATTACCTCCTATAGCTTTAGGATTTCAATTCAAGCAAGCTTTCTATCTCTTTCCCAGCCAAGTTAGTTAGTTTTAGGAGGTTTTCATCAGGGAACCAGCCCTCTCTAGAGATTGATCCTCAAAATTGGGCAACCCACAGGCCTAAGGATCATTCTGTGTTTCAACAGATTGCTGAATTTAACTATTCAATTGTTCGGGTGCAATCTGTTTGACAATAGTACTGATTAGTTAGAGGTTACAAGAGGATCAAGATTGTCAAAATAGGTATGTAGATAATGAGAGGATATATCAAATCTTTTTAGTGGGTGACAAATTATTCTTGAGAGCATGGTCTCATAAGATTCTAATTTGCTATAAAAAGGGGTCTAAGCTTGCACCTCAATTTGCAGGTCCCTTTTATTAAGAAAAGGTGTGTTGTCCACCTTGCATAATGTTATAATATATTTATTTATTATGTGGTGCACCTACAAGATCTAGGGATGTGTGCATCACATGGTTTAGCATTCTTGGGCCCACTTTATGCGTTGTATGTAACATTGGATTAAATATTTAATGTGGTGTTACACATGGGAAAAATATTTAATTTTTGGAAAACTTAGTACCAAAAATTAAATGTGGGGGTTAATATTTTTTTAAGATCATGGTATGAGTCACATGGTTTTATGTAATACCATTTGGTGGTTTTGTGTGAGCTAGTTTCTATAAAAGAAAACACATGGGAAATTGTTTAAGGTTGGTTGTTTGGCTATTTTGGCTAAGAGGTTGAGAGCATCTCTTGTTAGCATTTGTGAGGGTTGAAGCATGGAATGAGATGTGTGGTTACATGCTTGTTCACATGGAGTGCTTGTAAATGGTTTGATGCTTTAAAGGTGCTTATGGAGGACTATGAAGATGTATTGTAATATTTATTGTTGAATAATATGTGAGTGATGGATAAGGAGGCTAGATTTTTCCCTCTTAAGGGTTTTCCCTGGGTATATCTTGTGTCATCTTTGATAGTATGTTGTCTATTCTTTTGCATATGTATTTTGAATACTTGTTTACATAGATTTCTCTATTTAGGTTATGTGGAAATTATCCTAGGTGAATGCATATTTTCTTTCATTTGGTATCAAAGCCATGGTTGTGGTTTATATAAGGCTTGCACATAAATAATGAAGACATTGTAATATATTAGGGTTTTGTACAAGTTGTTCTTCTAGATTTGGGGTTTTGCAATTCTAGATTTGTGGTTATTTTTTGCAGATATTGGTTTATAATTATTTGTTGGAGAAGGGTTTTTTATGGATGTTCACTATGAGGGTTTTGTAGGGGAATTGTTGCAAATGAACCCTTGGGACAAAACAAAACTCGTCATTGGATCCATGAGGCCTGAGAGATGAAGATTGACATAAAATTTGGCCTATTTTGGTTACTATAAAAAATGCAATTTTTTTTTCCCTCCTTACCCCTCGACCATGGTCATCTATTTTGTTGCATTTATAGCAAGTACCCTGTGGTACATGTTGACAGTGGTACCATAAGGGTAATGTAATCGGTGGTACACCATCCCCCTAGATTGGGTGGCTTCAGCCTCTAAGACCCAAGCCCTCGGTTTCATGGGGATTGACCCGCAACCCTTCAAGGCTTAAAACAAAAGCTTTCTCCCATTAAACTTTTAAATCTGACACTTTAAAATTTCAAATTTAAGCAAATTTAATTATGGGTCAAGTCTAGTTGCTTGTGGGTGGTGTTGTTGGCACTGACGATCCACCTAAGGGCCACAAGTGCTTAGTCCATATAGCTGAATTGAGCAATTATTTTTTCAGGGGGCATAACTTGTTCCTAGGGTGTTCATTTTTCAACATCTTAAACTTATTGGAAAGGTGGTTCCAAGAACTATGCTTTGATATCAATGGTTTTTCTATATTTTTTGTTTTAACAAAGAAATTATTCTTGGAAGTTGGATTTTCTCTTTGGGCTTGGAGAGGTCATAACTTATGCATATGAAGTTATATTTCAAACTTCTTATAGTCAGCGAAAATCTTATTCAAAGAACTACATAGTGAATAAAGTTTGGATATGTTTTAACATTATTTATTTGTTGTTATTTCCATCCGAGTTGTTTATGGGTTCTTGTTGATTATGATGATTTATGAGTTCATTTCTATTTAGATCTTGGTGATTTAGTGTTTGATTCATTGTATGCTCACATGTACATATTTGATTACTCTCATTTGACATGGTTATCAATATATTATTGAGTTTGTATGTTACATTTTTGGATCTACAAGTTGTACAACATTGTAGGTTGTCCACACTTGCAAGTTGCATATATGACTTAGATGTGGGTTGTCTATACCATAGATACTTTATTGTTGTTATAGATTTAGATTTGTGGCTTGGTTTAGTCACTTGTTTTGCTAGTTTGGTTTTCATGTTGAAATGGAGAGATAGAATTACCAAGTATAGTCATGATGTGGGACCTATGTTGTTGACTATGTGATGTAGACATGTGTGACATGGATGAAGTTTTTTGTCGGTACCTTTGGTGGTGATCATGGTTTCATGGATGTTCCTTGTTCTTTAGGGATTTTGGCATGACATAATTGTTTATGTAGGTGATTTTTTGGTGGTTTTGGATTGATTCTTGTTTGGTTTGTGGTAATGTATCTTCTTGGCTTGAGGATCATGGTTTTACTTTTCCTTTTGGGAGCTCATTTTGTAGTTGAGTTATTTGATTGTGTGAGGTCCTTTTGTTTGATCTTCATTGAGGATTTTTTTATCATGATGTCATGGATTGTTTGATTACATGTTTTAGTGGGATTTTGTGGCATTGATGGTTTCAAAGTGTTGCATCTTCTTGTATTTGGAGATCATAGTTTGTGATCTTCCCCTAGGGAGCTCGGTGTTGATTTATTTGATCATGTTGGTCCATGGATGATCTTCATTTAGAGGATGGTTATCATGATTCCATGGAGAGCTTGGTATCACATTTTTGTGAGAGATTTTGGTGATGATGTGGATTCACCATTTGATGGTGGATGATCTTCTTGATAGGAGATGGTTATCTTCATGTGGTTTGGAGATGTTGACATATTGGTTAGCATTAAGGAATCTTTATTCTTTGGTTGAGGTGTTTTGATTTGTATTTTGACATGTGATCCTTGTTTGATAGGATAGTTTTTTTATCATGTCATGATGTACTCTTAATTACACTTTTATATTTTTTGCATGACACAAGTACATGATATGTTCATCGAAGCATATGATCTTCTTTTGAGGAGATGTGAGATCATGATGTCATGATTGAGTTCCTAATTCATGATTGGAGTTTTGACTTTGATCTTGGTTGGTTCTCTTGGTATTGAGTACATTGATAATTTTCCTAGGAGCTTCATGATGATGCTTTGTTGCATTTGGATTTTTGCATATTTGATCGTTTATAGGTGCTCATGGATACTTGGAGACATAGATGAGGGTAGGAAATCTCTTGGGATTAGATACATTTGTTGAGACAGTTACTCTTTTGATGAGGTTTCAGCTGGAAGTTTGAGGATCCTACACCTTGGTTGGATGCGAATTTAATATAGACCTATGAGGAGATTGTTCTTAGATGATTCATGATGATTTTGATATCTTGGAGGATCATTCTCATTCCCCACTCTTGTTCTACTCAATGGTTTATCATTTGAGAGGTATTTCCCATTATTATTTTTAGATGCTTTATGTTCTATGCTTTTTCTTCTCATGTATATGGATCTTGAGATATGATTTTCTAGTTTTCGATGGTTCATTTGAGGAGTGTAGACATGTTTATATCCTTATGCATTGTGAGATTAGTCACAAATGTTGAGTTTAGGATATGTTATTGGGATTATTTCCTTGGTTTGGGAATAGATTTGGTTTGATCTTACTTTGGTTTGAGGTGCATAAATATTGGTTATGGTTAGATGTGGATAGTTCTATTCTCTTTGGGGTTTTATGGAGGAGATCATACTTATCAAATTTTGGAATTTAGAGTTTTGACATGCTACAAGTTTTTATTTGCATGCTCTCTCTTTGGTCTTGCTCTACTTCCTAGATGTTTCTATTCACATGAAATTGAAGTTGAGATATTATATGGAGCTATAGTGATCACTATGTTTGTGGTCATGTGTTGTTTATTCTTCTTTGGTGATGATATAAAGGCTCCTTTATCTCTTTCCTTTTTTGGGTGTGAAGGACTTGGAAGAGATATGGAGACTTATGGTGAGAGATGTATTATAGTGTATTGGTTTACAATATTTTCATATCTTTGTGGATGTTACTTGGTACTACATGATGTTGTTATACTTCTACGTGATTCTATTGGTGGATATTTGAATGCCTTGATCATTTTCAAATTTGATATTACCTATGTAGTGGGAGTTCCTAGTTGTTTTTGTTCATTATATGTCAAGTTTGGCACTTGAATCTTGTGATTACATGTTATGGGTTGTATATGTTGATGGCATGTGGTTCACTAATTATGATTTTTATACCTTTCATGTATGGATAGTTGGATGTGTTAGAATTTTCTATGGGTGCTATTTTCAGCTATAATGATTATATCTTCACAACTACTAATACATACTTCTTACATTTGGATTGAGTGTTTATGTATTGGGATATTAGTTCGATACATGACTTATGCTTCTTTGTGACAAATAGTGGCACATCTCTTTGAATGGCTTCTTATCTTTATTCATGGGCATGATGGAGGATGAGAGAATTCATGCTTGAGATAGTGAGCACCTTGATTCTTGTTGCATGTTGTAGAAGATGGGGATCTGTCACCCTCAAGACTCTAGATCACAAAAGATTCCTAAGGAAAAAACTCCTTTAAACTACCTCAAGTTGACTAGACAAGTTTAAACAGATGAAAGACTGATGTTGAAAAGGAAGGGCAAGAAATGCACCACTTTCCTTCTGCTAAAACTAGGTGTAAACCTCGGGTTGACTATAGAGGTTTTAGTCTGCTGCCTAGACAAATCACTAGCTGGGGATGAAAACGTAGGTCTCGAACTCGAGCGTATTTCCCTAGCATCTTGTATAGATAGAGGTCCAAAAAGAAAAAAAGAAAACACTACGAGCCCAGTAACTATCTGATTGGTTATGTTTTTCTATTTGACAAAAAGTATGGAAAAGTGCAAAAAAGTAAAGTACTTGAAAGGAAACTATTCAAAATGAACTATTCTAGAAATGACAAAGAGAGGATAGAAAAGAGATATTGTGCTTCCCACGAATTGATTCTTCAATTAACTCCACTTTGATGTGTCTATACACATGGAAACGAGAAAAATGTTGGTTTTTTTTTTAGGTATTCCTTAGTCAAACCCCCATTTTGGTGTTCCCACCTCCACGAACAACCAAGATGCCTTAAGATATGGAAATCAATAAATAAATTAGAAAGGAAGTAGTGCAACTAGATAGAAATCAAAGATAACTAAAATGCTATCCAATAAGCCAAAGGAATAGAGTGACACCACCAAATAGAAAGATGTACAAAGTTACCTTCCCATCTACACGCTCTCAAGGCCAATAGCCAAAGGAATAAAGTGACACCACCACATAGAGAAGATCAAGCTTGATGATCCTGCAATGAGAGTACGATGTTGGATCTAAATGAGGATCTTGTAGCAAGAAGAACAATGGTGTAGAACGAAGAAAGAGTGTGAGAATGAGAAAATGAAGTGCTAGAATGAAGGAATTGCAATGATATGAGTTTTAATAGACAAAATGGAGGCAAGAGGTCAAATTTTATGGGTCAAGGGAGGCAAGGAATGTTACCCTTCACATCCAATCGAAAATGTAATGTTTCTATAGATCCTAGGGCCAAGAATCTTGCTAGGATGATAGTGCAACTCATAGGCGTCCATGCAACATGCACGTGTCCTTGATAAAAATTCCTCCACCGATGCAAAAAGATGCAACCAAGTGGAAGGGACAAGGTGGCGGCGGTGGATTTTACATCATTGAATTTATATTTTCTAAGGTAGGGGAAATTAAATGGGGAATTTTCCTATGGTGAAAATTTGTGCCATTACACTTTTCCCCCACTTTAATGAGCATACATGTTAGTTTGGATGTGAGGTAAAGTAGAAAGAGATTAAAGAGAATATACCTTAACCGTCAAGGAAGAAAATCTTCCATCCAACGCACCAAGACATAAAGGAGACAGCTCCATAGGTTCTTGGTCCCACAAGGCAACCTTGACGTGAAATAGAGAAAGATGGCTCCATAGGTTCTCAGTCCTGTGGAGTTTGACATAAAATTTGTAAGTTCTTAGTCTTGCAAAGGAAGCACTACAAGTTCTCGGTCCTACAGGGCTTGACATGGAAGGCTTCTATAGTTTCTCGGTCCTATAGAATTTGATATGAAAAGATCCTTATAGGTTCTCAATCCTACAAGGCAAGCTTGATGAGGTGCTCAGTCCTGCTAGGAAAGCTTGATTATAGAGGAGATTTATAGGTTATTGGTCTTGCAAAGCAACTGTTAAGATACAAACAAAATATGTTAGGCGAAAAATCCAAAACAAACACACACTAGTTCACAGAGCATGCAATTGAAGGAGAAGTTTTCAAAGGGGGTCCCTTTGAGAACCCTTCAAGATAGCAAGGGGCCCACTCAAAGGGACACTTTGATTTGAAATACATGACATTTTTTGCAAATGATTATGTCATCAAGGAATCCTTTTGAAAGATCTCTTTCATTAAGGAATCTGGCAGAAATAATGCTCCTTCTCAAAGACAAGTTTTTAGACTTCTTCATTAGAAAAATTACTTCCTTTTCAAAGGAAATTTTTTAGATTATTTTGTTATGAATTCATTTTCGAAAGGAAAATTTCACTAAGGGGTCCTTGTTGAATAATGCATCATTTGAAAAATGAAAAATTTCCTATAAGGTATTCTTTGGCCATAGAATTCACCTTATTGAAAATTATAAAATCATGGTATCCCCCCCTTAGGATGGTGTGTGCTACACAAAGGAGCATGTAGCATCCAAAGGAGAGAAATAAGATGTAGAGATGTTGTAACCCATGAGACATAGCGAGATGTAATTGTGAAATGTTGTCACACTCATAAGGGACAATACATAAGCACCACAACATCATGAATCGAATAGAGAGAGACAAACAAAGACAAAGAAAGCGAGAGACAAGCAAAAACAAAGAAATCAAGAGACAGGGGGACCTAGGAGGTCAAGGTCATATCTATTCACACATATAAATAGGTAGCACATGATGTATGAATGAATGATCATCAATCTCAAAAGTTCCCAGATCGTGAAGAAGAGCACATGAAGACAAAATAAAAATAAAAAATTGGGTCAACATGGGAGAGGGCCTAAACGCCCCCAATGCTTTGTGTCATGCCCAATTGTTGGAAATCAAATTTGCAACATATAGAAGAATGATGATACACACAGAATAATTTTACAAAAAAAATTCTCGGTCCATATCTAAGCACCTACAAGGGTAGCAAGGGTCCTACAAACAAGATAACAAATACATAAAAAAAAGCATGCAAAAACACAAACACACACATAAATCTAATCTAAAGATAAAGAAGAGGTACCACTCTACTCCTCATCAACCAACAGGTCATCCTACTCCCAATCTAGATCATGTTATAGGGGAGGGAGGATGAGCCTATAAGGGTGGGATAGCGAGGGAAGTACCCTCTAACTCTCCTACAATAAGGGACAAGGAAGAAGGCCCCTCAAGTTCTTCTTTATTGAGCTCTTGTGAGGTGAAGGTCATCAATCTCACAAAGATCATAGAAAAATTTGGGAAATCATCTACCAAGATAAGCATGCACTTCATTGAAGTGACATGTGTTAACCAGGTAGGAGAAGAAGAAGGTGCTTGAGATACATTGCTAACCTCGTCGAGAGGGGAAATGAAAAACTCAGGGGATATGGGGGCTACCTCCATCACAAGGACGATGCAAGCCAAAGTAGGAATAGCTCTCGAAGAAGGTGAACCCTTTTTCTGACCACCACTTGAAGTGAGGTCATCCTCCAGTTTGTGCTTTAGGTCTTATATGCAGATTTTTCAAAGAGGAAAGTGTTAAAAAGGTGTTGTCAACTCATCAAAGTAATTTAAGTCAACAAAGCCCTAATTGAAGCTTGGAGACCCCTTTTAGCCTGTTTTCTATAGAATCTAAACCAGACACCTATCAAGAAGGGGAGTGCAAATCAAAAGCAATAGATTCCTGTCCTAAATTTATCAAGATTCCTAGGTGGACTAAATTGCCATCTGTGGTGAATTAGTCCCACTACTAGGCCTGAAAAGTGATTTTTACATTTCTAAGTACCCATTTGGCAGAAACATGTTCCGATAGAATCTCCCAGAAAGAGGACTAAGTCACCCAACTTGGTGTAAGTGTCCCAGTAGGATTCAACAACAAAATCTATAGAATTCCAAAGACTCTCTACATCACATTTCAATTCCCAGGTGCACCTCTCCAATATTACTCATTTATGTTATTGTTTACTTGCATTCCTAGGTCATTTTGCATACTTCACTATGTTTTATTAGTTATTTGCATTTAGGACATTACATTTAGACATATTTCAATCATACTTGCATTAGAATTTAGTGAACCTCCAAGTTTTTGTGGGATACCTTTCTCCTTTTAGGCGAAAAACCCTAGAAGTGTAAGAGAGAAGCCCCTACAAAAATTTGTGGTTCAATATCTTCCAACTTTTTCCAAACTTCATAAGCAGTGCCCAAGGAAATAACTTGTGTCTACTCAGTCTTAGATAAAGTACTATAGATTGCGTACATTGCCTTTTCATTTTCCTCATAGGAAGAAATCTCATCTTCAAAAGAAGGACCACTTGTCAATGCAATAAATTTTGTCTCAACAACTTTCCAAGTCTTGTAACCAAGAGAGATCAGGTAACCTCTCATCTACACTTTCTAGTCACTGTAGTCAGATCCATCAAACACGAGGACTAAAAATTTGTGTTCCATTTGATCTACCTCAAGCAGTTAAGCTCTTCTCTGAGGAACCAAAGCTCTAATACCAATTGTTGAAAGGTGCAAGACAACTAGGAGGGGGGTGAATCAGTTGTCAGCAATCTTAATCACAAATCTCAAACCCTTATCAACTTCAAATCCACATTATTCTATTATTAAGTATTCACATGAAATGCAAATAATGAAAAGCTATATCAACACAAGAAACACCAAATTTACGTGGAAAACACAATAAGGGAAAAACCACGATGAGGATTAACTCACAATATAAAGTAATTCCAAAACTTATTACAAAGAGGCTCATTGCCAAAGGGCTCACTGGCCAAGAAGGACTCACTGTCCAGATACAAGGATCACTGCCTATAGATAGGACTCACTACCTACAGATACAAAAGATAATAGAAAAATCAACCACAACATATTACACATATCCGCGGCCTTGATCATAAGATTGCAAAAACCATCAACTCACTGCTTTCAGGAGTCTAACACATTAAAGTATTGTTTCCTTAATTCACTTTCAAACACTTTGCTTCTCACACTTGTGGCATGTTTGATACATCAAACCATAACATCTTGACTTGTATTTATACCATCTTCATCCTTATAAACTTTCTCCAAGGTTGGCCACACACACTTCATTTTACAAATTCAAATTAGGTCGACAACTCAACATTCCTGTGGTGGAAGAGAATGAAAGTGGACCAAACCAACACTTAACCAAAACCCAAAACAACATCTCAGATCAATCACACGCTTCCTTGATTGATACTTATCCTTCACATGACATGTAGACACCAGATCAACCAAACCTAATGAAAACACAAATTAACTTTGAAGTACATGCTTCCGCAATAATAAGATAACATGCATACCACACAACACGCTTCACCAAACACTGGAACATATCTCAGATGCCTTCAGATTCATCCGTAGAAAATGCAACAAGTTCCATACACATAATACTTTCCATCAATCCATCCAGACTGTACAGACACACACAATAATTCTGAAACTCGTCTTCTCGAGAACCAAACCACGAACACCTTTTTCAGAACATAGATAACATCATTACAAGCTTTCTTCTAGATTCGCAAGACCAGAAACAAATCAGTGGAGGAATGCAGAGAAAAAAAAATTCTCCCAGTCCATAGACAAACAACTCTGCCAAACCAGTTCACACATTGGTGAACACAACTTTCACTCTTCATCAAACCAGAAGCTTTAATCCAAGATATATCACCAACAGATGCCCATAAACAACACTTCAAATTTGCACAAGCATAGGATCAACACAAAAGAAATGTGAAGCACAAACCGGAGCACATTTTGAACACACACATAATTTTTTCTTCACTAGCACTTGGAAACACATCATATCAACACACCTACAACACCATAAAGATAGCTCTATCTACTCACAACATCTCAATAGTACCTCAACTATACATGCACAACCTACAGTGACTTAATTCATTTCTCTGTAACAACCTGTAATGTGTTGACATCAATGATAACATTAATGACAACACCACCATACTCACTCATACTTGCAACATGTAGAAGACTACCAACAAGAACAAATTCCAAATATTGGAAGATTGGGACAATATCAATGAAACTGGGCTCAAAACCAACCTAAGAATATTAGGGAGGAAATCTACGAAAGAATGAAGAAGTTTGAGGCTAATAACAAAGAATCTTTGGGGTATAAGTTGTGGTTCTGCGATCTTCCACAATATATGGTTCCTTTAGTGCATCACTATCTAGAGATGGTTCATGAATGCGCTCAAAATTTTGATTCAGATATAGGAATCATAGAAGGCCGAAACCTGAGAGTAGTGATTAGCATCAACACTATTCAAGATATGTCATGTATCTGTACAAGGAATATTGGAGAAACACTTGAGATATTCACCATAAAAAAAATTGGACAATTTCTGGAAGACTAGAACCCATGCTCTAAGTTTTTATAATCAAGAAATAGAAAGGCCCAAGGAAGATAATTGCCCACCATAGTTTCTGGTTGGGAACAATGGTTTCAAATCAGATATGCAAGATGTCTTCTCTATGTTGGCTTTCATTTGCGGCTTGGACAGTGACAAAGAAGTGCAAGAATTTTAAATGGGTATGAGTTTTTCAGTTAAGAAAACAACATGCCCTGTTCTGGTATGACTTCATGGAGGCCAATGTTTGGGAGATACTGGACCAATTCAAGGAGTATCACAAAGTATATATTCAAGTTTTCTTCTTTTCTTGCTCATATTTTCTTACACCAAAACCCTGATTTCTTTAAGGACCATATGGGTTTGTCTATTTTTGATGAAAATGGGGTGAGGAAGCCGATTTTTGTGTGGAACCATCTCCTTTCTATGAATAATGATTATTATGCATTTTTTGAGTCTTTCCTGACTCCAATATTGCAATATTTTAATAAAGAGGGTGAGGTTGGATGTTATCAGTTATTCACTAAGCAAGTGAGATGGAAGCAAGATTTTGTCCCTCCTTGTGACTAGTTCCTCGAAAAGGATTTTTAATTTGTTAGGATGCATGGTTTTACTGAGGAACCATTTTGGCTTTCGATTTGTGTGAGAAATAGAGTGTTGGCCCTTGACGTGTTTAGGCAACTGGAAATTATAGACAAAATTTTTTGTAAGGGAAAGCATCAGAAATGATTTTTCAAATGCCCCTTAAGCTTTGGTATTGTAATAATGGAGAAGAAGCAGACACAAATTCTACTAACTACGAAGCTTGCTCATATAGGGCTAGTGTTGATTTGTGAAAAATGGTAATATAATCTTGATAATGACTTAATGGATCTCAACATTAAAGTGATGCATAGCTCCCGGCCCTACTGGGAGACTCAGCGAAGTCTGTTGTGGTTACGGGACATAATAACCCGACCAAAATAACCCTAGACAAAATAACTCGGTCACAATAACCTAGGGACAAAATAACCTAGGGTCATAATAACCCAATCCAAAATAACCCGTGGTCAGAATAACCCATGGATAAAATATCCCCATAAGAATATAGAGAAATGAAAACAAAATTTATAAATTACATGTATGTTGCTAAAAAAACTTTATTATTCAAATTTTCAATTAAAGTGTCAAATTATGAGTGATGCCTCTTATATAATCTAAAATGTTATGGTTGTCATAACAATCAACCAATTGAGTTCACGGTATTTTTTCCTGCTTCGTTGCCCAGTGTATCCAACCATATATTTCTCTATTCTATTATCTTGGAGACTCTGTTCTTTTTCACTGCTTTGATGAATTTCTAGACTAAGTTGTGCAATGCTTGAAGCAATTCAATAAATCCTCTATGCCATCCCTCAATAGTATTATTGGTTATGGGAATATCATCTTGAGTAGTTGAATAGCAATTCCACATTGTGATTGGAAACTTGGGTGATTGTCTGTTGCCTCTTCCGATTAGTCTGCCAATCCATGTGTCTTCAAAATAATCAATTATGGGTTGCAGGGTCTCCTCATGTTCTATATAATAAGGAGATTTTTGAAGTGTTTCAAATGCATCAATTACTTCTATCTGAGGCACAAAAGCTAATGCAACAAGTTTCTTGATCTCATATGCAAATACTTCATCGACACTGTAACGTGTTTTCCCCTTCTTCCTTTCTTTACTTCTCTTAATTCTACCACTTTATATATCTTCTTAATTCCTTTTCATTTATATATTTTCATAATAACTCTTAATCAACTTATTCCCACGAAATTGCCTTTATTTTTATAATTATTTACCATTTTATAGGTGATTTAAGCATATTAAAGGTGTTTTAAGACTATTTTAGGGGTATATAATGGATATATGGTCTAAAAATGACCTAAATAGCCTCTATGGTGCCTCATAATCATATTTATAATTTATTTTATGTCATTTCTAGTTTTTCTAGCTTGATCTAAAATGACCATGGGTTATTTTGTCCATGGGTTATTTTGACCATGGGTTATTTTTTCCATGGGTTATTATGACCTTGGGTTATTTTGTCCTTGGGTTATTTTGGCCAGGTTATTCTATCCAGGGTTATTTTGGCCGGGTTATTATGTCCTGATACCGTCCGTTGTCAGGGAACTGGAGTCTCTTTGTAGACTTAGCTTATGATCCCATGGAGTCGGGAAGGCTGCCATGGCTATCTTCTTATTATCCTTTGGAAAAAACTAGTGACAAGTGCAAAATCTGGGCCACCCTCTATAATGAATTGGACAAGAACCACTAGTAGAGTGAGGAGAAAATTGCCCACTTCTAGGTTTATCGTCAAGAGACCAAATGTCTTGATGCCAGGTTCTAGGAGCTAGATATGGATGACAAATTTGATGATCTCTAGAATAGAGAGCATGACAACACTGATACTGAGGGAGATGAATAAATGGATCAAGAGTCAACAGTTGCAATAATGAGAAAAAGAGAGTCAAAGAAGGCCCAAATACAAGGGGTGGAGAAGTAGTGGAACAACCCGGCGAAAATCCTCTGAGCACGCAAGTAACTGCATCCCATGTCGTAGCCATGCTACCTCATACATGGGCTACTAAGAGACCCAAAGCATCCCAACAATCTCAAGAGGTCATAAACATGGAAAATTTTCCACTTGAGAAGAGGTTGCACACTGATGCCACTCTAGGAGAAAGCTCGCAAGTACCTATGACAACGAACCAAGGATCAAAGTCTTCAGCAACACAGGTACTTTTCTCTCCTCCTTTCCTCTCATCTCAGTCTGTGGTTAACCCAATTGTGTCTGTGTTTCTAATTACTCCGAGTGTCGGACTAATATTTTCTGCTTCTACACCTGTGGGAGGTTTCTCTCAATCTTCCTTCTCTCCAATGGGACAAGTGCCTTTTACTCCCCCGCGGTCTTTACCATCTTTTGTCGAGGCCTAATCTGAACCTTCTATTGCAAACCCATTTGCTTATGTTGGATCGACTCCTACTCAACCTGCTCAACAAATGGTAACCTTTGTGTCTCTACTACTACCACCACCCCTCATGAGTCCTCTTGTTGCTTCCCCAACCGGAGCCTAGCATAGCATTCCCCCTTTCTCCCCATTGATGGCAACTCTACCAAAGAAGACATCATCCAAATCTGTGATGGTTTCATTCCCTTTTTCTCTTCCTCCTAGTGCACCCTTTGCCGAAAAACAAATTAGATCACCAACAAAATTTTTTGGGAAAAATTTCATGACTAAGGCAACGTGGTCTAGAAGAGCCCAGAAAAGAAATGAAAAGGATGTCGCAAAACCTGCCGATCCATTCATGCAGAACCTCTTTAATGAGGTTCAAGGATCAATAACATTTTCATCTATGTTTCCTAACACCATCAAACCTCAAGGGCAGATGCAACCCAAGGATTATGTAATCCATATTGTAGGGATCGATCTACACTCAGCCCGACCACAAGACAAAATTGAGCTAATGGAGGAAACTCAGCAGGTTGTGACTACAATTTTTTTAAAGCATAGTCATCAATTGAAAAAGAGGCAAGAAGAGCTCAATAATGTTAAAGAAAGAGTGGAGATCATGCAAAAGAAAGAAAAGGCTAAGGATGCAGAAATCTCACACTTGTCTCAACAAGCGTAGGTAGAAAATTCCAAGCTCTAGGAGGAACTCGCAAAGTTCTAGTCCCAAGATCCTAACCTGGTTGCTAGTCTATAGGAGAAAAATAAGGAGCTTCAAGACTGGTTGGCTCAAGCGAAGAGAGAAACCCGAGAGAAAAATAAAGAGCTTCAGGTCCAACGGGCTCAATTTGAAAAGGAGATCCAATGAATGAAGGTCTCTCTATGATCTATATAGGATCTAGGACTTATTGCTTACAGAATGCTTTAACGTAAAAGATCGATTATTACAACATTTAATTTAAATGATTACAAATTAAATGCTCAAATGAAATAATGAACATAAAATAATTAAATGAATGCCAAGATCAACTGAGAAAGAAAAGAGAGAAGAATAGAGAGACGAAACCAAAGTTGATAACGGAGTTCGTCCCTAAGGACTACGTCTCCGGGTCCCTCTCCAATGGAGGACCGATCCGATTAGCTCCAAAAATCAATTACAATGGCTTCAAGACTATCCCCTTCAAGCATTCAGCAGCATGACAGTACTCTGATATGCAGAAATGTCTTCAATCTCTCGGGCATTCTCTCGCTATCTCCACCTGGACTTGTCAAAACCCATCTCTACCCCTCTTTTTATACAAAAAACTTGCCTAATTAGGCTTAACCACCAGGATAAACACATATCTTCCTCTATCATGTCGTATCAGGTGTAATTTAGCTTCTGCAATCTTTTTGTTTTAGGTGGTTTAGGTTGTTTTGGTTGTTTTGGCTTTATTAAGCCATTTTGATATGGCTCGGCTAATAATTCAATAACAAAAACAATCTCTGCCACTATATATTTAGAACGATTTCGTGGCTCAACGGTATATGTTCATTTTGGTAGCCGCGGGGTCGGCGGTTCCAACCCCGCCGGCCTCGGTTTTATCACTTAACCCGTATTCTGCAAATAAGAAAAGAAACCGCCAGCCATTTATAGTGTGTTAACCGGCCGCCGGTGCAACGGTTAAACAGCCCACAGCTAACGCAGAGATCACGGGTTCAAACCCGTTACACATTTTGTTAGAACGGACTCATCCGCCGGCCGAAGGAATGCAACTGCACAGTGCCACATGTCAAACTCTTACTCGCCAGAACCTGCCGACGTGTCCGCTGACGCCGATAACCGTACGCTGACTGGGTAGCCGATTGGCCTGCCACTTGTACTGCCTCTATGATGCCACGTCCGAGTACGGATGCCACGTGTCGATATATGATTGGTCCGTACAAGTGAGTCATATGCCACGTGTTTCGCTAGAATTCGACCATGTGGAATCCGCATGCGACGACAATCACGACGCCATCCTCCTCGCACTTCGCGTTGACCGTAAGTTTGACCGCCAACTCGGTGCATACGTATGCTCCGGATTGACGTAAACGTAACACCGCTGGAATCGCCTCGACGCAGCACTACGGCGACGCTGCTCCGATTTTGTGATGATTATTTTTTCACCTTTCCGACACCCCTAAAGCTTGACCGGAAGTTTGATCGTCAGAATTCTGTACAAACGGAGTCCTGCCGACCCGCTCGCTGGCGCTTTGAAATCGATGTCGCTCTTCTAATGAAACCTGAATTTGGAGCATTAACACTTCAATTTCACCAAAAATTGTCCCCCTGACGCTCCTCCTACTCAGGAGCTTTAGGACTCCCAAGTTTACTTCACATTTGAAAGTAAGTGAGGGTAAAGTTCCCTCACTTTACCAATCTCCATCCATCTTGCTTTGCTTGGATGCATCCCCTTCAGGCCCACTCTGAGGTACTCAACATTTCCTCTTCGTGAAGTTCTGACATTCCTGTCGAGAATAACATCTTCTGGCAACTCTGACATGTACTCTGGAGAAAGGTCATCAACTGATGGAACCTGAATATCCGTGACCTCATCTAGGATCATTGGAGGCTCATACAGTTTCAAATTCTCAACATTGACAACCGAGTAAATATGCATGTATGGAGGAAGATTGAGGCGGAAGGCATTGGTACCAATCTTCTCAAGGATCTCAAAAGGACCATACCTAATTGGCTTAAGCTTTTTACCTTCACCTTGCATCCTTTCCTTACTGATATGTAACCAAACTCTGTCTCCAACCTGAAAATGATGATCAATGCGATGCTTGTCATGGCGAACCTTGTATTTTGCTTGGCTCTGTTCCAACCGTGCTTCCACTGCCTGATGAATTGCTTGGACTTTCTGGATGAACTTCAAAGCCTTCTCTACATCATGGCGTCCATCTTCAACATCATCTTTCCCAAAAGCAAAATCCATCGGTGTCTTGGGCACATAACCAAAGCATGTCTCAAAAGGAGACCTCTTAGTAGAAGAGTGTGCTACATGGTTGTAGGCATGCCGCACATAATGAAGACTCTCATCCCACAACTTAGATGCTTACCGTAGTGCGTAACCTCGAAAGTAGGATGCACAACCAAACCGCTTACAACCTCTGGCTCCCAGTCTCACGTACCTCATGGATGGAAGGCTGTACTCTTCTTCAGTTTGGTGTCCATGAGTCCCCACAAAGTTGACCAAAATTCCCCCAAGAATCGAGAATCTCGATCCTATACAATAGAAGTAGGTAACCCAAAATGAACCCATACAAATTGAAAGTACAAATGAGCTGTCAGTTCAGCAGTGACTTGCTTTTTACATGGCATTAAGACACACATTTTGCTGAACTGATCAACTACTACATACAAGTAATCATGTCCCTTCCTAGACATAGGTAACCCCCCTACAAAGTCCATTGACACACTTTCCCATGGACGAGAAGGTACAAGTAGAGGTGTGTACAAACCCAATTTCCTGTTACTAGGCTTACTAGTTGCACACATAACACAACCTCTAATATACTTAGTTACAGTTTCTTGCATATGAGGCCAATAACAATACTTCTGCAGCTGAGTCAATGTTTTGTTTACCCCAAAGTGTCCTGCAATCAATGAGGTATGTGCTTCTCTAATCACCTGTGCTTGTTCATCTTTAGGAACACATAATTTACCCAAGTGATATAACAGTTTATCCTGCACATAATAGTCTTTCTCTTCTACATGTTTACCATTCATTAAAGCAGCATAGATATCCTTAAAGTTCTCATCATTAGCATATTGTTCTTGAAAAATTTCATGAACCATAGAACTATTCTGAAGGATTATCAAAGCATTCATCATAGGAGGTCTAGAGAGCATGTCTGCTACTTTGTTATGGGTACCTTTCTTATACTTAATAACCAAATGAAACTGTTGTAGAAAACCCATCCACCGAAAGTGCCTACTTGTTGCAGTTTAGTTTGTGAGTGCAAATATTGTAGTGGTTGGTGATTAGTGTGGATTACAGTTTCTTTCCCCATTATGTAGTGTTTCCATTTTTTAACACTCTGAACTAAAGCATAAAGTTCTTTATCATATGTGGGATAGTTACTTACTGCTCCTGAAAAGGTTTCAGAGTGGTAGCAAACTGGTTTACCTCCTTGCATGAGTACTGCTCCCATGGCAAACCCACTCGCATCTGTCTCGATCTCAAATGGTTGATGTAGATCTGGTAAGGCCAAAACTGGTGCGGTGCTCAACTTTCCCTTCAAAGTGTTGAAAGCCTTCTGTTGCGGACCTCCCCACTGAAAAGTTGCCTTTGTACTGGTTAATGCATGTAATGGTGATGCTATAAAAGAGAAGTTTGCAATAAACTTTCTCCAGTACTGAACTGCACCTAGAAAACTTCTGACCTCTGTGACTGTACTTGGCTTAGGCCATTTTACAATAGCTTCGACCTTCGCAGGGTCTACTTTCAATTGACCACCCCCTACGACATAGCCTAAGTACACTAAGGATGTCTTAGCAAATTCGCATTTAGACATCTTTACATACAATTTTTCTTTTCTCAATACATCAAAGACTTTCTTTACATGACTTACATGATCTTTCAAAGTTCGACTGAATACCTCAGATTTATCATCTTCTTTGGCTTTTACAAGCATCAATACAAAGTTTTTACTTGAATTGACCAACCTCTTCATTTGACCAGCATTAACTAGTGTAAGATTAGTCTTCACCTTATGTGCCCGTACAATGTATTCTACTCCATCTTTAAAAAGATGATACTTATTCTCCTCCCTATAAAAGATTGCTTTTCTGTCATAAAGATAAGGACTCCCTAACACAAGCCCACAAATATCCAAAGGGACCACATCGACTTCTACCTCATCTACAAAGTTTGCAGTGATAGCAAATCTCAATTTACACTGTTTAGTTACTTGTAGTTGAGCATCATCGCAAACCCATCCGAGTGGATATGGTTTTGGATGAGGTGTTGTAGCCAAATTAAGTTTCTTTACAACTTCTTCAGATATTAAATTGACTTGTGAACCCGTATCAAACAGAGTATCAATCTTAGTGTGTTTTGTTACAACACGAATGTGAAACAATTCATTTCTTTGCTTATCAATCTTAGGAGAAGATTCTTTACTTGTACTTGCACTGGCATTAGAAAAACTTGCATCAGATGAGAGAGATATACCTTTCCCTTTACCTTGGATTCCGGTAGCAACAATCTTCGACTCATCTCCGGAGTCAGAACCAAGATCTTGTTGAATCACTGCAGTAGTCTTGCCTTTATTACCTCCATATCTTTTCGGCCTCAACTCAGGATGAAGCTTCCAACATCTCGAATCATCATGCCCCTCTTTCTTGCAATGGGAGCACATAGGTTTCTCACCCTCTTTCTGAGCTGTAGCTGTCTTCTTCCCTTTGCCTTTATCTTTGTCTTTGTCTTTCCCTTTAGACTTACCCTCGAACTTAGATGGCTTCTTAGAAAAGTTATCACTAAATGTATTCTTACCCCTAGACTCTAAATGAGTAGCTTGAACAGACACCTCGTCTAGATTGTTGGGACTCAACATCAAAATAGTGTGCCTAAGGTAAGAATGTAAACCACCAATATACTTAAGTAATGTGTCTTGGGTATACAAGGGAACATTTAGAGCAATGGCCCGTTTCCTAAACTCATGAGTATACTCCTGGACAGACTGCCCCTTACCTTGCCTAAAGGTTTGCCAATTCATGGTTAACTGCTGCATGTAACCTAAAGGGTAGAATTGTTTCCTAAGGGCAGCAACAAACTCCATCCAAGACATGTTAACTTGACCATGGCGAGCAATTTCTTCACGAGTTTTACTCTCCCACCAGGTGAGAGCTGTACCTCCCAACCGGAGAGTTGCTAATTGAATCCTAGAAGCATCTTCTACTAGGCCTTGTATCCTACAGTATACTTCTACTTGTTGGACCCAATCGTCTAACTTCTCAGCATTTAACTCCCCACAGTATTTAGGTAACTCAAATTTTACATCAAGCTTAATTACAGGCTTAGACTTGCTCTTAAATGGATTTACATTAGAAGAAGGAGAAGGAGAAGGAGGAGAAGGAGGAGAAGGAGGAGAAGAAGAAGAGGGAGAAGATGGAGGAGAAGGAGTTTTTGGAGCTTTCCCCTCTGTGTCTTTCTGATCTTCCTGCTTCTTGTGCTTTGAAGAACCTCCCTTTTTGTGCTTCTTCTTGTCTGCATAAAGTTCGTCCACCATTGCCTTCATGTCAAGAAATAGCTTCTGGAAATCCTTGACACTAAGCTCTGAACTTTGACCACCTTCTTTTTCTTCCATCTGTGACGGTTGATTAACTCTTCGTCTTCCGATTTCTGGATTGTATTCTTCAAGTTCTCCTTCGCCTCGTTGCAACCTGGATCTCGTTAGCATTCAAATTGCAATACAAGCCACATACATAGCTCTAATACCAACTTGATCTATATAGGGATCTAGGACTTATTGCTTACAGAATGCTTAACGTAAAAGATCGATTATTACAACATTTAATTTAAATGATTACAAATTAAATGCTCAAATGAAATAATGAACATAAAATAATTAAATGAATGCCAAGATCAACTGAGAAAGAAAAGAGAGAAGAATAGAGAGACGAAACCAAAGTTGATAACGGAGTTCGTCCCTAAGGACTACGTCTCCGGGTCCCTCTCCAATGGAGGACCGATCCGATTAGCTCCAAAAATCAATTACAATGGCTTCAAGACTATCCCCTTCAAGCATTCAGCAGCATGACAGTACTCTGATATGCAGAAATGTCTTCAATCTCTCGGGCATTCTCTCGCTATCTCCACCTGGACTTGTCAAAACCCATCTCTACCCCTCTTTTTATACAAAAAACTTGCCTAATTAGGCTTAACCACCAGGATAAACACATATCTTCCTCTATCATGTCGTATCAGGTGTAATTTAGCTTCTGCAATCTTTTTGTTTTAGGTGGTTTAGGTTGTTTTGGTTGTTTTGGCTTTATTAAGCCATTTTGATATGGCTCGGCTAATAATTCAATAACAAAAACAATCTCTGCCACTATATATTTAGAACGATTTCGTGGCTCAACGGTATATGTTCATTTTGGTAGCCGCGGGGTCGGCGGTTCCAACCCCGCCGGCCTCGGTTTTATCACTTAACCCGTATTCTGCAAATAAGAAAAGAAACCGCCAGCCATTTATAGTGTGTTAACCGGCCGCCGGTGCAACGGTTAAACAGCCCGCAGCTAACGCAGAGATCACGGGTTCAAACCCGTTACACATTTTGTTAGAACGGACTCATCCGCCGGCCGAAGGAATGCAACTGCACAGTGCCACATGTCAAACTCTTACTCGCCAGAACCTGCCGACGTGTCCGCTGACGCCGATAATCGTACGCTGACTGGGTAGCCGATTGGCCTGCCACTTGTACTGCCTCTATGATGCCACGTCCGAGTACGGATGCCACGTGTCGATATATGATTGGTCCATACAAGTGAGTCATATGCCACGTGTTTCGCTAGAATTCGACCATGTGGAATCCGTACAGTACGGACAATCTGCTGACGTCATCCTCTGTACCCTCAAGTTGACTGAAGTTTGACTGCTTCTAACTCGAGCATACGATGTCGGATTTCGACGAAACGAACGCCGTTGGAATCGTCTCGACAAGCTCTTCGCGATGACGCTGCTTCCGTTGATTTCCAAGATGATTATTTTTTTCACCTTCTGGACACCCGTGAAGCCAGTTTGACTGGAAGTTTGACTGGCCGTAACTTGCACAAACGGAGTCCTTTTCGACCCGTTCAAGTTGCGTTGAAATCAGGATGTCATTCTCTTTCTAATGAAACTGAAATCTGGAGCATTGGGAACACTTCAATTTTCACTGAAAAATTGTCCCCCGGATCACTCTAGAGAAAGAATGTGGAACCTGAAGTCATGCAAAGGAGCTATTGAAAAGTAAAGATACAGAGTTAGCAACTCTACAGGAACAACTCACTGCATCCGACAAAAAGATTGAGGAGCTGATGGAAGAAATCGGGTCTAAGGAGGTAGAGATAAATCTTTTGAAAATTCCTTCTCAACCCTTTGTTCCTCAATCAAATCTCCTTTTGGTGGCTCAACAATCATATGTCTCCTATTGGGAGAAGGTTAAGTCTTTATGTCTGTCCTTGCAACTGAAATTACAATTCATGGTGCATGTAGAAAATTTAAGCAGGGAGGTGTGTGGCACAATTGTGCAGGTTCCACAATTTATTACTGAAAGGGTGCCCGAGGCCGAGCAATTGCTGGGAAAGTTGTATACAATGTTGGATGCAGACTTGGTGAAGGAAGGGATAGATGACCAAAGATCAACTGCCAAAAGGGCGAAGGAATTCATCCATTATCATGCAGCGATCCTTCAAGCTAACAATTGCTTGGTCATATTGAGTTGAACTATGAATAATATGCAGATGCAATTCTCCCAATTGACTCAGATGGGCTTGCCCTCCCCCTTTCTCTCTAACCAATCAGTGGCTATAGTGGAGTTTATTGCAGCAAAGATTGAGGAAAAGAAATAGGATCTATCTACTTTCCAATCATTCAATCAGCCTCCCACGACAGCTGACATTGAAAGTGCCATCCATCAAATAGCACAACTTCTTTTCTAGCTTGATTCCAGGACTGGGATCTCCATGGAGCTATTGTTTAAGGAAATCATCAATTTTCCTGAGGTGAAAAAGCATCTGCATGTCTTATCGATGCCATTTGAGGTTGACTGGCTGCCTCTACAGACCACCCTTTCAAAGTTCTAATTATTTCCCAATGGATAAGGCTCTGGTCTTTGAACCAAGATTTTTTGGGTTCTCATTCCACAGGAAAATGCCCCTGTTAGTCACCAAAAGCTATGGATTTAATAATCCTTAAAGCTCCCTTTGAGTTGATTTTTTTGGTTTTGCATTGGCCCTGGCCTACGCTTTGTATGTTTTCATATTTTTGAGATCCCTTTTAATGGCGCCTTCATCCGCTTGTGCCACATGTCAATAGCGCGTGCCTTTGAGTATTCTCTCTCCTTTGTTTCATCTTTGAGCTCTACCTGTGTGCCATGTTGCATCATTCCACAAACACCTTTTTGGGTGGGCCTCACAATCAAAGCTTAATGCAAAGGTTGTGCCACATGTCATCTTGGCAAGGACAACAATCTCAAAGAAAGGAAAGAAGAATGGGAAACCCTGCCTCTGCGCAACGTGTCCTAACCAACTCTTTGGGCGGTTGACACATGTCTTCAAGAGATTTATGTTGCTTTCACTTTCAAACCACATCCATCATTTGCAGGAGGGAACGCTTGGTTCAAGGGAACATAATGCCATTTCGATTAGGGAGAATCATTATGACAAGTGGCATGACCCGTGCTTGGGGAATCTTTTTTGTTATCTGGATTTCAGGCGGTGGAAAGATCTATATATACTGCTTAGTCTCTTTGGAAAGGGGTTTGAAAATATATGGGAAAAGCACTGGAAGACTCTCGACCTTTGTATTTTTTTCTAATTATTGTATTAAGACTTACAGATTGTTCCAATCTGTTCAAACTCTCTATTTCTTAGTTAATTGATAAGACATTATACTATGTTGGTTTGTTGTACTGAGTAGTTTATCTGCAAAACTTTTATAATTTCAATATAAGTTTGTTATTTAGATCATGTCTTGTACTCTTCATGTTTAGTGAATGCATATGGAAATTATATTATGTTATTTGATTGACTACTTCGGATTTTCATCTATGCTTTCTATTATTTTTGGGCATGCAAATTTTTGAATGAATCTCACCTAAAAGGAAGATTTACTATGCCTATTTACTTAAAATATTGGTACATCGCCTTAGAATTAGATTTTATTTTTGTATATTTCCTTCCTTTTCCCTTTCCAACCCCCCAATACATGAAGAGCCGACTTCTTTAAAACTCAGAGGTTACTCAATTTAGCACAATTGGTCCCCCCATTAACTGAGTTTCCCAAAAGGTTGTGTGCCTAGAAATTTTAGGCATCAACAGATAACAAATCCCAAAACAATACCAATAATTATCCTATTCATAGCTAGGCAATAATTCAATTCAAAAAAATTATTTATCAATTGAATTCAAATCCAATTTGCAATTTAAATTACATTAACATAGAATTTCATATACAAGCACCTCAAATTATATTCAAATTTTTAAAATAATTCAATAAGTTGATCTCATTTTACATATTATATTAGCAAATTTCACAACTTTTTTATTCCTCTATAAATGTTTGTAATTCTCAGAGCTTATTCATCTATTTCTCTTTACTCCTCCACACATTTTCTCAATCCATTGCTTTCAATTTTGCACTCTTCTTATTCTCTTTCATATGCCATGAACACATCTGAATTTACATGTGTAATGGTATTAAAATTTAGTTTCAACTATCAATTAAGTGGTATGCCCCCCTCTACACTTGCCTTTGGTTGCCCTTATGTGACCCTCAATTCACCTCACTTCTTGTGTTGGCATTGTATTCCTTAATTTTGCTTTCTCCTCTCCAATCTACCTCTGTGTATCCTTTCTCTCCTCTATTTACCATGTTGTCCCTTCCATTATATCTATTGTTGTAATTTAAAAATATAAAAATAAGCTCAACAGTCCCCATTCTCTTCCCACACAACTGCCTTTTCCTTATATCATCTGTGCAACCCCCATTGCCCCCTTATCTATGCATTTTTTTAAAATTTAATTTTAAACTAAAAGCTTATTTTAGACACATCTCTCTACTTCTCTATGTTGTGCCTCCTCTCTATGTATTTTTTGTGCCATTTTCTTAGACCAACATCTCTTCACCTTCTAAGGCCATGACCCCTTGGCTTATTTTCCTATTTCTTTTCTTTCCCATTTCAAACTGCTATGTGGACCCCTACTCATAAATTTTTATTCCATTTTAATATTAAGCAATCTTCTACTCTTCCCAATCATTCCCTCCATAAATCTGCCCATTCACATTTTAATGCAAAAAACTTCTCTTCCTTTGCATTTTCATTTCCTCTATGCATTTCCAAGCTATGGCCCCTCCAATTCAGCTAAATATGAGCCATATAATTTTATTATTTTATTTTTTTTCAATTCTACTCTTCTTGCATAGTCGACTCCCTCATCTTTTCCCAATTTGAAATTACCCTTCTTATTCAGATTCATACAAGGAATAAAATATTATGTATTTGTTTCTTTTTGAAACAAAATCAACAACCTAAGTGACTTCATTGAAGTGAATTTGACAACAAAACAATAAGAAAAATTCATTCTGAGCAAAATGAAGGATCAATCAATTATTTCACAACTATAATCAACCTCCAAGATGAAAGTGTTATTTTGATAAGCATTAAACTTAGAATGTAGATTAAAACTTATATCGATATATGAAATTTTATCAATCAATGACAACAATGTCATTCACACTGCCACAATCGACCACCAACATTGAATTTAATTTTTAACTCTGAAAACTAACCATAAGCTCCAAAAATACAACATGAAACTAAAATCAGACCAAAATGAAAGTAAACCAAATTGAGTTGTTTTTGGGTGATGTAGATAGATTGTTCGCCTCAGATACTCCTTCATCAAACATGTCGGGTAGGAAATTTGTGAGCATAGGATCACAAACTGTTGGAGTAGAAGACCATTGAGAGGGGGGGGTGAATTGTGGTCTAATTACAAGTCAAATTTCAATCCTTAACATACTTGACTTATGTAGAGAAATTCATTGAAGCACTTCAAACATTACAAATATTGCATGTAGAGAGAGTTATAATAACATGCAAATCAGAATGTAATACTATAAAAAATATATCCAATCAAGCTCAATATGAGAAACCACTAGGAGAAGACATAACACCAATTTTATGAGTGGAAAACCCTAAAAGGGTGAAAACCACTATAAAAATAATCTTTATTAGACCACACTGGCCAAAACCTTATAGGTTACAAGTTGTGTGCCTCACTGGCTAACAACAAGCCTCACTGGCTACAATATGCCTCACTGGCTATACACATGCCTCACTGGCCAATTTCAATCTACCTCATTGGTAATCTTCAATCTGCCTCTCTAGCAATCTTCAAAAGAAAATAAGCAAACAATCAGAGAGTTACTCTGTTTCAATAAAAATCACAACTATGTATTCTCACACTCAAATATTAGGTAATCATGTTCTGATAAAAATAGTATCACCTTGAATTATAGGAAGAAAGACAATTGTATCTACCTTGATATTATCTTTTCAATCCAAACATTATACTTGCTCAGTCAAAACCCTATCCAACTTTGTCATAACATACCTTAACCATCTAGAAATCATAATTTTGAATAGTTCAGTGCCTCTTTCTACAAACACCATGCTCAAACTCATTTCATCTTCATAACTCTAGCATCTCACACTCAACCCTACCTACAATGTAATCTAGTGCTCAAATTATCCTTGGCATTCATGCTAGTATTCAATCCATCCATAAACAATTAAAGACTCCTTTGTAGACTCCATATCATGAACACATCAATATGACTAGTGTGTTGGATGATATACCACTACACATACCATGGATGATGACAATAATTGCTCTTTTATATGGTCATGTTTACTGCCAAGACAGTCAACCTTAGATCAAATAAATTGATGTCATACAAAAACACATGTAAACCTTTTATGCATTATTGATCAAAGAATTTGTTGTTCTAAGATAGAGAATTTTGCCATTCATTGAAGAAATAATCTTCTATTCATGATGAATATACCCTACAACACAACCAAATAAACGTCTCTCTCTATATTATTCTTGTATCTACTCAACATTTACAATACATACCTTTCTTTGCATAGTATTAAGTTGAGATTAAGAATTAATTAGAGATTACACACTTAGATTAGAACATTCTCTGTAATCTTTTTATCTTCTGCTATCCAAATCTTCCCTATCTATTCAATCATGATAAAAGCACAATTTCATCTTCTCAACTCTACACACATCCAACACACTAGAATACAAACTAACTCAGAATGAGTTTTTGGTGCCATTTAGAAAACCTGACTATCAAACTTCTTGTCAAAATGTAGTCACTAGAAAACAACCATTGTGAAGTTTAAAAATCCAACCTTTGATCTTCTTTACCCGCCTTTTATACCTTTGAATAATGATCATTGATTTTCTTTTGGACAATGAGCAAAATAACTTTTACCTGTTCATTCAGTTTTACCAAGAGAAGAGGTCAATTGCTAATGACTTCAAAACCCTTCATTTTGTCACTTAAATAACCTCTTACCACCTATGGAAAGCCACTTAGTAAATATAATATAAAGTGAACTATTTTTTGATGGTCTTTATACAACATAAACCCTAGGTCTTTAGGGTTTTAAAGTAAATCATAGTCTTAGAGTGTTAGGCATGAGATATAGGAATTCCACATCAACCAAGTTTACAAGAAAAAATCTTCTACTAAATATCATCACAATATACCTCTAAATACCATCCAAAAATCACTTTATAATATGTCCTCAAAGAACAAATACACCATCTTTTGCATTAACACCATGTCACCTTGAAAGATATGAACAAGTACCTTCACAAAATCACTGCAACAACACCGTGAAAGAATGAACACTATAAGAAGATCCAACCATAAGGATATGATCAACAATTTTACTCTCTGCATGATTTATCCATCAACCTTTGATGTCTCTGTATGAATGATATAGCCATCAACATGCATGAATGATCTATCCATCAACTTGCATGAATGATCTAGTCATCAACCGTTGACATCAATGACAAACAATGCCAAAACCAAAACAAATGTGGCGTTGAGTAGTCATACTACTCTTCCAAATTATAACTAACCTACAACGAACTCCTTCGTTGAATCTGGTATGAATGATTATCTCTTCTTCCTCTTTTTCCAGCATCTTGTTGGAACACATGCCATCTTCCTCCAACAACAATGCACCCTCTTATTCTTTCCTCTTGTGGACTCATGTCCACCATGAACCATCCTACTCTACCAAATTATTTCTCCTCTCCTCTCCTTCATGGGATCCAACCCACCACCAATTGACCACTTCCACCAATCTCCACCTGCATCATCCTCCATAACCTCTATAAGCAAATATGCAACATCTACACACAAATCTGAAACTACAACTATATGATCTATCTTTCCATCTACTTGCACTAACTCTTGATTCACCTCAACAACATACAAATTTATAACAAATCTCTCATCACAAAATTCAAGAAAAGTACACTCTACCTCTTCAATTTTCACTACTGCAACATATTTATCTCATTCATTTGCTGCAAGATCTTCTCAAACCATTCACCCTCTATCGCTGAAATTTATGCCAAAAAATCTTCTTCACCTTCATAATTCTCTACTATTGCAATCACAACTACATCATCCTTTATAGGGGCAGCTCTCAAATATTTCTCCTTTCTTCTTAGGCTACAACACTTATTTCTTCCACTCTTCTTTTTGCTATCCTCTTTCAAGAGATCCTCTTCTTATTATTTTTCTTTTCCATTACCTCTACCCTAGCCTAAATCTTCCCCACTTCCTCAAAAACTATCTTTACCATATCCTCAAACTTTTCATTTTATACTTTCTCCTAATATTGTTCCTTGAAAAATATTCTTTTGGGTCTCCTCACAACCCATCTCATCTTCATTTGCTGTAATCTTACCTCAATCTGCAATCCACATCACACTTTTAATATTTTTGTGGCTTCAAGCTCTCTCACTGCTAAGGACTCCTCCTACCTACAACAACCCTCAATGACCTTCTTCTCTACCACCTTCACACTTTTCTCTACCCTAGGTCTTGGTGTAGACTGCCTCACATTTGGCGATATGTCCACACACTCAAGATCACAAGTTCTAATACCATTTGATGCAAATGATAAAAACTCCCAAAATAATACCAATAATTATCCTATTTGTAGTCAATCAATAATTCAATTTGACAATTTCATTTGTCGATTGAATTCAAATTCAATTTGCAATTTAAATTGCATTAGTTCACAAACTTCCATAGACAAGAACCTCAAATTATATTCAAATTTAAAATAATTCAATAAATTGATCTTAGTTTACATATTACATTGGAAAATTTCACAACTTTTTATTCCTCTATAAATGTCTACAATTCTTGGAGTTTATTCGTCTATTTCTCTTTACTCTTCCATGCATTTTCTTGATCCATGCTTTTCAATTCCACATTCTTCTTATTCTCTTTCATATGCCACAACCTCATCTAAATTTACATGTGCAATGGTATTAAAATTCAGTTTTAACTATCAATTAAATGGTACTCCCCCCTCTACACTCGCCTCTAGCTACCCTTATGTGACCCTCAATTCACCTCACTTCTCGTGGTGGAATTGTATTCCTTAATTTTTCCACCTCCTCTCTAATCTACCTCTGCAAAAAAATTATCTCCTCTACTTACCATGCTACCCCTTCCATTCTATCTACTATTGCAATTTAAAAATGTTATAAAAATGGGTATAGCAGTCCCCATTCTCTTCCCATGCAATTGCCTCTTATATCATCTGCATAGCCCCCATTACATGTTATCTGTGTGTTTTTTAAAATTTAATTTTAAACTAAAAGCTTATTTTAGACACAGTCCTCTAATTCTCTATGTTGTGCCCCCTCTTTATGTCTTTTCTATGCCATTTTCTTAGACCAACATATCTTCACCTTCTAAGGTCATGACCCCTTAGCTTATTTTCCTATTTATTTTCTTGTCCATTTCAAACTATTGCATGGACCCCTACTCATACATTTTTTTTTCATTTTAATATTAATAAATCTTCTACTTTTCCTAGTTGTGCCCTCCATAAATGTGCCCATTCACATTTTAATGCAAAAACTGACTTCTCTTCCTTTGCATTTTCATTTCCTTTGTGTATTTCCAAGTCATGGCCCCTCCAATTCAGCTAAATATGAACTATATAATTTTATAATTTTATTCTTTTGTCAATTCTACTCTTCTTGCATAGTTGACCCCCTCATCTTCTCCCAATTTGACATTACCCTTCTCATTCAACTTTATAAAAGGAATATAATATTTTGTATTTGTTTCTTTTTGAAACAAAATCAACAACCTAAGTGACTTCAATGAAGTTAATTTTGCAACGAAACAATAAGAAGAAGTCACACCCATCAAAATGAAGGATCAATCAATTATTTCATAGTTATAATCGACCTCCACTATGAAAGTGTTATTTTGATAAGAAATAAACTTAGAATGCAGATTAGAACTTATATCAATATACAACATTTTTTCAATCAACGCCAAAAATGTCATTCACCTTCCACCATAATTGACCACCAACATCGAATTCAAATTTTAACTCTGAAAACCAACCAAAACCTCTAAAAATGCAACATGAAATTGAAAGCAGACCAAAACATAAGAAAACCAAATTGAGTTTTTTTTGGGTGATGTAGATAGCTTGTTAACTTAAGATGCTCTTGCATCAAAGAGAGGTGACAGTGACTCAACCCAACTATTGGTAGGGGATCCCTATGACAAGGAATTCAAGGAAGAACCTAGTGATCAGTGGGCGGGCTAGACAAGTCCCCCACCCTGCTGTTGAAATGGATATAAGAAGAGTAAACAGAAATCGATACCTGAGGGGTGAGAATCATGAGGTGCAAAAAGAAGTACGTGTGTAGGAAAATCCCAATGCGAGGAGAGATTGAGATGTCTCTAGAAAAGGGATTGTTATCAATGAGCCTAGAAGAAATGGTAAGGCAATGGTAATCCCTAATAAAACCCTAAGAAATTCTATGGATATGTTGAAGGAGCGTGATTTCTTCACAAAGTGGGGAGGAGGTGGATGTTTGGAGGAAAATATGGTGGATTGGTGGAGAAACAAATGGGGCAAAGAGGTATGCATCAAATTTTTGGCCGGTAATTTTATTCTAATTATATACTCATCGCGATAATTGAAGCAAAGCATCATGTTTGAAACACTACTGCAAATAGATGGAGTAGGGTTTTACATTAAAGAATGAGAGCCAAATTTTAATCCCCATAGGCATAAAATAGATAGAATGAAAGGATGGGTAAACCTACACAACATGCCCTAAGAATATTGGGATGAGGAGGTCCTTAAGTTTGATAGGGATCCATTTGGACACTTTCATTGGGGTAGATAAAGCCTTACTTCATGGAGAAATGAAAGCTCAAGTGAGAATCTTTGTAGAAATTAGCTCAAGTAGTGAACACTTGGAAAAACTAAAAATTATCATGGAGGAGGGTAAGTGGCTCCAAGAGATAGATTCAAATCTTTTAGTGAGAAAGGTCCCTAGCTTTTCAAAATTTGATGCCATGAAGAAGGTGCTAGAATCGAATAGTGGTTACTTGGCTGAGTTGGGTAGCAAAGCTATGAATAGAGGGGCAACCCTAATGAATGAGGCAAGCCATGGTCAGGAAACAAAGTAGGCTACCTTGAAAGAGAATAGGGATCTTGAGTGTGTAGAGGAGAAAGCTATGGAAATAACAAAATATAGATGGGGCCCTAGAGTGGTTCCCAATCCCATAATAACAAGAGGGGCCAGGGAGGAAGTTTTAGGGCTAGAGGAAATAATGGGAGTGGGATTGGAATTGATGAGCTATGCAACTCTCATAGAAGAAGAAGTGAACTCAAAAATGGGGGATGATGATGGAAATAGTGTAGAGGGACAAACTTTGAAGGAATGTAACCCTACAAAAGAAGGCAAGGTTCGAGAGACAAAGGAAAATTTTGCTTCTCTAGGAGATAAGGTTGATTCCCTAGCTACCCTAGCGACCTAGGAGAAAATGGGGTTGAAATCAAGGAATAAAGTCAAGAAGTCACCTAACTACGGGGAAGGAAGGAGGAAAGGTAGGTTATAAAATATAGAAAAGAGGGCAATGGACGGTGATGTAGAAGGCTAGCAGAAACTTACCATGATGTTGAGATCAGGGAAGGGCAACACCCTTCTCAGGGAGCAATGAGGTTCATATTGTGGAATGTTAGGGGCTTAAACACCTCAAACAAAAATCACTTGCTAAGGAACTTAATGGAGGTGTTAAAATTTGATGCCTTCATGATTCAAGGGTCAAAATTAAGCAATACAAAAGTGGAAATGTTCAAGAAGAAGAAAAAATTGGAATTTTGAACAAGTGGAAGTCATAGGAGCTTCAGGGAGTTTGCTAATGGTTTGGAGACCTTGGTTTGTTTATTTAGAAAAGGTTATAGGATCTAGCAACTGGTTAGCTTGCAAAGTGAGAAATATTTCATCAAATCTAATCTTTACATTGATCAATGTTTATGGCCCCGCAAGTTGCATTAAGAAAAGGGAATTGTGGGCAGAGCTTGGTGTTTTCCACAACAAGGTATTTTCAAAATGCTACATTTTAGGTGGTGATTTCAATGTGATCCTACACAATGAGGATAAAATGGGGGGTATGTAGAGAAAGCATCAATCCCAAGTGGATTTTGAGAACTTTGTAAGGGGGAATGATTTCTTTGAAATTTAGATGGTAAATGGGAAATACACATGGACAAATCGAGGGTTAGGCTTTAGCCACATTGCAAAAAAATTGGATCATTTTTTGTTCAAAGGAGAGTTGGGAGCTTTCCCATTCACCTTTGAAGGAAACATTTTATCTCAATCAAGGTCAGGCCACTATCCCATTAAGGTAGAAATAATGAGTGAGAAAAGACTAGTAAGATATCCCTTTAAATTTGAAAATATGTGGTTTAAGGATCAAAATCTTCCAAGGTTGATTGACACATGGTGGAATGGGTGGAAAGTTGAGGGAACCAAGATGTTTGGTGTGGTATCAAAATTGAAGTTCCTCAAGTAGCAACTAAAGGAGTGGAATAGGACACATTTCAAAATATATTTGAATCCAAATGTAGGCTTGAAGAAGAGTTTTCAACCTTAAATGAAGAAGTATTATCCTATGGAATGGACAGTGAAAAGTTCCTAAAGGAAAAAGAGTTGCTCAAAGAATATGAGATATAGGATATAGAGGAATTGTACTAGGAATAGAAATCCAAGGAGATTTGGATGTCAAAGGGAGATAATAATAAGAAATACTTCCATAATAGCACTAAGGCTCACAGAGAAGTCAATAGAATCACAAGTCTATAAGGAATAGATGACATAAGTATTGAGTCTCCTAGGGAAATCACCAGGGAAGCAGTCACCTATTTTGAAATTTTGTTAAATAATAGTGAAGATTCAAGGCTTGTTTCACAAAATCAGCTTTTGGAGATGATCCCAAAGCTAGTCAATGAAGGGTAGAACAAGATGATGTTGAGTGAATTCACGATAGAGGAAATTAAGGTCATAGTGTTCTAGTGGCATCTCGACAAGGCACCTAGACTGAATGGGTTCCTGAAGAGTTTCTTTCAAAAATGTTGGGGTACAGTGGGAAGTGAAGTGGTGGCAATCATAGAAGACTCAAGGAGCTTGAGAATGGTCCCAAGGGAATTGAATAAAACCTTCATTGTTTTGATCCTGAAAAAGGAGAAGGCATCGTCTTTAGATGATTTCAAAACCATAGCTCTTTGCAATACATTGTACAAAATCATGGTGAAGGCAATGACAAATAGACTTAAGAAAATTTAGCCAAAGATAATTTTGAAGGAGCAAACAAGGTTTGTTCCTAGGAGGTCAATTCTAGGAGTCATTATTGTACAAAAAGCCATTCACTCTATTCAAAAAACCAAGAAACATAACATGTTGTTGAAACTAGATATCAAAAAAGCTTATGATCGGGTGGATTGGAGGTTTATGTGCAGGGTGTTGCAGGCCTTTGGGTTTGACAATAAATGGGTGAACTGGGTGTTCAATTGCATTTCCAACCCCAAATTTTCAATTATTGTGAATGGCACACTAGAGGGTTTCTTTGAAGCATTGGGAGGGTTTCTTTTCTATTATTTATATCTTATTTAATATTAATTAGACTCGATCATTTCAATTAGATCTAGGTTAGAATAAGGTGATTAGAAGTGTTTATTTGCACTACAACTCGATATAGATAAGTATATATATAAATGAGTTTAAATGAAAAAAACAAGAAGCCTTATTTGTTCTCTTAAATTTCTTAGAGAAGAGAAGGGAAAAAAATATTTAACCTTATCCAAGAGGTAGCAAACCCATTATTTATGAACATACTAGCTACTTTTGTTTTATCTTGTTTATTCTTCTTCCCAACATTTGATCTAATACACACAATGTGCCTCTTTTTAACAACTAAAAGCTTTTCTAATTCCACTTTTTTTTATATAATTAAATTATATAGATATAAGTATATTTTCCTTTTAGTAGCTCATTATAGCATGTTGATTAGGTGTTCACCTATATTAGAAGTCTTTGTTGACTAAGTTGTCATGACTAGAAGGATCTCCACCAAAGTTACTCGAGGATCAAATGCAACCCTCTCCATATTGAGTGTCTCCCTGGATAAGGATCAAACTTGATCTTCTTTATATTTGTAAAGATTTATTTGTCAATAAACAATGTGACACGACATAATCCTCAACAATCAAACTATATCCTTTCTTCTTCACTCTATTTTTAATTTTTAATTTTACAAAAGGAGAACTTTCACAAGCTAATTATGTCGAGAAGGCATCTATAGTCATAGATAGGGGTCAACACATTTGTGTACATAAAAACCCATGATTGGTGAAGTCGTTTGTCCACAAATCAAGCCAAAATGCATATCAATCGTCCACAATTGTCAAATCAAACAATTAGCCAAACCCTTGAACATTAAACACAATTACCTTACATAAGTATGATGATGAAATTGTTTCACCATTTACGTTGCGAATAAAGGATTTTTTGGCATGCTCACGATGAAAAAATATTTATATTAAGATTTACATTGAAACATTGACAAGTTTAGTTTAGTTAAATGTAATTGCTCATTTACTTAATTATAGTTTATGAACGATCTATCACTGCAAAGATTGATATTGTGAATTTGTGTCATGCTTTGGAGTTGTTTCTTTAGAGGCACAATGCAAAGCACCATTTCTATATGGTTTGTTTTCATGTCTTGCTTCTTTATATTGCAAGGATTTTTGCATGATCTACAAGCCTTTAACTTATTTTAATTTTATGCTTTAAATCATTTTTTATTGCATTCAAAAGACAAGAATGAAAGTATATGATAATTTAATTGCTTTTAAATGCATTTCACTTCACTTATTTGAACTTATATTTTTAATCTGTAACCCTTTCCTTTTACTTTGAGAGTTTAAACTTTGAGGATAAAAAGATAAGGTGAGGTAAAAGAGATTGCAACTTTAGTGTGTAATCTTTGAAGAATTCCACTTTGAGTGTCACAAAATTTATCTTATCCAACATTTAGTAAATTTATGTTTTTGAAAAGATATATTTCCAAACAATTTATATAGATTAATTTAAAATAAATATGGCATTTCCTTGCTGTAAGTATCTCATATTACATTAAAATTTGAGTTTGCGTAATCGGTAATATAAGTTACTCATAACTTTAAAAATGTTCGTAGATAATGGGAGCACAACTTAAATATTCTGATATGACGTGTAAGCTTGATTTGTTGTAGTTATCCAAACCAAATTGTTGGCATTTTACATATCTCGTGGCGTGCCAGTCATCCAACTTTGCACTGAATCTCCCCCCAATTGTATTGCTGCTCAATGGCTTGCCTAAATTTTGCCCTGTATGACAAGTTCAAAATTTAAGCCTGGGAAGAACACCCGCTTATCACTACACCGAACTCCTTTGAACGGTTATGATGCAGCCTAAAACACAATAACCTCTGTCAAGGACAAAGGGGATTTGCTGGGCAGGACATTACAATGGGAATTACAAGGCTCATTGCAAAAAATCTTTCATCCAAGAAAATTCAGGCATTAAGCAAGCTCTACAGTTCAACCTCAACAAACATCGAAAAAATTCTGATAGCAAACAGAGGTGAAATTGCCTGCCGTGTTATAGGAACAGCCAGGCGGTTGGGAATAAAGTCTGTGGCTGTGTACAGTGAAGCTGACAAGAATGCCCTACATGTAAACCTGGCAGACGAGGCTGTCTACATTGGCCCCGCGGCCGCTCGGGCTAGCTACCTCAACGCAGGGGCAATTATCCAGGCAGCCCGGCGCACAGGCGCTCAGGCCGTGCACCCCGGCTACGGCTTTCTCTCTGAGAGTGCCCCCTTTGCAGAGCTATGTGAAAGGGAGGGCCTCAAGTTCATTGGACCGCCAGCCTCGGCGATCCGAGACATGGGGGACAAGAGCGCCTCCAAGAGAATTATGAGCCAAGCTGGGGTCCCGGTCGTGCCCGGCTACCACGCAGCCGAGCAGGACCCTGAGCTTCTCAGGTCCGAAGCCCAGAGAATTGGCTACCCGGTGTTAATCAAGCCTACGCACGGTGGAGGTGGGAAGGGAATGCACGTCGTCTCAGCCACGGGTATTTTTTTGTTTCTTTTACTCTGTGCTTGGATTGTTTTGGTTTTTTTTTTCATTCAATTATTCTTTATTAGACATTTAACTTTCACCAACTTAGTTTTATGTCTACTGTGAGATTGGCCAAAAAGTCAAAATCCATATAAAATTTTGAAAAATCATAGATCAAATTGATGTTTTTCTCTGTTGTGACCTTAAAAATTATGTTTACTTTTACATTTGTTATTCATATAATTCTTTTGATTTTTTTTTGTGGTGACCTAAAAATCTATGTTCATCTACACTTCTTTTGATTTCTCTCTCTGTGGCGATTTAAAATATTATTTTACCTTGTTGTTCATAACCTCATACAATTCTTTGATTTCTTTCTTTGTAGTGACCTAAAAGCCTATCTTTACCTTTATACTCATTTTTCATATAACTCTTTTGATAACAAAATTGTCTCTCTCTTTGCTTCTCTTGATTCTACAAAGGAAGTTAAAGTCTTTTAACTTTCTCAGGGAGTGTTGTTTTACACTCTGATTGATTGTTTATGTAACTCGTCTTATCAAATGGCATTTAACTGTCAACAGCCTTGTTTTACATTATGCTCCTTATGATTGTTAATGTAACTCCTTTTATTAAAGGCATTTAACTTCCAACAATCTTATCTTACTCCGAGCTTCAGGCTTTAGATGTTTTCGACCTTTTGTTTCTGTGAGTTTCGATTGTTTATAGAGCTCCTTTTATTAGTGGCATTTAACTTATAATGGGCTTGTTTTACCTTAAGATTTACAGTTATTTGTCTTTGCCCTTTCTTTTCTCTGACTTTTGATTGTTTTTGGAATTTCTTTTATTTATGGCATTAGATTTTATTTTTCAGAGGAGTTTTTGGACTCTTTACATGCTGCCCAGCGAGAAGCGGCTGCATCGTTTGGCAACGAAGCTGTGCTCTTGGAAAAATACATTGCCCGCCCACGGCACATTGAAGTACAGATTTTTGGGGACCGGCAAGGGAATGCTGTGCATTTGTATGAGAGGGATTGCAGTGTGCAGAGGAGGCACCAGAAGATAATTGAAGAGGCCCCTGCACCTAATGTGTCAGAGGAGCTTCGGCACCATTTGGGAGAAGCAGCAGTGTCTGCTGCCAAGGCAGTGGGGTATTATAGTGCTGGTACTGTGGAATTCATAATGGATACTCAATCAGATGAATTCTTTTTCTTGGAGATGAACACCCGACTTCAGGTTAGCAAAAGTTTGGATACCTAATATAGGCATGTCGGTTTCTTGAATTTCAAAAAAAATATATGTCAATTTAAAATGAACATTACCTTTTTATTAGTTTTTTCTCAGCAGGTGCTGCTATGTGAGAAATTACTAATGTGAAAAGAAATTCCATCACAGAGACATGCCTCTGCATTAAAAAGCTTCCATATTAATAGACATGATACATACCATACAAGAATTTCATAGTCTATTACATTAAAATCTTTAATGAATTTCTTGAATTTTCTCTACCTGTTGTCACAAAGAAAAATCAAGACTGTCACTGCAACTTTCTTTGACAGACTGTCACTTGGCACTTCAGAAACCTCCCCTCCCCTCTTTAGTAACCGCTTATATTCTCATGGTGGAAAATGGTCCCTCTGACTTTTTTCCCTATGGTCTTTTCATACAGCTTTCTTGGAGCTACCAGAACAGTAAGTAGGAGTTGCAGCCCCCTCAATAGGACCCTACTCTTAGCCACAAATTATCTTGAAAGTTTGTATTTTTTCTTTACAACTAAGAAAATTGGAAACTAGATCCACCTAAGGTATCCCACCCTTAGCCTCAGTTTCTCTCAAAATTCTATTTAATTCATTACTGATCTTGTAAAATTGGAAAATGTTTATTGTTTTTGTTATCGAAGAAAATTTTCCAAGATTTCTCATGTTCTAAAGTATGCTTCAATTAAAATTTCTCTACTCCAGGTGGAACACCCTGTAACAGAAATGGTAATAGGCCAAGACCTTGTGGAGTGGCAGATTCGGGTTGCAAATGGGGAGCCCCTTCCACTTGGGCAGTCCCAAATTTCCTGTACCGGGCATGCCTTTGAGGCTCGGATCTATGCTGAAAATATTCCCAAGGGATTTTTGCCTGCAACTGGTGTTCTGGATCATTACTGCCCACCTGCAGTTTCCCCAACTGTGAGGGTTGAGACCGGCGTTAGGGAAAAGGATACTGTAAGCATGCATTATGATCCTATGATAGCAAAACTAGTAGTCTGGGGAGAGAACCGGGATGCAGCTTTGGTTAAACTCAAGGACTGCCTGTCTGACTTCCAGGTTGCTGGCTTACCAACAAACATTTCTTTCCTCCAGGGACTTGCTGGGCACTGGGCATTCGCCAGTGGTCAAGTTGAGACCCATTTTATCCAGCACTTCAATGGTGATCTCTTTAACGATGAATTGGCAAAAACTGAGCTGGATAGTGCTAAATTTGGTGGAGCACTGGCTGCTGCTTGTATCTGCATGAGGGAACAAACCAAGGATGGATTGCCTTCACTGTGGTATGCTTCTCCAGCATTCCGTATCAACAATGAATTGAAGCGTGGCTTCGAACTAAAATGGAAGAGTGAAACAGTTGATATGGAGTGGGTTCCTGTGGGAATTCTTTTAACATATAAGAAAGATGGCTCATTCTATGTGGAGATTGAAGATGGAGACTTTCCTGGCATTAGAGTTAGAGCAGATGATGTTGCAGGTATTGGGGAAGGAAAGTTGAAGCTGCATGTTGATGGGCTCAGCATGAATGCAAGTTTGGCAGTGTATTTAAAGGACTCCATTGAACACATACACATTTGGTATGGTAACCATCACCATCATTTTACTCAAGATATACAGATGAGACACCAGTCTGAAGAGGATCTTATGGGTCAACAAACTAAGTTATCCGATGCAATCACTACTAGTGTAAAAGGAGCAGTGATTGCACCCATGGCAGGATGCATTGTAAAGATTCTTGTAGAAGAGGGGGAAATTGTTGGCAAGGAACAAGCTGTACTGGTTTTAGAAGCCATGAAAATGGAGCATGTTGTAAGAGCACCACGGCAAGGTTATGTTCGACAGTTACAGTTTGGTGTTGGGCAGCAGGTTTTTGACAACTCTGTTCTCTTTGTTATTGAGGACAAATAACACCTAGGTGTAATTAAAAATAAATAAAAATTTAAAGCATCTGGCATGACTACAAATTTGTTTGGTTGGTGTGTTGATGATACTGTTTACAAAAAATTTCAGGCTTTGACCATCATGGGAAAGTTTTGGTCAAAACTATTGAAGTACTAGAACTGTCTTCTGTCCTTAATGCACCTCTTGCACTTCCAAATTAAATGAAATGGTTATAAAAGGTGACCATCCTTACATTCTTAAAACATCTATCTAATTTAATAACAAGGTGCATTGAGGGATATGTGTCACCATAATCCTGAATGTTGACTGTAAAAATATATGTCCTCATTCACAACTGTCTCTTCTTGAGAAATATTCGTTTGCTCTTTAGTGAGTATTGCATGTTTTCATAAAATTGACACTGATTGCAACTTTGTAAACACAATCACTCAACAATCAATGAATGCCTTTAATGATCTCTTTGCATTTGTTTCCATGGTTGCTTTCTTCTTTTAATGGAAAATCCTGTGCAACTGGTAGATATAAAAAAACACCAGAAGTTAAAGCGTAATTACAATGATCTGCCAAAGCATCTAGAGATACAATGAGGATTTAAAGATTAGCAAAACACATACAAATATGTGCATATAGAGCTGATGCCATTAGACATCAAACATATTGGCACTAATCAAGATAACATGTTCAAGAGATTAAATTAGCACACACATGAAGTAGGTTGCATGCACAAGAATTATGATATCAATACACCTGGGTGCATCATTGCAAAATAAGGGAAAACTAATTCACTGGAATTGGACAATTGAGTAACAATTATCTACCCAACATTCTAATGGTTGTGTCTATGCTCTCGCAACTTGATCCAACAAGTTATGGCAAATCTCTTTAATCAATCTCAGGGTATATGACTTAGTCTATAAGTAATCTAGAGGGCTTATTGTGGAAGCACCAGACATCTAGTAGCCACAATAGCTACCTGAAACAATTTCAGGATTCTATCCTAGTGCTCCAATGGAGTAGCGCAACAGGATTTCTCACTGGGTGCTGCAGTGAGAATTTATGATATTATATGCTGAAACTTGCTCCCATGTACTTCTGAAATCTTCTTCTTATTTGGCAGGGAAAACTCAGAAGTTGTTAGCAGAAAATTAACATGAAAAAATGAAAATTACAAAAAATATTAGACACACCAATCATTTCCATCCTACCACTTGGCAGCAAATTTTAGTTAAAGGTTGACGGAAAGTTACCAAGCTGCCCCCTCTTCCACACCCACATATAGCTTCTTGCTACAAAATGAAGCTCCACTCTTTCAGGTAAAGATTCTTTCTTTCCTTGTATCTGCAGGAAACTTTCATGGGACCCCTCACAGAGTGGAAGTAGGAGCAGCAGCCCACTCCATGGGATCCCATCTGAAGAAATCTGGAGGAGAATAAGAGTAGCCATACTTACCAGAAGGCATTGGATACAAAGATTGCAAAAGGGTACAACAGAATACAAATATAGAGAAGAGTATATCACATTGAAATCTAGTATTCAGGAGTACGTCCCCATCCCTAAACTCGGGAACTGAAACTAGCTGATGTATACACAAATTTCTGCAGCTATATGTGCTACAAATGTGGAGTAAATGTTTTCATTCTTCCACTTTGTTGCCATAGAAAATATCTTCAACTCAACTATTCGTACTTATCTCTGGTAGCTGAATTATAATAAATATTTTAGCCAATGTTTGGGTTTTGACATTATGTGATAGACAAATGCTTGTATAAGAACGTAAAGATCAGGACTGGCCTATTTATTACAAAGTCTGTTAGCGATGAATTAGAATTTCCATGTAAGATATTTATGCTGATAGGTATTCCCCTATTAGATTATGGCTTCTAAGTCTGTCCCCAACTTGCACAAATCTAGGGGAAAAGATGAATATAATATTGTAAGACAACGAGAGATTAAATCTAGTTTTAACATGTATGTGGTGTTGACACCCAATCTGAGATCATCTTATTATGGCTGTGTTATGCTTATGTATACCTTCATGTCTTATGCTTATGCATTTTGTGCCTTATCTCGTATATTTACTCATGTTTGTTGGCTGGATCAAGTTCCTGGTTTGCATTCATGGCAGATTGGTTTGGTAAATACTATATGAAAGCCAAAGACTTGCCCATTGCCTTCACCTTTATGTTATATTTGCTTGTTGACTTGTTATCGGATGTAACCTTTCACTTAAGTGGTTCTTTTCTTTCTTTTGTTTGACCAGTTACCAGCTTTGGCTGGTAAAAAGCCATCCACAAGTCCACCATAGTGGTCCATGTCATCGGCACAAGGTGCATCCAGTTTGGAGTCTGGTTTGGATTGGGCCAGTGGTGCAATAGGTCGGCCAGTGGTGCAATAGGTCCGCATTGAAAGGCACAGTTGGCAGGGTAGAATGGTAGATATAATTTTTCCACAGTCCATGAAGAATAGAATGTATGTTTCAGGATTAAACTGTGTATGCTTTTTTGAATGAACATTTCAAATTACACTCAGTAATCCATCATCAGGAAGAGGAATGTGATTCAAAATGTTGATTCAAAAAAGCATACACAGTTTAATCTAGAAACATACATTTTAGGGTAGAATGATTTTTATTTTTTCGGCATTGGATCCCAAGGTGACATGGCAGTGTTTCAGTGGTTTTTGAAGACTGACATATTAAGTCATCTAGCACTTCGATGATCGACCAAAACACTAAAGATGTTGATTTTGAGGACAAATTAATCTGGGCCATTGGTGATTGTTGGGGCTTAAAGAGAAGTTAGAAGCCATTAGTCAAAGGTAGTGAGAGGTTGTAATGAACCCATGTATGAAAATATGGCTTACTTCTGTATATCAGCAGATGATTCCATTCGATGCTTTCGACATATATAGATCTATCACAACCATTGATCTTGAGTCATGGATTGTCTTGAAAGTATGATGCTACATGTCACAATTTGATGAACTTTTGTGGATCTTCATATTGTTCCAATTGGCACATTGATGATACACATATATGTAGATATTGTTCATTTTCAAGGTAAATGGATATCTACTATTGATCATGATTAGTGTTTAATGGATTAATGTGGAGGATCAAGGGAATATGCAAAGAACATGTAGCATGATACAACCACTTCCTATTGGTCAAATAATGAATATGTGAAACTTCTATAGGGATCCATTTTTATATGAACAAATAAAACGATGCCACGTGGTATCAAATGTGTTGGTGTTTTAATTTGCCACTTTTGTGACAACACAAACAAAACAATGGATGATAAAAGCCTCTATTCAAATTCACAAGGGAAGCTCCTTGATCTAATCTATTTTAAAATCCAAAACGAAAACAAGCCTTCTAATATGAACATTATACAATTTATTCTTTGGGCTTTGCATAAGGATAAAATAAATAAGTAAACTTGACCTATCTATTTTGATCTCAAAGGTTGGAGCACAAGACTTTGAAGAACTCATATCTCACCAAATGAATTTTCTCAATTTACGACAGCTAAAATGATTAAAACAGAGATCCTTTCAAATTGTATCAACAATTTAATTTGGAAAAGAGAACATAACTCACAGAATAACAATGATTTAAAGAAGAAATACGAAGATGATTAATTGTTACCTAGACATTCAAAGTTGCTTTGTAACCATGAACACCATAGTTGTACAAAGTTAACATAGATCTTTCTTAGTAATTGACTTCTTTGAATGATTAAAACATTGATTTTTCTAACATTGAATGGAAATATTGGTCTACACAAGCAAGCTTCAATTTCTCATCCATTGCACACAAACACTTAAACAATTTAGTCTAACTTCTAACTTGAATGAAGATTTTTGCAGCATAAGTATGTCATCAATTCTTCTTCCAATGTATGTGTAAATGACATATATTTATAGTTTTTGAATTGCAACATCTTGAAGCTTCAACAATAATAAAATAATTGATTTTGAAAGCAATTCTATCCTCATCCTCTAAAGAAAATATAAAATATTAATTTCTTTCTATTTTTGCTTCTCATCTTGGGCTTCCATCTGAATCAAGGGCTTTGGTCTTCTAATTGTCTTTAATTTTATTTTAACTAATCATTATCTCTTCAGAAAAGCAATAAAATATTGATATGCTTCATCTTGGTCGTCACTTTGAATGGACTTAGATTTATCATTTTTTCTCCTTTATTTTGCTTTATTTGATTTTCATTTTTATTTCGGCCCATATACTAAATTGGACAACACTTTTGCTTTGTTTCCCATTTCATTTTGGCAAGAAAAACATGCTATTTTGGTTTCTAGATGAACTTAGGTGCCCAATTGTTATTTTTTTTCAACTTGATTGTAGCATCATAAAACATTTTAATTTAATTCTCATTGAGGATTTGCTTATGCAGATGCCAATTTCGAGTTACTTTGATTTTGTCATTCATTGAGGATTTTCTCCAATGGATGCTAAATTAGGGACTTGGACCACTTAATGCCAAATTGACATTCACCAAGGATTTCCTTGATGGATACCAAAGAGGGGACTTAAACCATTTAACACAAAATTGGTATTCACTAAGGATTTCCTTGATGGATGCCAAATTGAGAATTATATGCCTCAAATGTCAAAAACAAATTTTGGCACTCATTAAGACTCAGACCACTTAATGCCAAATTGACATTCACCAAGGATTTCCTTGATGGATACCAAAGAGGGGACTTGAACCATTTAACACAAAATTGGCATTCACTAATGATTTCCTTGATGGATGTCAAATTTGAGAATTCTATGCCTCAAATGTCAAAAACAAGTTTTGGCACTCATTGAGAGTTTTCCTTGATGGACGCCAAAACCAAAGAATTTTAAATGTGACACCAAACATGAACAAGGCATGGGCACTTGAAGTGCTTCTTCATGAGTTTTTGAGTGATTCTATAAAAAACAAAAATCTTTCATTAAAATTGCTCCATTTTTCCATTCTTTAACACTAAGTCATAAGATCTCTAACTTCAATGAGTTCTCCATCATTTTATTGCCTCATGAAACCATTTTTGCTTGATGAAACTAGAATATAATTATTGACCTTTTGTCATTGTCATCTATTACTTTTTGTTGGAAAAGTAGAAAAAACAAAGAAACAACTTTCTAAAAAGTTGTGATTTTTGTGCTTATCTCCTCTAAGACATAGCAAAAGAAATAAAAAGTTTAAAACAACTTTTTTTGTTGTGAACCCTTAGGGTTTCTTTTAGCTAATCAACCAATTTCTAGACTATAATTTCAAATAAATTCTCATAGCAACAACATTAATGTTGTGAATAATATCATTCAACTTCCTCCAACTTTAGAAAGAATTTAATTTCAAGTAGAAATTTTAGTACAACCTTGATACACAATCTATTATTAAAAATCAGTTGACAACTAGGAAAGGCTCAAATTTGATACAAACTTACAAATACTATTGTTAGGCGATATAAGATGCTTGGAAGTGATGTCCCTTAGTTTGTCCTCAATGCCTAGCCTCCTTAAGATTGGATCTAGATTTGATATGTGGCTAGTGTTTGTCTTGCTGGAGGAGTATGGGTTCTAAATTCAAGGGTTGGAGTTTGTTTTCAAGTTGCCTGGGATTTGAGGCATGAAATTTTCAACCAATAGTACCCTATCACCTCAACACTATAATATTGGGTTTGATTTCACACTTCACACCGAGTGTTGCAGATGATCAACACCCTCCCCTTGATCTAAAATATGGCAATGATCCACATGCCAGTTGGTGAACAAGTGCACCCTGTTACAAATTGTTGTAGTAGCCTAACCTCCACAGTTATTCCTTACAAACTTGCAAAAACTTTCCCAACACTCTTCATAAAATTCTAACAACAATAGGGTATGCTCCAATGAGTGGATTTGGTGTCCCACTAACTGATGTCCCCTTGTTTGTAGACCCTCCAAGTGGCAGACCACATGTATGACATATTTGCTTCATATTGGCATATAAAATAGGGTTTGTAATTGCAAAATTGAGTAGGAAATTTGATCAAAATGCTATGGTTTATGTCTTAACCTTGCAAGTAACTGGTGTTTCCATTCTACTCACCAATTCAGGAAAAACTCTCAAAATTCCAATCACTTTTCCAAGTGTTGGAACCCAACATTCAAACTTGAATATATAGTAGCATGAGATAGGGCACTAGGGCCCAAAGTGGTACTTAGATTCAAAATTTAAATTAAATATTGCTTTGTTTAAATTTTATTTATTATTATTTTTTAAATATAATTGATTAATTTGGGTTTTTAAAAACACCTTTTAGGAATTGTTGGGTCAACCCAACTAAAGAGGGGATAAGGCAATCATTCCTTCCCTAAATTTCTTTCCCTTAAGAAATTCAAGGTTGGGTGCTAAAAATTTTCCACTCCTTCCCTTGTAGCACCCTCAAGTGGAAGATTCTTCCATTTCACCAAATATTTTGGAATAACCTTGTTTCTCAACTTCTTTTCTCTCATTTCAATGATTGCTTCAAGCTCCAAAATCAACTTCCCTTCATGATCAAGTGGTGGCAGCTCAAGTGGAGGTGTAACTTGTTGTCCAAGGGCCTTCAAACAAGAGATGTGAAAAAATTGTAAATTATATTGCTTACTAGAATTTCATCTCATATGCCACCTCACCAATCCTCTCACCAATCCTCCTTATGACCTTATAGGGACCATAAAAACATGGATTCAACTTCTTAGCACTTCTTCCCTTGAGGGAAGATTGTCTATAGGGTTGTAATCTCAAGAATAACATGTCTCCCAAACTCTTTTAGTTCGATGGTGATCAACACACAACTTTTATTTGTTTTGGGATTGTTGTAGGTTTTTTTTGAGTTCCTTCACAATGTCTAAGCTTTGTTGAATTAAATCTCTAGCTCCTAGTACTCTACTATCTAAAAAATCAAATCCATGAAAGAAATAACATTGTAACCATAGAGTGTCTTGAAAAGTCATATCTATAGACATGTAATAAGTAGAATTGCAATACTCTCCAAGGTGCAGGGATTTGACCTATGTTGTTTGATGCCATGTAACATAGTTCCTCAGGTAACCTTCAATCCATTTATTCACAATTTATGTTTTCCCATCGATTTGAGAATGATAGATACTACTTGGTATCAATTTGCTATGCCTTTAATGTTAGTGTACATAGGGTTATGACTAGTCAACTTGTGATTATCTTAACTCGTAATTAAGTCATATTATCATTATTATATAGTTATTTAGCTAATTAGGTCAGCATAAGGTTTATATAGGGCTATCTAATTTGATTTGGGTGATATCCTAGGCATAGATAAGGCATACATAGGAGGTAGTGAGTCTTATTTCATCATCATATTGCAAATTGTGTTCACATTGGAGATATTTGGAGGTTTTCTCCCTCGAAGTGGTTTGTTATTCTTAGCTATTATCAAGTATTTGCTACATATTTCATATCATATTATTCTATTGTGCATGTTATTTCATTACAAGTGGTATTAGAGCGTGATCTTGGCACTATAGAGGCAAGACATTTTCTTAATATTGGAGGTTATTTTGGGAAGCACATATCTCCCTGATTTTGGTGATTTTTTAAATTTATTTTTAAAGCATTTTTTAAGAACATATTTAAGAAGTTATAATCCAAATTTCAAAGGAATTGGAGCAGAATTAAGTGATTTATTGTAGAATTAAGGTTTCTGTCCAATTTATTTGAAAAGTGCATGTCTCCCAAATCCTGTAGAATTGGTTCTTGATTTTTAGTGGGTTTTTGAAGAATTAATAAAGGAGCATACACTCTAAAGTTCAGAGAATTTGAAGTAGAAGTGATTTATTACAAAATTAGGGTTTCCAAAAATGCACTCTCAAGGTTGCAAAGCACCTAATTTCTGGGAGATTTTTCTAGGAAAGTGCGACCTAGGCCCTAGTAACTTATAGTAAAACTTTCAGATTATTTTGAATTTATTTGTTTGATTTACTGCAAAATCATTTTCTACCATCATGACGCAGCCTGCAACAAGAGGCAAAAAGAATGCTACCACATTGAGGAAATCTTCAAATAAGGATGAGGTAGAAATTGAGGATATTAACCCTAATGATGAAATCATCAATGTCAAGGATCAAATTTCATCAATTAGGACTTAGATAAATGAATTTTCTAAGAAGTTGGACACGATTATTCAAGTAATGAAGTATAACCTAGCAAAGATTCACCTAGTAAGGTGGAAGATAATACTTTTGTTGGACATGAATTCTTTGGGCTTGACTCAAATTTCAAGAAGGATCATTCCTTTAATAATCCTATGCCTATGCAATTCATACCTAAGATGAATATGAGAAAGTTTGATGGTAAGGATCCAACCAATTGACTTTGCCAAATGGAGCAGTTCTTTGATCTTCATCAAGTTCCTAGTCAACAAAAGTTGGCTATGGCATCATTATACTTGGAACCAAATCAATTTATCGGGTATTATTAGTTATGCAATGAGAAGAGAAAGAAGGGTTTTTTTGTTACATGGCCAATTTTTCAAGAGGAACTTGCTCCCATTATGAAGATAACTTTATGGATATCTATTTTTTCCAACTCACTAAATTAAAGAAAATAGGTATGGTCAAGGACTATATTCAACAATTTCAAACCCTTTGTCTAAGAGTGGAGAATGTGACATAAGAGGATTTGAAGGAATTATTTCTAGGTGGTTTAAAGGATCACATTAAATGAGGTACAATTGTTCCAACCACAATCTTTGTCACAAGAAATACTAATGGCAAGACAAGTTGAGAAGAAGTTTTTGTCCAATAGGTGAAAAGGGATTATAAATGTGAGCGAAAGGAGATATCCTACACATTCATTACCTCAACCTACTAGGTTGAATGCACAACAAGTTCAGGAGAAGAGAGCAAAAGGGTCGTGTTTCAATTGTGGCAGCAAATATAGTCAAGGACATAAAATGCAGTGAAAAGATTATTTTATATTGAAGGTCCGAGTGAGGAAAAGAAAAGGAACCAATATTAGAGGGTGACAGGGAGTTAGATGAGGGATCACATGGTTCCCAACCAATCATTTCTTGTCATGCACTCTCAAGTTTTAGCACCACACAAACTCTTAAGGTAGTGAGTTTCTTAAAGAAGCAAAAAGTAACAGTGTTGATTAACTCGTGTAGTACTCATAATTTCATCAACAACAAGTTGGATACTTGTCTAAATTGTTTTATATATCTAGCTCTAGAGTTTTAGGTCTTTATTGAAGATGGTGGTACTATAGTTGTTCTAGAAAATGTTATAGCATTAAATTATCCATGGGATATTATCACCTCGATAGCCCAATATATGTTATCTCCATGGGTGCAACAAATATTATTTTGGGAGTATAATGGCACTAATTTGGGAACAATTGAGATGAACTTCCAAAACCTATTCATGAGATTTCAATTAGAAGGAAAGAAAGTAGAGCTAAGAGGGTTGAAGGAAAAGTCCTCACAAATAGTAAGCTCTCACCAAATGCAAAAGTTTCTTAAGAAAGTAGTTGAGGGATTTGTGGCCCAATTATATTCATTAGAATTATATCAATCTAATGCTCCCACCCATCCAAATTTACAAGCAATCATTGATCCTCACTCAGTGGTTTTCAAAGATATGCCTAAATGAATTCATCCTAAGAGGATCGTGATCATGCCATACAACTAGTTTCAAGGATCCAACCACACAACATTAGGCCCTACAGGTACCCATATATATATATATATGTTAGATTCTGCAAGAAGCAAGAACCGAGCCAAGATCTGATGTTGGTCGTAGATCACATGCAACTTCACTCAACAGATGATCGAAGATCAAAATAGCAGAATGAAGAGAAATCTGAAATGAGAGAAAAAATAGAGACAAGGCAAGAGAAATTGTAGAATACTCTCAATACTCCCACGAAACAATCACTGAACTAGCTAAACTAGTAGAAGGTGAGAAGAGAGTGCTCAATATATAGAAAAATAAGGGCAAATACATCCAAGAGGTGCATTAACTCCTACTACCCATAAAAGGTGGGAGGTTATCACCTACTTAGTAAATGACAAGACATGTGGCATAACCTCCTCAAGTGAAGACAGGAGAGAGGTGGCACATAAATCCAAAAGAGGGTGAGAAACCCAACTACCCCATAAACTAATCAGGTAAAAACAAAGTTGTGGTTATGAGAGGTGGCACAACAAGCCAAAAGAGGATGTGTAACTCAACTACCCATGTGTGGGGAGAGAGTGACACATGTAGCTATTGTATTTGGCCACATGTCCTCATATTACCACATCTAATAAACCTAAGCAAGCTTAAATAATATGTGTAGGAAAAAAGAAATACCCCTAACATAAGGAAAATAAAAAACCTACACTAACACCCCCCTTAAGCGTAGCTTAGGTGGGTGAAAAGATGGGTCCCGACAAATGAGGCCATGTTAGGTACCCATGTACATAGAGATCCCCCCCAAAAGAAGAAGCCCCCCCCATAAGAGAATAGCCCCCCTAAATAGAGAGAGAAAATACCCCCCCCCAAAAAAAGAGAGAGTAGAAAGAACTAAGAAGCCCCTCCTGAAGTAGACACTTGTCGCACCCCTAGCAAAGCTCGCAGATGAAGGAACTTGCTCTCAGTGAAGGGTTTGGTGAAGATGTCCGCAGTTTGCTCTGAGGTAGAACAATACTTAAGATCAATGATGCCTTCCTGAATCAGCTCCCTAATGTAGTGCATATGTATCTCAATGTGTTTTGTCCTCTGGTGATGAATTGGATTCCTTGAGATCTGTATAGCACTTTGATTATCACAAAAGATGACTGTAGGCTTTCTAAATGGAATGCCAAACTTAGTGAGAATATTATGATGCCAAATAGCCTCAGTGGTGGCATTAACTGCCCATCGATACTTAGCCTCTATTGATGAAAGAGCAATTGTAGACTACTTCTTGCTCGACCAACAAATTGGACCAGAACCAAGAGAGAAGCAATACCCAGAAGTAGACTTACGATCATGAGAATCGCCTCCCAATCTGAATCTGTATATCCCACCAAGTCAATATCAACACCTGCTACATAGTGAATCCCATAACTGTGAGTACCCTTAATGTAGTGGAGGATCCGTTTAGCTGCCTTCCAATGCAACTCATGTGGCTCCTGCATGAATCTAGAGACCATGCCCACAGCATATGAAATGTCGGGTCTCGTGTGAGTCAAGTAGATGAGACTCCCAACAAGTTGTCGGTATAAAGTGCCATCAACCAAAGGTGAGGAACACTTAGCCTCAAGTTTGACCCCTGACAGAAATGGAGTCGGTGTAGGCTTGCAATCAGCCATGCGAAATCGAGAGAGCATGTCAAGTGCATACTTGGGTTGTCCAAGGAAGATACCTGAAGATGACTGAGTGATCTCAATCCCCAAGAAATAATGCAAAAGACCCAAGTCTGACATCAAAAATCTATTATGTAGAGCAGTTTTCACTGCCTTGATGGTGGATGAGTGACCCCCAGTGATCAACAAGTCATCGACATATAGAACTAAAAATGTGAGAGTGTCATCCTGCTGCAGAATGTAGACATTTGAATCAGAATGACATCGAGTGAACCCAACTGTCAAAAGGAAGGAGTCCATCTTGGCATACCAAGCTCGAGGAGCTTGTTTAAGGCCATAGAGAGACTTTTGAAGACGACACACAAGTGAAGGATTCTGGATGAACCCCTGTGGTTGCTCCATGTAGATTTCCTCCTGAAGGTCACCATGAAGAAAGGCACTCTTCACATCCATCTGATGAACTTCCCAACGATGTGTTGCAGCTATAGCAAGGACAAGTCAGATGGAATTCATCTTAGCAACTGGTGCAAAAGTCTCAGAGTAGTCAATCCCGGGAACCTGGGAGAATCCTTTTGCAACCAAGCGAGCTTTATACTTATCAACTGACCCATCTGCTGCAAATTTTGTCTGATAGATCCACTTGCATCGAACAAGTTTCCTTCCTTTAGGAAGAGGGACTAGATCCCATGTGTGATTCCTCTCTAAGGAATTGAACTCTTCTTGCATTGCAGCATCCCACTCAGGAATACCTGAGGCTTTGCGAAAAGACTGTGGATCAGAAGGTGAAGCAATGAAGAGATGAGGAGCTTGCTGAAACTGTGACCTGGTTCTTCTAGTATCTGATGGATCACCAACCCAATCACCTGCTGATTCCAATGTCTGACGAGCCCATAGAGGTGCAAGGGATGGAGAGTCTGGAGGAGAATCATCACCCTCTGAATGATGACTAGGAGAAGAATGTGAATCTACATCATCATTGTCATCATCTGAAGTGAAGGAAGAAAACTCCTCATCAAGATTAGGAGGATTAAGATCCTCTAAAGAACTATCATCATGATGCATAGGTTCCAATCTGATAGTGGATGGAGAAGTGGTAAGAGAAGAACTTGAAGGGCTCTCCTCAAAATGAACACTCCTCTCAATGAAAAACTCATGAGTGGTAGGATGGAGCAGCCTACAGCCTTTGACATCATCTGGATACCCAACAAATATGCAAGGCTTGCTCTGCGGATCCATGGCCTTACGTTTCTCTAATACCATGTTAGATTCTGCTTAGTTGTGGTTATGAGAGGTGGCACAACAAGCCAAAAGAGGATGTGTAACTCAACTACCCATGTGTGGGGAGAGAGTGACACATGTAGCTGTTGTATTTTGCCACATGTCCTCATATTACCACATCTAATAAACCTAAGCAAGCTTAAATAATATGTGTAGGAAAAAAGAAATACCCCTAACATAAGGAAAATAAAAAACCTACACTAACAATATATATATATATATATATAGATATATAAGTGAGATTAAAAATATTGTGGAGGAGATGTTATAGGATTAGGCATAGCCAAAGTGCTTACTCCTTACACATGGTGATGGTGTGCAAGAAGGATGAAACTTGGCGCATGCACCCATACTATAGAGTGCTCAACATGTACACACCATCAAAGACAAATTTCTTATTCCATTTGTTCATGATTTTCTAGATGAATTGAATGGAGCTATGTATTTCACAAAGTTACATCTTAGATCAAGTTATCATCAAATTTGAATTAAGGAAGAAGATATTTCTAAGACAACATTTAGGACTCATGATTGACATTTTTCATTCCACCTTTTCTCGTATACTAGTTGAAATTGATGTTTCAAAAGGACTGACTGTGGAGGTTTTACTTAATTCTTCTAAGGGTTCCTAGATCCAATCTTTGGATTATGAAGGGATTCCCTTCTAGTGTAGAAGGTTTTTTAAAACAAGACATGTTGCGGCACAATGCAGATTTGAGAAAAAAGCTAAGAAGGCTACTTGGTGGAATGGTGCTTCATAACAACATTATACGGTTGAGAAGAAATCTGATCAACATAGGAGTTTTTCTGAGGTGGTTGCTTCTGAATCACAGGGTCTTGGGGCATCCCCTCCAAATGTCTCAAATGGTGGGGCTGTTATGGCTACCCCTATTGAACAAGTGACTAGGTCTCAGGCAGCCAGTCCTGGTGATAGCGCCACGGCTTCCATGTCTGGCGGCTCTTCAAATAAGTCTTTGTCTACACAAAGGAATAACAATGAAATCTCTAAGACTGTGGTGGCATGCATTCATCTTCAGGATAATAGTGAGCTGGCCTGGCTTGATAAGGCAGTGCAAGTGGAAGAAGGCTGGATTACTGTAAAGGGAAAGAAAGCAAAAATCTCTAAGCCTTATTTTGATATGACTCTCTGCTCCCACAAGAATAGTGCTAAATGTAAATCTTGAAGGGTCTTGTTTGGGAGCTGGTTTTTTTTGGTTGGCCGCAGGCTATCTTTTCTGCAGCCTTGTTCTTGTTTGTAAAGGGTTTCGGGTCCCTTCAAAACATGTTTTTACCTATATCAAAAACATTTAGGACTCATGAGGGTCATTATGAGTTTTTGGTGATGCCATTTGGTCTTACCAATGCACCATCTACATTTCAAAGTTTTATGAACTCCATCTTTAAGAAATCCTTGAGGAAGTTTGTAGTAGTTTTCTTTGATGATATATTGATTTATAGGAAGACATGGGAAGAACACTTGCAACATGTAGATCAAGTATTACAAGTTCTTGAAGATCATCAATTCTATGCTAATCCATCCAAGTGATCTTTTGATCTCAATGAGATGGAGTACTTGGGACACATAGTTTTGCATGAAGGATTAAAGGTGGATCCTAACAAAATTAAGGCTCTCATGGAATGGCCTATTCCCAAAACCATTAAGAAATTGAGGAGTTTCTTGGGATTGAATGGATACTATAGAATATTTGTGAAGAATTATGTCCATATAGTAGCACCCCTCACAAATTTATTGAAGTAGGATTATTTTCATTATAACGAGTCCACTAATGCAACATTTGAGATATTGAAGGAGGCTATGTACAACTCCACTGCTTGCCACTCTAGAATTCACTAAGAATTTTACTATGGAATGTGATGCTTCAAGAAATGGTATAGAAGTAGTTCTCATGCAGGAGGGTCGGCCAATTACTTTTGAATTTTTTCCATTAAAGGGTAAGAATCAACTCAAAACTATTTATGAGAAGGAAATGCTAGCTATTATTCATGTAGTAAAACAATGGAGGCCTTATCTAATGGGTAGACACGTCAAGGTTAGCACGGATCATGATAATCTAAAATATTTTTTGGAACAAAGATTATCTTTTGAAGAGCAACAAAAATGGGTCACTAGGATATTGGGATATGAATTTCAGATTATATAAGAAAGGGAAGGAAAATGTTGTGGAAAATGCACTTTCTAGGAAGGATGAGAAAGATGAATTTTTATTGTGTGTCATTTCAATATTACAAGAAGACTAGGTGGTAAAGCCAAAATAGAGTGGCGGAATAATGCTACTACAAGTAATCTCATTCAACAGTTACAAAGTGATCACAATAGTTCATATAAGTTTTGTTGGAAGGGAGATACTCCGCGGTATAAAGAGATATTGTATCTTTGCAAGAATTCCACTCTTAAATTACAAGATTCTCATAGAACTTCATGAGTCTCCAGCTAGTGACCATTTAAGATTTTTGAAGACATATCATCGAGTCAAGAAAGATTTTTTTTGGGAAGGGCTAAAAGGTGATGTTAAAATATTTGTTGTTGAATGTTTGGTTTGTCAAAGAAATAAATGGGAGACAATTAAGACACTGGGTCTCTTGCAACCCTTAGTTATTCCTAGCCAATGCTAGGAAGAGATATCCATGGACATCATGAAAGGGCTTCCAAAATCTAAAGATAATAATGTCATCATGGTAGTAGTAGATCACCTCACTAAATATGCACATTTCATTGTATTATCACATCTTTTTACAACAAGTATAGTGGAAAAATATTTATTCAAGAATATACAAAAGCTACATGGTACACCTAAGGTTATTGTTAGTGACTATGATCCTATCTTTACTAGTCACTTTTGGACAAATTTATTCTCATGTTTGGGTACTCGATTAGCTCATAGTTCTTCATACCACTCTCAATTTGATGGGAAAGCTGAGGTTTTTAATAATTATTTGGAAGGATATCTACGTTGTTTCACTTCAAATAAATAGTCTCAAAGGGTAGATTGGCTACCACTAGCAGAATGGTGGTATAAAAATTCCTTTCATAGTTCATAAAAAATGTCTCCATTTATGATACTATATGGATACTATCCTCCTTCCATCACATCATTATTGAAGTTGTCACCAAGAGTTCAGGTAGTGGAGGACCACTTGCTTCATCAACAATAGGTACTCTTAGGGCTCAAGGAGAATCTAGCCATGACACAAAATCAAATGAAGTAGCAGGCGAACCAACACCGTAGTGAAAGAAGTTTTGAAGTTGGGGATTGGGTTTTCTTAAGATTGCAGCCTTACAAGAAAATGTCATTGAAGCAATAGAAAAAGAACAAGTTATCTTCGAAATATTAAGGCCCATACCAAATCACGCAAAAGATACATAATGTTTCCTATGAGTTAGAATTGCCACCAACAACAAAGATACATCCAATTTTTCATGTTTCTTGTTTGAAGAAGTTAATTGGGCATAATATCCCTACTCATACAATATTACTAGAGATTGGTGAAGAAGGAAGAATCATATTTGAACCAAAGTTCATTTTTCAAACACACACAAAGAAGTTAAGGACTAGAACTTTTGTTGAGTATCTCATCCAATGGAAGAATCTACCAATTTAAGATGCCACATGGGAGAATGAGGAGTTCATTAAGAAACATCCACACTTGATTAGCATTGAGAACAATGCTTCTCTAAAGAGGGGGGCATGCTACGCCCTTAATATTAGTGTACATAGGGTTATGAATAGTTGGCTTGTGGATATCTTAACTCTTAACTAAGTCATATTATCTTATTGTTATTTTGTTAATTAGGTTGGCCTAAGGCTTATATAGGGCTATCTAAGTTGGTTTGGGTGATATCCTAGGCATAAATAAGGTGTATATAGGAGGTAGTGAGTCTTATTTCATCATCATATTGTGAATTGTGATCTCATTGGAGATATTTGGAGGTTTTCTCCCTCAAAGTGGCTTGTTATTCTCAGTTATTATCAAGTATTTGCTACATATTTCCTATCATATTCTTCTATTGTGCAAGTTATTTTATTACAAAATTTTGTACCTATCAATAAAAAGAGATCTTTCCAAAACAAGTGAATGAATATGCTATCCATGTCACTTACAATATTCCTAGGCAGCCCATGAAGTCTAAAGATCTCTCTAAAGAACACATCAACCACTTGTGGGGCCTTGTATTTTAAAAACATAGCATGAAAATGAGAAAATTTAGCGATTCTATCAACAACCACATAGATACAATCCTTACCTTGCACCTTTGGGAGTATCATGATGAAATCCATGGAGATACTCTCCCATTTCTAATTTGGATTAGATAGTAGCTACAACAAACTGACTAGAAATACATGCTCTATTTTTTTTTTGTTAACAAACCAAAACACTCCCTAGCATGTCTCAACACATCACCTTTGAGCCCTTTCCATGAAAAATGCTCCCTTGCTTATATGTCTTGTAGTACTTTGGATGTCTAACAAGTTGTGTGTTTGGCATGCTCTCAAAATTTTCTCCTACACCCTTGATTTTGGAACAAGATACACTTGATCCTTATAGAGAATGAACTCATCAAACACTTTGTACCTACCATCTTATAATTTACCATCCCAAATGTTAATAGAAAGTGTTTTATTGGCATATTTAGCTATTATAGAAACCTTCCAATCAACAGATATATCAGTTCTAGAGAAAAAAAAGGTTTCCTAGAGAGTGCATTAGTCACCACATTATTTTTTCCCTTAACATATTCAATGTCAAATCAATAAGAGTGTAGCTTACTTACCCTTTTTTATGCCTATCATTAAAATCTCTCTGATTGAAGAAAAATTTAAAGTTTTAATGATCCGTTTTAACTACTAACTTCCCATAAACCAAGTATTACCTGAATTTAGCTAGTACATGCATGATGGCTAACATATCTTTGTCATAAATATAGAAGCTCATCTCTGTCTCCTTGAGCTTCCAACTCTCAAATGTTATACGGTGTTTATTATGTATCAAGACTACTCTAATCCCCTCTCCTAAAGCATCACACTCTAAAACAAAAGGAAGTGAAAAAATTGGAGTAACCAAAATGGGACATGAAATTATTACCTTCTTGAGCTTGTCAAAATATCTCTATTCTAAAGTGCTCCAAGACAAGGCCCCCTTCTTCGTCAAATTTGTTAATGGGGGTTCACATTGTGAAAACCCCTTCATAAACCTCCTATAGTAGCTACAAAGTCCCACAAATCCCCTTAAATGTGACAAGGTCATTGGTCTAGGCCAGTCATGTATCACCTTGATCTTCTCCTCATCTATGCTAACCCCTTGGACACTAATCTTATGCCCCAAATATAATATTTCAATCAAACCAAACTCACACTTGGATGCCTTGGTGTAGAATGAATGTTGCTCGAGTGTACCAATCACCTCAACTATGTGTCTCAAGTGATCCTCCCATGTCTTACTATAAACCAAGATATTTTCAAAGAAATCCAACACAAATTTCCTTAATTGTAAAATAAATACTTGATTCATGCATAACTAAAAAGTGGTGGGTGCATTAGTCAACCCAAATGCATGACCATGAACTCATAGTGCTCATAGTGACACTTGAAGGTTGTTTTGTGCACATCCTCGTCTCTAACCTTTATTTGATGATACCTGGATCGTAATTCAATCTTGGAGAAATACACTGCACCATAAATCTCATCTATCAACTCATCAAACATGGGGATGGAGTAGCAGTTCTTAATTGTCTTTATGTTGAGGGCTCTATAATCAATACACATAATCAAAGTTCCATTTTTTTGACCAAAATCATGAAAGAAGTGAATGGGATAGAACTAGGATGTATGTGTCCCATATCCAAAAAATCCTTAATTCACTTCTCAATCTCCTCCTTGTACATCCTAGGATGGAAATATTATATATTGATGATATATTTATCTCCTTCCTCTAGCTCAACTACATCCTAAAACCCCTAATTTGATGGGAAAGTTGAAGGAATTTCATTGAAAACCTTGCTATTTTTATCCAAGATAGATTGCATGCCAACATGATAAGACCTCCCATTCTTGGATGGAATTGTATATGTAATCAAGTACTCTATTACCAAGCCACTTGGTCTCTACAAAATTATCTTTCCATCCTCTTGGCTGAAACTAGCATGGTACCCCCATTGGAAAAGCCACAAAGAACTTCCTCCTTCACATTAGATATGAATTTCAACTCCAAGGTCTGATAATTTTATGTGTACTCTCCAACTAAATGCAACCACTGCACTCCCAATACCAAATTTTTCTCACTAATTTCAATCACATAAAATTCATCTCACATCTTGTTACCCATTAGAGTCAACTCCAACAGTTGAATCCTTCAATTGCATGGAATAGTAAACCCATTAGCCACAATAACAGTAAACTCTTCAAAATATTTTGTCCTCAAACCCATCTTAACCACCAACATTTCATCAATGAAGTTGTGGGTAGCCCCACTATCAATCAAAACTATCACTCTACATCCTCATAAGACTCCTCTAACATGAAGAGGGTGATATCTAGGTGCTCTTGAAAACTTTAAAAATGTGCCACCTGAATGCTCCTCCTTGATCCTCATGCTCAACCTCACCACAAAAATCCTAGGTTTACATAATCCTCATTGAAAACCACTTTTATGTAGTGTATTTGTCATTTTCCCAAACACCTGTGACATGGTTGCCATGACTCTCTACAAATGAAGCACATATTTTTCCTTTGAAGTTCATTATTATATTCCTCAACTTTTTTTGGTTTTTGGGGTAGTGCCTTAGGTTGAGGGAAACTCTTATGAGGAAGCATATTGTGTTGAATCAAGGGTGCATTCTTGGAGTAGAATTTTATTTTTTATCATTGAAACCTCCAAATATAGGGCTCTCCTAATGGCTTATTGCAAGGAATTTGGCTCAAGTTCCCTTACCAAACCCATGAGTGATTTGGATAAACCCTTTTAAAAAATAAGTATAAGTCTCCTCTTTGTCACATCTAGAACCATCACTAATAGCCTTTGAAATTTTGCCATATATTTCCCAATTGTGCCTTCTTGCCTTAATTGTGCTAGCTCCCTGAAGTGAATCTCTAGATCCTTTCTATCAAACCTCTCCATCAATATTTGGTTGAACTCCTCTAGGGTAGTGATTGAGCTATCTTCTTGGGTCACCATGCCATGGTACCACCACTCATGAGCCATACCCTTTGGGAAAAGTGTTACAAATTTGATTGCTTCATCCTCATACATGGGGTTTAAGGAGAAATAGATATCCAATTTATGCAACCAAGCTCTAGTTGTAACCCCAATAGAACCATCATGGGTGGGTATAATGATCTTTCCCAATCACTATTGTATATCTCTCCCTAGCTAATCTTGATATCTCATTTCCCTATAATGATCGTTCTTTGTTTTCATATCATAATACTCCATGAAAGACATATCATAGTGGATGGCTAGGTCTAGGGTACTATACTCAACATGATACCTTTCCATATCATCCTCAAGTCTTGGTGGTATTTGATACTCTTCATCAAATGTGCCCTCTTCCTCTCTTTGCAAAAGATTGGCTCTGAATTTCTTAATTGTGGATTGATTAAAACTCCATCATTGGTTGAGTGGCTTCCTTTAGCGCCATTGGGATTGGACCTTCCAACACTCCATTTTTGGTTCACTTCTTTCAAATTTTGCACGATCTTCATCATAGATTCCCTCATAATGGATTGAAATTCTTTGGTCAACTCTTTGTTTTTAGTCCCAATGACCTCTCAAATGTTGGTTTCCTCATTTCTTTCATCCATAGCTTCTTCTTTTCTCTTTTCCCTCCATAGGTAATGATTTCCCTATCCCTTTTTTGCATGAACCTTCACCACACTCATGCACAAGTTGGAAAAAAAGGTAAGTCTGATACCACTGTTATGTCCTCTTAAGGTTTCTTTTAGTTGATCAACCAATTTTTGAACAATAATTTCAAATAAATTTTCATAGCAACATCATTAATACTACAGATAATAGCATTCAACTTCCTTTGCCTCCAACTTTAGAAAGAATTTTATTTCAAATAGAAATTTCAATACAACATTGATACACAATCAATTATTAGAAATTAGTGGGTAGCTAGGAAAGACCCAAATTTGGTACAAACTTACAAATATTGTTATTAGGGATTTATGATGCCTAGAAGATATGTCTCTCACATTGTCCTTAGTGCCTATCCTCCTCAAGGTTGGACCTAGATCTGATTTATGGCTAGTGTTTGTCTTGTGGGAGGAGTATGGGGTATGAATTCAAGGATTCTTTCTTCAAGCTGCCAGAGAGCCTAAGGTGTGAAACCCTCAACCAAAAATACCCTAATCTCCTCAACATTGTAGGATTGGGTCTGATTTCACACTTAACATCAATTTTGTAGATGATTAGTACCCTCCCCTTCATCTAAAATATGGAAATGATCCACATGCCTATTGGTGAAACAAGTGTATCATGTTACAGAGTGTTGAAGCATCCTAGTGTCCACCATTATTCCTTATAAACTTGCAAAATTGACCCAATGCTCATAATAATATTATAATAGCATCAAGGTATGCTCAGATGAGTGGATTATGCATCCCATTGATTGATGTTTCCAATTTGCAAATCCTCCAAGTGGCAGATCACTTATAGGATATATCTATTTCATATTAACACAAAAAAGGGGTTTGTAATTACAAATTTGAGTAGGAAAATTGATTAGATTGGCTAGGGTTTGTATCTTAATCTTGGAGGTAACTAGGGTTTTTGCCCTAGCTGCTAGTTTAGGAAAAACTCCCAAAATTCTAATCACTTTTCCAAGTGTTGGTACCCAACATTCAAACTTAAATATACAAGATGGGATAGGGTGCTAAGGCCCAAAGTGGCACCTAGATTCAAATTTTAAAGTATTTTTTTTGTTATTTGAATTTTATTTATTATTATTATTTTTTAAATATATATTAATTAATTGGGGTGTTTAAAAACACCTTTTAGGAGCTGTTAGGCTGACCTAGCTAAAAAGGGGATATGGCATTTTCTAAAAATAGAAACTTTATATAAAAAGAAAGTTTGATCTCTAGACTTAATTGAAACTTCTTGTCTTGAACATTGGGCCTTCCAAAGTGAGAAATTTAAACTTGGAAGATGATCTTCATATACAATTTATTCTCGAATTTCCAAATAAGATTTACCTTACCCTTAATCATTCTTTCCTATGCCTAGTATGCCACAACCTTCTTTGAACATTACTCTTTTTCTCCTTTGTTGTTTTTGGAGCCTCTGATAGTATTCATGTCTTGATAATCATCATGACAAGCAACCTACATACATTGTTATTACACCAAGACACACTAACACCTAAGGACTTAGCCATTTTGATAAGAAAGATAATGTAGCTGGCATTGATGTGAAAAGAATCACTTGATATTTGGCTACAAATACTATTGAACACAAATTTTTAGGGGTGCCAAATTTGGGTACCAACAAGCTAGCAAGTAATAGTGGATCAACTTATCTATTTAGCAAAGTTTCTTGGTATGTCTAAAAGTGAATAAAAGGTAATGTGGATTTTCAATTCCTTGAACATGTGTTAGAATTTGATCAATGGGGGTTTTTCTATTGATTAAAGTTCATATAGTTTGGCTATCAATCAATTTTCTGAAGTTGTAGACCTTGAAGGAAAAAGTTTCTCAGTTGTTGATTATTATGGGTATTTAGTGGATAGAGTAAAGCTCAATTGAAATGCTCAAAGAAATGGGAAATAGACATGCAACATGTTCTAATCAACTAGTGGATAGGTGATGAGCACACACTTATACTAAGAGGGGGTGAATCAATATGAGCTAATATTTCAATTTTTAAATCAACAACCACAATAACTTCAAATTCACAACATCAACAAAATAGAAACATAAGAGGAACACAAGATTTAGGTGGAAACCCTTTTGGGAGAAAACCAAGGAAAAATAGTGCTTATATAAAATTATCTTACAAACTTTGTAGGCACCAACCTACTGGAGACACCAATACCCACAATTGAGAACCAACTCAACAAGAGACACCGATCTCTTCTTTTAGGAGGCACCAACCTCTTTTGAAAAATATCACCTTTGAGATGTTTCTTCTTCACTAGATGATGAACATAATTTTCTAGTCAAATCTAATTATAATTTCTTCACAAATTTGCATATTTTTCCATCACAAATTTGCACATATTCCTTCATAAATCTACACATATTTGCTTAACAAATCTAATTATATTTCCTTGAGAATTTTGTTTTAACATTCTTCAAAACAAAATTGAAATATTCTTCATAATTTTCTACTCTTGGACTACTCTATGTTACACCTTTAATATTAGAGTACATTGAGTTATGAATAGTCAACTTGTGGCTATCTTAACCCCTAATTAAGTCATATTATCATTATAATATTGTTATCTATTTTATTAGGTCGTCCTAGGGCTTATATGGTGTTATATAAGCCGGTTTAGATGATATCCTATGCATAAATAAGGTATACATAGAAGGTTGTGAGTCTTATTTCATCATCAAATTGTGAATTGTGTTCTCATTGGAGATATTTGGAGGTTTTCCCATCGAAGTATCTTGTTATTATTAGTTATTATCAATTCATTGCAGCATATTTTCTATCATATTCTTCTATTGTGCAAGTTATTTCATTACAAGTGGATCAGAGCATGATCTTGGCACCGTGATGACAAGGCATTTTTCTCAATTTTGGAGGTCATTTTGTTAAATGCATATCTCCAAGATTTTAGTGAATTTTTGTTTGAATTTTAAAGGGTTTTTGAATAAAATATTCAAGAAGCTACATTCCATATTTCAGAGGAATTAGAGCAGAATTGAGTGATTTATTGAAGAATTAGGGTTTTTATCCAATTTATTTGAAAAGTGCATATCTCACAAATCTTGTCAAATTTGTTCCTATTTTTAGGGGGTTTTTGAAGAAGTAATAAAGGGGTCAAAAATATAAATTTTAAACAATTTGAAGCATAAACAAGTGATTTATTTCAAAATTAGGGTTTCCAACAATTTCGTTCTCAAGGTTGCAAAACACTAAATTTTGTGGAGATTTTTCTAAGAGAACGACCTAGGCCCTAGTAAGCTACAAAACTTTCAAATTATTTTGAATTTATTTGTGTGATTTATTTTAAAATTATTTTCGACCATCATGGCGGGGCTTGCAACAAGAGGCAAAAAGAATGCTACCACACTGGGGAAATCTTCAACTAAGGATGAGGTAGAAATTGAGGTTATGAACCCTAATGATGAGATCAACAAGGTCAAGAATGGAATTTCATCAATTAGGAATGACAAATGAAATTTCTAAGAAGTTGGAAACGATTATTCGAGAGATGAAGTGTAAGGGGGAAGATTCATCTAGTAAGGTGGAAGATAATACTTTTTTTGGACATGAATTCCTTGGGCTTGACTCTTATTTCAAGAAGGATCCTTCCTTTAATAATCCTATTCCAAAGTTCATACCCAAGTTGGATATGAGATTTCGATGGCAACAATCCAACCAATTGGCTATGCCAAGTGGAGAAATTCTTTGATCCTCATCATGTTCCTAGTCAACAAAAGGTGGCTATTGATGGGCTTAATTTATGGCTAGTTTTCCTTCATTAGTTTATGTTTTTATCATTTCAATCTTCCAAGTTTCATACACATTCCTAAGACTTTATACATCTTTTATACCTTTCATGCACTTTAAATCAGACTTTAGTATGTGGAAATGCAAATATGATATGTTGACATTTGTATGAATGAATGTATGAATGTTCATGAGATTCAATATGATTCTATGCTTAAATTATGATTGTTAATGATGTGTATGCCTTAGGGATAAAACTAACTTCTTGCAGCTAGAAGAACTATAACCCACAACAACTAGATTTCCAGCTCGTAGCACAAGGACCACAGGAAATTGCAGGGGAAAGGTTAAATTTTTAAAGCATGACAGTTCTAGAGAAGAATGAAGGCAACCATTAAATGGTTAATCGTTAGTCACTACAAGCACATTCCTATCCACTAAATAAGATGATTGGAAGAAGAAGAATTTTATTCTGAGTAGGTTAACCCATGATGTGACGTTCCCTATGAAACACATCTCTGTCATGGTGGTTAACCGTTAGGGTAGAGATTCAATTTAATCTCTCTTCTTCTACTTTTCAATTATGGTTTTTTGTTACAAAGACTAAGTCCTCTCCCCATCTTTGAGGGAGAGTGGGCAAATACATTATGGTTTTGTTTTCAGTCCTAGGATGACTAAGACTCCTCACGGATCCTATATAGGGGGATCTATTGTGAGAAGTGAAGCTAGTTAGTTATCTAGATAGTTTTTGCTACTTACCAAATGATAGTTGATTACTATTAGTTTTTGTTATCAGTTGAATATAGATATGTATTGTTGAATGAGAAATAATTAGTAGATTCTTGTTAGAATTTAGAGTTTTCATGCAATAAAGGAGTTAGTTCAATGTTATGATTTGTTGATTAAGTAGTAAGTGTTGACATCTATTGTGGAAGAAGCAACTCAAGAAAGGGCCAATTGAGGTACTGTTATCCACTCTTTCTTTTTTGTTATTAGATTAGTCCATGCATTGTTGAATTAAGATAGTTTCCAGTTACATGCATGTATTCATGAATATGATTTTGTAATTGAGTTGGATTTTGTAGCTTAATGTGTCTTTCATACTCCTAGAGTAATTGATTACAATTCAGTCTTAGAATTTAATAGCCACGGTCTTAAGTGATAAGCACATGTAGCATAAGTAGTAGCTTAAGTTTATTCCCCTATTTTGCAAGTTAAACACATTCATTTCCTTTTCCATTATTTAGAGTTTTTCATACATGTGTAATCACCTATACTCCTTTATATAGGGTGTGTTAGAATCCATGAATGTATATATAGTGCCACCACTATCAAAAGCTTACAAATCCCTAGTTGATAATTAAATGAAACCCCTCATGGAATATGAATTGTTCAATTAGAAAGTCATCCTCTGAATTGTGTGTCTACCTATAGCACCAAATTAATCAAACATTAGACAAGCCCTACATTTTTTTCCTTGTCAAGGATGGTGCTAAGTTCGGGATTCTCCTTTGTATTTTCAATAATTTTCAAAGCTTTCCTAGTTTATCAATTATTTTTTTAGCATTAGGGTAAATAGGTTTTAGCCATCAACACAACACGAGTTACTAACAATATGTAGGAACCGCTGAACTAAAAATTTACAAACATTGCATTTGAAGGCAGTGAGATGCTTTGGGAAGATTTCTCCCCTCATCACATGAAGCATTGGAGGATACTGGTGAACATAGTGAATAGAGTGAGGGTATTCTTGAAGAAGAATCATCCCTGACACCATTACCTACACCAGACACAGAGGAGGCTCCCCACATACACATAAGCATGGCTAATGCAGTAGTAGAAGACCCACCAAAGCATGTAACATTTGATTTCCCTATATCCAACCAAGAAAGTGTTGTTGCTTTGAAGAACATACCTCCTTCAACAATACCTATCTTCTATGGGTTGGTTACAGAGGACCCAAATACCTTTATTTTTGAGTTTGATCTACTATGCTGAAGTTATGACTATACAACAGATGCTCACAGACTCAAATTGTTTCCAACAACACTGAAGATGCTGCTCTGAGATGGTTCACAGGCTTGGGAAGAGATGTTCCCAATTGGAGCACAATGAAGACAAAGTTCTTGGACAAGTACTAGTATTACTGTAGAGGCATAGATAGAAAGAGGGATGACATCTTCAAGATGTCACATAAAGAGGATGAATCATTGGAAGATTATATTTAGAGGTTTTAGTCCTGCCTCAAGAAATCCCATCAAAATAAACTCTCTGATGAATCCCTGAAATTGGTATTCTTAAGGGGAGTTAATGAAGATTGTATGGATGCACTCAACCTCATTGGGGTGGGAGACATCTCACATTTACCATTTGATGAGATTTGTAGAGTATGTAGAAATTATTTAGGTCTTTTACCAAGAAGGTCAAAGGAGACAACATATTTTCTCAAAAAATCATCTAATGGAGTTTCAAGGGTGGAGCTAAGCAATCTTCTTTCAAACATGAAGGAGGATATCATTATCCACTTAGCTACACAATTAGATACCCTCCACATCAAGAAAAAGCAAGAGGAGGCAGAAGCAACCCTCATAGAATACTGCCCACACTATAGACAAAAGAAAATCAATAGCAAGTGCAAGAAGTTGGCCAATATTTATGAAGATAAACAAGGGAAGCTAGAATTTCATGCCTTGGAAGATGAATATGGTCAAGTGTTTTACATAGCTCAACGCAAATCATGGAAGCCAATTCGATGTATGCCCTAGGATTCCTTGAACTATAACATGTCATTTCTAGTTAATAATGCAAATTTTCCTAGTTGGAACCCTCAATCTTGGACCAATGTGCAAAAATAATAATGGTCAATGCCTCAATCCATTTGGAATCAACAATAGCAAAACATTTGGCCACCACAGAATTACCAAGGATCTAATTATAATTCTCAATGGCCACCCCAACAAAATCAATGGCAACCTCAATGGCAAAGAGGTTAGCAGTGGAAAAATCAAAACTTTAACTTTGAGCAGCCACAATAGCCCTTGTAGACACAAAAACAAGCCATAATGCAGAACCTAGTAATAGTTGTACACCAATTCCACCAAGATCACCTCAATTTCCAGCACAACCTGCACCTAACCCAAATAATAAGCATGTCTAATAGGCTTATGCTAATGACACCATGCAATACCCCACCTATGGGGTTGAGGTTAGTGATGTACACCTCAAATCGGGGAAAATGTTAGTTGGTCATTGATCTCCTCATATCACTAAATTGACTGATGAGGAATTCCAAGTAGAGCCCATGGACAAACAACCTAAGGAACTTGAGTCAAATCAGGTCAACCCAATAACCATGAATCTGGAGCCTCCATTCCCTGAAAGATTAATAGTCCAAAAACATCATTCACAAGCTGAAACTAATCTATTGGGACAACTCAAGGATGTTTGCATCAAGATACCTCACATCTAGGCCATTAAGGAAGTACCCATTTACACCAAAATAGTGAGAGAGTTATGCCTCAAAAAGCCAGGAAGGAAACGTAAGGAGCCTCTCACTGTGCATGTTTTAGGACAACTTGCAGACATTATGCTGGGAAACATAACTATCCCCAAGTATGCAAACCTTGGGAGCCCTGTAGTAGATGGAAAAATCAATGGTACTCTCATTAAGAATACCTTAATTGACCTTAGGGAAACCATTAATGTAATGACAAAAGAAACCATGAAATTATTACAACTAATGGAGCTTAGACCTACACCTACTGTGCTACAATTAGCAGATAGGTCCACAGTCAAGCTTGGGAGAATCATAGAAGACTTGGTAATAACATTAGACTCATGGGAGTATCCTCAAGACTTTATGGTGTTGTAGCCTAAAGCTAATCTTGTAGGATATCCCCTCATCTTAGGGAGACCTTGGTTGGAAATTGTAGATGCCTTTATAGGTTTTAGGTCTGGTAACATGATCATTTCCAATGGAAATGTGACTAAGAAACTAGCCCTCTATCCACCTGCCTAGCCACATGCATATTTGGAGAAAATTGTGTGGCCTTCCCTTGATGAGGAAGACCAGTACTCCTTACAAACTCTAATGACTATTGAACGTAGTCCCTTGTTAGAAAACCAAGATGAAGATGAATTGATTGCAAACATCATGCAAAATAATTATAGTAGGGACCCGCAACATGACTATCTAACATGTTTTTTTTTAAAGGTGGTAAACACTTTTGACCAGAGCTATGAACCGGAATACAACCATTCAACAATACCACCCCAATGGGGTTTGAACCTTGGTGGCAAGAACAACAATGCAACCTATAAACCATCACACCATGCCAATACCGGCGACTATCTAACATGTTTTCAAGACCCCTGCAAAATGCAATTCCCACCAGTACATCTGAGTTTATTTCACAAATTTTCCACATCACTGTATTCCAAATATAGTAGGTCTTGACATTTCATCTATTCAAACATCATCCTTGAATTTAGAGATTATCCTCACTGTTGAATGTGTTGCAAGCACATGTAGTTGCATTTGCATGAGATTACCATGACATGAAGGGTATAGACCCAAACTTATGCATGCATCAAATTTATGTCAATGAAGCCTATAAACCAGTTAGGCAACCCCAAAGGAGAATGAACCCTGCAGTATGTGACATAGTTAAAGGAGAAATACAAAAGTTGTTGGATGCAAGATTCATCTACCCAATCTTTGATAGGTAGTGGGTGTCCCCACTAGTGATTGTACCTAAGAAAGGAGGGAAATGGAGAGTGTCTATAGAATACTGTGAGTTAAATGCATCAACTAGGAAATACCACTTTCCCCTTCCATTCATTGAACAAGTACTAGATTCACTAGTAAGCAAGCAATACTTTTCCTTCTTGGATGGATTTAGTGGATATAATCAGATTAAGATAGCCATAGAAGACCAAGACAAGGAAAACTTCACATTCCCTTGGGGTACATATGCTTAGTTTGTCTTGCTATTTGGGATATGTAATGCACCTACCACCTTCCAAAGGGAAGTACTAAGCATATTCTCAAACTTTTCACATGATTCCATGGAGGTTTACATGGAAAATTTTACAATTTATGGGAATGCCTATGAAGAAGCACTTGCCAATTTGGAGAAAGTATTAAAGATATATCAAGATCATCACCTATCCCTGAATCATGAAAAATGCTTCATGATGATGACTGAGGAAGTAGTTTTGGGGAATTTTATGTCCATTAATGGAATCCAAGTAGACCCCAAAACAATTGAGATAATATCAACACAGTT
>VDFB02271358.1:283043240-283210495 GCA_007258455.2 Sequoia sempervirens
AAATGAGATAATAAAATGACAAACACTGATTTGATTACTTATGCTGATTTTCCAACTAATCAAAAATAGGGTTATTGGAATGAACATACATAGTTTTATGAATTTTTATTTCAATTTATTCTTTCAAGGAAAATCATTCAATGTCATATCACATCAAAATAAAACCTAGGTACAATTGAGCATATCACAAGGCATTGGTGGTGATCCAAAGGATTTTGACTATATTTTTGTGTTTGTCAAAACAATATTTTAATAGAACAAATGAATTGTCAAATATGAGTGGCATCATGATAGGGTTGATGTACCATGGATCAAGGTTTTGAAAAGGACAGGGGCCCACAAAACTCATTCATCTAAGACAAGTGAAGTCTAAGTTGTGAGATTATGCATAGTTTATGAATATTTTGTAAAGGTTTCTTTGTTAAGGATCAAGGCATAATGGATCTTGGCTCTTCTAGTATTAAAGGATCAGACCTTGCAAAGATCAAAAGAAACATTGAAGACATTAGGGAGAAGCTAAATGAGATACAAGTGGAAACTATGTCCCCAAGCAAAATGTTTGGAAACATGGAAAGGGATGTGATGGAGAGCTCATGCCATCTCAAAGTTATAAGGGATCAACCAGATGTTGTGAAAAGATTTACTAAGATTGGTGCAGCCAAGAAATATCAGCCACACCTCACTCAACATCATGTGGAAAATATTGAGAAACTTGTAGAAGAAATATGCTGCCTTTCGCAAATCAATACTTGAGGAGAAAAGTTGGGAATTTTCTATTGTAATTGCTCTAGGACTATTGTATCAAGAAGATAATTGCATTTTAGAGATTTAAGGTGAGTAGGAAAAATATTAATTGTCCAAGTGAGATAAGAATTGTCCTCTTGCTATAAGTAGGAGTTATCTTCCTTGCTTAGTTCATCTCTTGCTATTCTAGGTATTGCAGAGTTGTTCTATCCGTAACAGCCTCTAAGGAGTCCAGTTGTAATGTCCCCAATCAGACAACCTTTGGAAATAGCTGATTTTTCAAACAATGTGCAAGTTGAAATGATGAACAAATAACCAAGCTCAGTTGTAGATGCCAAAACCCTATTGAAACTAATGTTGATCAGCAATATGTGATAATTGGAAACCCTTGTCAATCGAATATGCAACTCCAAACAGTGAATTCACCACCCTCACAAGCTGACATACACCCTCAAATGCAATATTAATTAGCTACAATAGCAGATCTGGATTTTATGTGCCAAAATGCTCAAGTGTGATAGCTGACTTATAGTTAATTTTTCATGAACAACAGATATAAACCCTAGGATAATTATTATGCTTAAATCTGATCCATGATAGCTTAATATCAGAATAATGGTAAACCCTACACTTGAATTAATGCAACCAAACAACAATATTTCATGTGAACTCCCCAAAATTATCAGAAAATTTGCAACTTAATAAGAAGCAACCAGAAATTACAATTGGTAGATGCCTTAAAACTCCCTCACAATCACCATAATGAAAAATAGCTTGATTTGCTTGCAAATATTGACTGATCCATTCTTTCACAAACTGAAACCCTCACATAAATCTCAGTAATCAATACAATTGTGATCTTCATATAGAATCACCTCACATGGACAAGAGGGTTTTCATCCTCAAGATCTCCCACACCAAAGGTTTTCGTCCTTAAATGCTTCAAACTCCAAATTAGAAAGGAAAATAAAATGACAAAATAGATAGCCTCACTTTGAGCCTTGACCTCTCTTTTACAAGTGCCCACTTTGTGCCCTCCATTATATTTTATTTTAGTTTACTTTTTCCCTCCAAGTATTTAAAAATACTTTTGAATTACATTTTGAATAAAGTGTTAAAAGCACTTATTTAAATATTAGAGAGGCCCTATAATAATAGTTAAGTTGCCCCTTTTGAAAATAAAATGATTGGACCCACTTAAAATATAATTAGTATCATTTCCCTCCTTTATCCTTTACTGTATGGGAAATTAAAAAGGCTGCGGGTCTTCAATTAATTATTATTTTTTTGAGAAGGGGACATGAGGCCAATATAGTTTATTATATTTTTAAATTGTTCATTTTGAGCAAAGATGTAAAATCCTTTTTCCAAGTGTTAATATATGATAATCTATTTTTAAATAAGTTCTTTGTTGTTGGGTGTGGTGTTTCAAAATATTTGCATATTTCTAAGAGAACATTTGTTCTTCTATTATAATGATTGATTAGTCTTCCATTGCAGTAGATATAAAATATTTTCAATCTAACATAGGGGATGCTATGGATTCATAATGGATTGTAAGAGGAATTGTATGAAAATGTTGATTTTCTTATCTTCAATTCATAAGCTCTAAAATAAATAAGATCAATACATCTAAAGGCATTTGGGTGTAAGGGTTTACATTTTTGTTTGTTTTAAGACTTTGTAATATTAACTCTATTTTCCTAAGGATCAACACACCAGTTCTTAGTGTTATGACAAAGAGTATCTTTGTCATTGTAATTTATGTTACTATAAATATATCAATTGCTTTAAGGGTATAAAGAATCATTACATGAATGTTGTTTCTAAAATTCCATACTCGATACATCTAGAGATTGTAAATTAACATCTGCTTAAAAGATATTTGACTCTAAAATCACAAAGATTAGCATAAGGAACTACTAATAACAAAGTATTGGATTGTCCTTGTGCGATTCAAGGCTTGATCTTTGTTTATGGTATTTTTTAAACATGTCTTTTAGTTTATCTTGTGAGATCAAAAGGCACCACCCTCCCAAGTTTTGCAAAGCTTAAAGAGTAGAGGAGATTGTACCTACTTCTATCAATTGGCCGATTTACATATGTTTTGATTATAAAAATCACCTATTATTCTAGCCCAACTCTTGTTCCTTGGAGCTAAAGGTTGTTTAAAGTGCGTCCTTTGGAAACATCAGGAACAGTTTGGAGCACCAACAAATCCTTCTATGCTAAACAAGAAAGGAGGTCCTTTGTTACCTTCAATTGAAGACTATGCACCAAATGCACAGGAAAGATTGGAAGAATACATGGTTTTGTGGCAGAAGGTAAGGGCAACAAGTAGAGTAGGAGCATTGACAGATTGGCTTGAAAGGTCAGCCACCAAGCAAGTTTTGATGGTACTCCAAGGAGAAGGTGGATATATCCTCAGCGCTTAATTCCTTAGGCTTTTGAGGATCAAAATCCTTCCAAATTAGGTGGTCTGAAAAGAAATCAAGTAGACCTAATGAGGACCATAACAATTGAACCAAATACACTTGTACTCCATATGAAAGTTAAATACTGAAGAAAGAGGAAACAAAGAAGTAAAGGGCATGAAGATGTCAAACATAGGGAAAATGACCATGTAGTCTGAACCCTTAACTACTTAGTGGCAGTTCCCAAGTTGTAACATGAACAAAACATGACACATTCAAAAACCACTGAATGTGTCTCCTTGAATAGCAAAAAAAATGGGCGCATTCAATAACTGTTGAGTGTGCACATGTCAGATGAATGGGGGGCTTAGAACAGCTAAGACCAAGCCCTAACAGTTCCTAATTCTCAGCTTCCCTACAACAAACCTATGTTACTGGGTACGGTTCTTTTGTCCCCTGTATCCTGCATTTACTGGTCCCGATATTGGTCCCTTACGAGTCCTTCCTTGGGTTCTTCCTAGGCCCTTAGGTTCTCTATGGATCCTTCACAAAAGGACCCACAGAGAACCCAAGGGCCTAGGCGGGACCCTAGCAGAACTTGGGAAAGGCCCAGCCATACCCAGGAAGAACCCACGTGAATGGATGCATAAAAAGGCACAAAAACAATTTAAAAAAAAAACAAAACCTAAAAAAGTGCACTAAGTGGCATATATTGCCTTGGCCGACCAAATGAAACTCATTTTGCAAACTCAAAAGGGAAAAAACACCATTATTTGCCTCCTGTTAGAATATTATATTCTGTTTTTGTTTAATGGTCAACAGTAGTTGGTAGGTAGACATTTAATGTCTACAGTAATTTACTCTTGCTATTTAATGTACTCATTTCTTGAGTAATAATCATCACATTTTAACCAGTTCATTTCTGAACATGGTATCAAAGCTAGTCTGGGCCTAACTCCTTCACGGGAGGGTCCAAGATTATGAGTGTGATCTTCTCAGACTCTACTGGGTGTATTTGTGAGTCCAGATCGAGGGTTTAACTATTATGATTCGTGTTTCAAAGTCTTTTTCTCTGCAATTCGTGGCACTGAAGATTTGTGGGCTGATTTGCATGGGTCTGAGAGCATCCTTGTGTTTTACACCAAAAGTCATTGTGATTTCTCTGTTCATGTCGAGGATTTGCCGGCCTTGTTCGTGGTAGAGCAGCGATCTAGGTTTTCTGGCCGACTCTGCAACTGTTATCCTCGTTTTAGAGTTTGCTCCTGAGCAGTTCGCGTTTTTTGTGTTCTCTGTGCGGTGCGACTTCTGCAGCCCGCGTTTTCTTTTGGTCGTGCATCCAAGTTCGTGACTCTGTGCGTTTTCTCCCGCGCAACGCCATTTTTTTGGCGCTCTGGTTTCTGCGACGGGAGGGTTTCTGGGCACGATCTCCTTCTGCTCATCACGTGTTTTGTTTGGGTGTTTTTTGGTGCGTTTTTCCTCTGTGTTCAGCCCGCGACCTCCTACCTCCCGCATTGGTCTATTTTTTCGTGCGACCTCTGCTATAGCCCGTGCGACCTTGATTTTTGGCCGCACGAACTCTGTTACAGCCGCATGATGTACATTTTGTTGCCGGTTTTTTTGGACGCATGTCTGTTTGTTCATGGGCAACATTCTCTTTGTGTGCGACCTTTGGTTTCTGCATCTGCATCCACCTGTAGGCTCCCACAACCTGCATCAGGAGTTTTCTCCTCTGTTTTGCGCGTGACAAGAAAAATAGTGCCCTTCTTCTTCTGCGACGAGTCTCTGCTTCAGGATGGATTTGGTTTTCCTCAGTTTGGGCGACATATCTGTGTTTCAGCTTCCTGCGACCTACGTGATTTTCTGGGTGCCATTTTTATCTGCCATCAAGGACTGACAGCTAGGGTTTGTAGTTAAAAATAAAAAAATTATCTGGTGGGTTTTTTTAATAATTTTTTCCCCTTAAAAAAAAAAATCAGTTTCTATGGGTTTTTTAAATATTTTTCCTTATAAAAAGCGGCTTTTGATATTTTAAATATTTTTCCCTTAAAAAAAAAAATTGTACGAGTTTTCATAATTTTTTCCCTTTAAAAAATTCCAGGAGGGTTTATAATTTTCTCCTCAAAAATTAAGGGTTAGTTCCTGTTTACCCTAGTCAGGGTTTCTGTTGTACAGGAGGGCTCTCTGGTTTCTACAGGGTTTTACCGTTTTTCCTTAAAAAATGATGTTTTGTATGCTGATCCGTGTTTCAGATTCCGTGCCAGCTACTTTTTGGGTTTCTGTAATTTGCAAAATGCGTGGGATTCCTCTTTGGTTTTTACCGTTTTTTCCTAAAAAAACGATGATTTGTAATCTTGGGTTTGGCGATTTCTTCCTTAAAAATCGTGGTTGGTTGCAGTCTGTATTGGTTGCACTTGGAGTTGCTGGGGTGAACATCTGCACCACTAGCTTCTTGCAGTTTGTTCTTGGGCGTCATGCTCCTCTGCAAAAGTTTCAATGGTTTGCCGATTTTTCCTCAAAATCATGGCAGTTGTTCTCCGTGTGTCTCTGGTTTCAGGGAGGGACAGCTCTGTTATTCAACGTCAGGTTGGACATTTGTGATGACTTCTAGTCAGCAGTTCTACAGATTCTGGGAGGGTTAGTGGCGAACTCATCTCAGTGGCATAGTCAGTGGCAAACTCTTGTCTCTTGTTGCAGAGCATTCTCAAGAAGGGGCAGCCTTCTCTGTTATTTTTTGGATGGTTCTCTTGGTCATCAACATTTTGCAGATCCAGGGAGGGTCTCAGCAGTGTTGTACCCCAAAATTAAATTTTTTGAAATGAATAAAAGACTTGTTAAATCTGTCAAAAAGGCCAAAATTTGGGTGTGCATGTCTTGCATGAGGGGTCAAAATGTGAAATTCCCAAAATCTGACGATCTAGGTCTGCTCAGAGCAACCTAAACTACAAAACCCAGATCTCAGTTTTTCATCCCTACTTTTTAGGAAAATTGCTATTTTTAGAAATTTCCTAAAAATAGTAACTTTTCTCGGTTTCTTTCGAAACGGATACTGGCAAAATTTTCTAAAAATAGAAAGTTTGTCTGCCAGGGTCCAAACTAATTTTGATTGGCTCAATATACTTCCATATCAGGCTGGTGCAGTCAAAATCTCAAAAGATCAATTTTTCCCTAGTGGGTCTATTCTGCTTTTTTAGAAGCATTTCAGGAGCTCCAAAGCCATCAATGCAGGACAGTCAGTTGCCAGGTGTCAGATTCAATACTCAAGCGCTGAACAAAAGGTGAGTTGACAAACATGCACAGAGAACGAAGAAGGAAGTTGAAATTTGTAAAATTTTGGCTAACACTACTTGACATGGGCGCCCCAAGAGGAGATAGGCGCCCATCTTTTTAAGGCATCAAATGGTGAAATTAGGGTTTGAGCTCCCAGACAAAGTTGTTCAGAATCCTCCTAGCTCCGCAACGAGTCCAGCAGCGCAGTCATCGAATCATTCAGTCACCCAAAATTCGAGGTCAAACAGTGGGTTTTCAACCAGAAGATGAAGTGAATCATGAAAGTAACGGAAAATTTTCTAAGTCTAGAAGTTTTTAGAGCCCCAGGTGCCTAGGGGCGCCCAGTCTTTTGGAAGGGAAAATCCAGCAATTAGGATTTGCAATTGGGCTCAACCTCTTCAGAATTCAATCAGCTTCGCAATGGCTGTCTTCGTCAGAGCATCTGACTTGTCGTTCTCTGGCAAATCCAGATCGAGCTGAAAGTATGGAATAATGGTTCAAATGTGAAGATGAAAATCAGGTAAAATATTCTAAGTCTGAAGCAAACGGGCGCCCCTAGAAGAGAAAGGCATTGATGATTTCGAGAGCCCAAACGAATGATTTTGCCAGTGAAGCCTCCAAGATCACTTCCTCAGAACTGGTCAGGCTTTCCAACGAGACCTTCAGCACGTCAATCCGAGATGGCAGTCGTCAGATGCAAAAGGTTGAACAGAGGGTTTGACGAGAGTGAAATTTTGAAAATCAAAAGCAAGGTGAAAATGCAAGAAACTATTCTAAGTATGGTAGAGTAGGGCGCCCCCAACCAAGAAGGGCGCCCAAGCTTTTGAAGGCCCAAATTCAACTTTTTGGTGAAGTAACTCCTAGAGAACCCCCTCCAAAATCTTCTCAGCTTCGCGACAAGCCCAGCCATCAATCAATCCGAGCTCCAGAACATCAGATCAGGCAGGATCATCTGTAGAAGAGAAAAGATGAAGAAATGCTGAAAATGGCTAAGTTTGGTCAAGTTGGGCGCCCCTGAAGAGGACGCCCAAACTTTTGAGGTCAGAAATGATGAAATTTGCCAATACACCGCCTAAGATCACCTTGTTGGTTTCAGCCAAGCTATCCAGTGAACCTGTCAGCCAGTCAATCAGATCAACGTAGCTCCCGGAATTAAGATTTCATCAGAAGATCAAAGGGAAATGAAGAACTTGAAAATCATGCAAAAATGGCTAACACTGTGAAAGTTCAGAGCCCCTAGAGGAAATAGGCTCCCATGAATTTGAAGGTCAAAACGAAGTTTTTTGCCAGAGACGCCTCTAGAACAATTTTCTCTGAATCAGTCGAGCTTCGCGATGAATCATTTAGCTCGTCCACCGGATCAACTGAACATTCAGAGATCGAGGTCAAACCAAGGGTCAAAATGGAAGAAAAGTTGAAAATTCTCAAAAAGTGGCTAACTCTGGAGAAAATGGGCGCCCCTAGGCAAGAAGGGCGCCCAACTTACAATGCCTTAGTGAAATTTTCAAAGTTTTCAAAAGATTCAAAATGGCAAAGGAAAGATGAATGTCTAAATTCATTGAACAAGCTGTGTTTAGGGTTTGAAGATTAAAGCAAAAGAAAGCAAATCTATTTCAAGCCCTAAATCTATTTAAGACATCTCTTCCTTTCAGTTTCATCATTTTTGCAGGTGGCTTCCAAAGAAGAAAAGTGGAGTAGCAACTTTGAGGTTTTATTTCAAGATTCAAGAGCTCAAGGTTGCTGATTTTCATGAATAATTTTCAGACCAGCAACATGCAAATTTTTGAAGGAGAAGGTCAAAGATTTTTAATTTTCAGCCATCTGAGTTTCTTCATCTCATTCTTTAGAAGAATTTTTGAGGAAATTTATCAAGTTGCAGCAGCTGCTTTTTCCTTGCATGTCAGTGAAATCTTCAGAGTTTGCAAATTTTGATCATCTGGGTCCTCTTGAAACAGTCTTCTGAAGAAACCCATATCACAGCTTTTTTTAAGAAGATTTCAAATTCTAGGGTTGGCTGCTTTTTCGATCAGCTCTCAGTGTTTTTCAAATCAGATCAACTGGGTCCATTTCTAATTGTATTCTAAACAAAACCCAATTGCCAGCTTTTTCGGTGAAAAATTGAAGAAATTAGGGTTTGTTGCATTTTCAGTCAAAATTCAAGATTTTAAAAAACGGACGATCTGGGTTGTCTTGCAATGAAATTATGAGCAAAACCCATATCTCAGAAAAATTTCCAAAAATTTGTCCGTTTGAGGCTAAAAAACCAGCATTCTAAAAATAGAAAGTTGCTCAAAGCTTGTCTGAACATAAGCGAGTTTACAGTCATTCTTCAAGGTTTTCAATATGGGGTACACTCCCCTCGAGTTTAAGACCAAATCAGCACTATGTCAAAACTTCATCATCTCAGCTGAAGAACGAGAGAAGGTGTGATATGAGAAAACGGAAAGGTATCGGAAAAGAGTTGTGCAATACTCTTCTGTTGGAAATCAAGAGAAGTGTCAGAAGCATAAAGTTGCAGAGCCGACAAGTTATCAATTAGTGAGTCATCTTTTCGGGCAACGATGTTTTTCAAGAATAGAACTCATAAAGCAGCCAAAGAAGTGAAGGATTCTCTAAGTTTGATCATAGAAGGCGAGGAGATCTTGGAGAATCAGAATATTGCCTTAGATGGTATCAATGCACCTAATCGGGACCCAGTTTCCTGCTTTTTAGCGGATATGATTGAGATTTAAAGCGGCTTTCATCTAGAAGCTTTCTTTCCGCTTTCTTTCTATTCTTGGAGCAATTCTTATCCATCCTTTGAAGAGAAAGAAGATAAATGTAATAGTTGGCGTTTCCTACTTTTTCCTGCTTTCTTAGGTGTTAAATGTTATCTTCTTTCTAGATTTAGTAATAAAGCTTGCTTGTTGAGCAAGCCCTAGATTGTGAAAACAAGGAGATTTTTGGGTTCCCTACTCCTCTACTTGTCTATAAATAAGAGCCTTTGCTCATTAGTTTCCTGAACCATGCTAGTGATAACAAAACACTGAGCCTATTGTGCCTTCTATTTGTTATTCGAAGTGTTGTTCAATTGTGTTGTGATAGCAAATTGTTGAGCCTCTTTAGCCAACAAGGAGTTAGTGTGATTGCTGTTTTCTATTGTGTAAGAGCAAGATTGCAAGCCTCTTTAGCTGCAATTTCTTGTTCCAGGCATGTTAGAAGTGAGCTTTGTTTCAGAAGTTTGAGTAATAAAATCATGAGCCTCCTTTGCCTTGGTCCAAAATCTTAGATTTCCGTTATTTATGTTTTGCTTTTATGATCTTGATTTCAACTTGCATTGAAGTGTGTAGATGTTTGTTGAGAGAGAGTTTATTGAAGTATTTTGTCAGAAATCAATCTCGTTCATTTCTAGTTTCTCTTGCTCTGCTTGTTACTTGAGAAGTTAGAAACGTCTTTAGTTTAAGTTAGTCGTAGTTGAAGGTCTTAAATCATAAAATCTCAGCTGCGGCGTTTGTGTTTAATAAACCTTGTGCTCTAAGCTGATCAAAAAGATAGGCAACTTAGTTCTTAGTTTACTTTCTTTCAACACCATCAGCAAGAGGGAGCTTCCCCTCCTAATTTGAAGAGCAATTTATCTGTGCATAGCTGTCCGTTTCAAATACGCATTCCAGAGGTGCGAATTTTAACGCCAACAAGCAGCAGCAGAGTGTTCTGAAGAATTTGTGACCAATCGACCTGCAAAGTGTTTTCTATAGGCTAGTTAGACGATTGACCATTAAGGGAGGGTATTAGAATATTATATTCTACTTTTGTTTAATGGTCAACAGTAGTTGGTAGGTAGACATTTAATGTCTACAGTAATTTACTCTTGCTATTTAATGTACTCATTTCTTGAGTAATAATCATCACATTTTAACCAGTTCATTTTTGAACACCTCCAAGCTAAAATAGTTGATTTTTGCAAGTTTTCTCTTTTTTTTAGAAGGTGAGAGCTACGAAGGAGTTCAACCTATAGAAATAAGGGAGGAATAGCTGCACTAAGAAGATCAAACCATTGAAGGTGAGTGAATCTTTCTTTTTTTTTTTCAAGATTTCAATAATTTTTTTGAAGATTTTTCAAGTTTTTTTCAAAAAATTTCAAGTTTTTTTAATTTTTTAGTTAGTTTTGAAAAATTTTAAGAACTTTTTATGCAAAATAAGGGGTTATAATGCCCATTTTTTCCTAAAAAAATTAGTTGTTTTGTTGTTAATTTGTAATGTTTTTATTTTATTTTAGGTTTGTAACTTCATACAGAATGGCTGGTAGTAGTGGTTCAGTTGGCATAGATGCAAAGAGTCAATTCAAATATGATCCATCCTCACCTCTTTGGCGACATACGACAATGATTCAACAAATTTACGATGGTGGGGGTTATGTTTGGCGTTGTAACCATTGTGGAACTACATATAAGAGCTCATATTTTCGAGTGAAAGCCCATTTATGTGCTATTACTTTGTTAGGAATCAAAGTTTGCCTCAAGCCAAATAAAAAAGGGTTGTCAAAGGAGCTAATATTGGCTTATATTAAAGAACAAGAGGAGGCTAACATGCCATGCAAAAAATCAAAGTCTATGGCACATCCTCTTGCCAAGAAAAGCTTGCAAAGACCTCCTAGTGGCTTATCACAACTAGCTGGCCCACATCCTTTCATGGAAATGGCACAATCTTCTAAAGGAGAAAATACTCCGGTTACTCGAAAAAGAGGCACATTGGAGAAAGCCTTTAAAATGAAGCAAGTGAGATGGAAGATGAGAGCATTGCATGTTGCATTTATGGCAATGGGATTCCTTTCAACATTGTTAGATCACCTTATTGGTGGGAAATGGTGAAAGCCATTTCTAATACAACTCCTAATTATGTTAGTCCTGGGTATGAAAAGGTGTGAACCACCTTATTGGCGACGAAGAAATGTTCAGTAGAGGTAGCATTGAAAGTAATCAAGGATACATGGGCCAAAATAGGTGTGTCCATCATTTCTGATGGATGGAAAGATTGCAAAACTAGACCATTGATCAATGTTATAGCAGTGTCCCCTAAAAGGGCAATGTTCTTGAAGGTAGTTGATTGTGAAGGGCAAATAAAAGATGCAAGTTTTATTGCCAATATCCTCATAGAATCCATTGAAATGGTGGGGTTTGAATTTCCAAGTCATAACGGACAATGCTAAAAATTGTAGGGCAGTTGGGGCTATAGTGGAGGCTAGATATAGTCACATTTTTTGGACACCATGTGCAATCCACTCACTCAATTTGATAATGCAAAATATTGGCAAACAAATTGAGTGGGTAAAAAAAATCTACGCGGAGGGCAAGGAGATCCAAATGTTTGTGACTAATCATCAAGCCATCTTCAGGACCTTCTCCAAGTTGGAGTTGTTGAAGGTAATTTAGATTTGATTTTTTAATATAATTTTATTTTATTTTATTTTAATTTTTCATTGCTGATTTGTAACATGTATTTTCTTACCATGTTAGGTTGTCAAAACTCGATTTGCATCTCACACAATCATCTTAAGACGACTAGTGAAGGTGCAAGAGGCCTTGAGTTCTATGGTCATCACCAGCTTGTGGAGTGTATGGAGGCAATCAAGCACAAAAAGAGCCTAAAAAGTAAAAGCAATGATCTTAGATGATAAGTGGTGGGGTCGTGTGGAATATGTTTTAAATTTCCGAGCCAATTATGGGCATGATTAGGTATGTTGATACTGATTGCCCATGTTTGGGTGAAATTTATGATGGCATGGATTCTAGGGTGGAGAAAATAAGAACAATAATAGATGCCAAGGAACATGACCTAAAATAAACATTTTTCAAAAATATGCAAAAGATTATTGTTGACCGTTCAAACAAGATGACCACCCCTTTACATCTCTTAGCATTTGCTTTGTCACCAAAGTATTATAGCAAAGAGGTACTTTCATTGTTGAGGAGGGTGGCACTATATAGGGATGCGGAGGTTGCTGCTGGCTATAAGGCTGCATTTAGAAAGATATTTTCAGATGAAGATATCCAAAGTATTGTCATGAGCGAGTTTAGCCAATTCATATCTTCAAAACATCATGATGCTTCCGCTCTTCTAGACAAATATAGGAAAAATGTTGATGAGTGGTGGTATCTACATGGTCAAGGCTCCAATTACTTGCAACCTCTTGCAATTAAAATACTCTCCCAAGTATGTATCTTTTTATTTTATTTTATTTTCATTTTTCATTCGATGCTATTATGCTATATATTATCTGCAAGTAAAATTAAATACTAAATGTTGTATACATACTCAACAAGTTGCAAGTTCTTCTTCAGCTGAGCGGAATTGGAGTACATACTCCATCCACTCGGTTAAGCGCAATTGTTTGGGTGCAAAAAAAGTAGAGGATTTGGTCTATGTACACTCCAACCTTCATCTCTTGTCACATAAGAAACCTGAATACAATGAGGGTGTGACAAAGAATTGGGATCTAGCCCCTGAGTGTGCTGATTTAGACGCTACAGTTGCACAACTTGCCTTAGCTACTATAGATGACGATGAGACAATTGCTGCATTTGACACACCTAGTGGGAGTGGCAATCGGATTGTGTAATATACTAGGGCAGCAACTGACTGAATAAGCACTGCAACAAGCTAGGACAGAAATACAATGGTAACTGCAGAATATTTCTAGATGTGTAGTTATTTCAAAACAATAACAAATCTCATACAAACACACAACAATAGTGATGAACTCGACAGAATTTGTAAGAACTGAAACTCATATAATTATATTGCGATCTGAGAAGATACACTGGAAACGAACACAACACGATAGGGCAGAACTGCCTCAGATGACCCCTTGAGGGTAGACTATCGATATGAGTGTTCACCAATCTTCTAGGTAATAACTCTCCATGTCGACTTCCTGATGTAGTCCCTTCAGTCTAAATGATCAAATGATATAAGCCTAGGCATCTGTGATGAAACAATATTCTCCCAGTTGACCCGCTCGAGCCTGGTGATCATGCACTAAAGGCTTCGTCCCCCTTACAGTGGCGTTGTTGCCTAGGCGATATGTTGTCTGCTCTCGAACGCTTGGTAATTGGATGTCGATCGCTCCCAATAATGATGAGTCTCATGGATATGTATGGAATTCGCGTTGTTTGTGATAATGAATGCTCAACCCACAGTATAGTCATGCACTTCCGGAAATCGTTGTCGAGAGTAGCGATCAGAGCCAAAGGCTCTGCCTGGACGCTACAATGGGTCGCTCCTTAAACCTGTAACAGAATAATCATTGCCTCAATTCCAATCCTCACTGTGATGTATCAACTAGAAATGAGCAAATGAAATGTTGGAAAGCTAAACACGAGTCTTCAGGACTGCGACTACATCCAGTACTTGATGTCGCGCATGAAGATGCTATGCACTTCACCGATTTAGGCAGGAAACAATCTCCAAACTTGTGATGCTGGGCTAGCACAAAAGAACCTCCTTAAATACACAATGCAATGCCACTACAAGCGTAGTCGGCCTCAAGAAGAAAATAAAGAAATTAATTTAAATTCAAATCTAGCGCCAACTTAATTAAGTCAGCTAGACTACATGTTATTTATTATTTATTTATTTCATTAGTGTTAATAAACACTGGTTTAAAACTCAAGTTGGCTGGAAGGCTCAAATTATTTTTGGGACATTACAGATTGATAGTGGTTCAAATGAATTTGAACCAATTGTGGACCTCAACCTTGATGCTTTTGATGAAGACAAATTTGAAGACTACTAAAATAAATATTGATTGTAATTGTAATTTTCAATGTGTAATGACATTTTAAGACTTGAGTATTTACATTTTTGCATATTATGAATATGATTATATGAGGTATTTCAATATTCTATTTATTGGCAATTATGTTTAAAGTTTAATAGTTTATACTTTATCATTTATGTCTAATTAATATCATTGTTCTTATAATTAAATTTATAATTTTGAACATGTTTATGACATTATGTGTATAAATTATATATATAAAAATAAAAATATATATGTATTCCCGTACCTATACCCAAGAAGAAAAAAAATTGCCATACCAGCATACCCGTACCAGAACCAGCAACATAGGCAGACACATTTAGTAGCTGCCAAATGTGCACACATCAGATGGAGGAGACCTTAGAATGGATAAGGCCTAACCTTAACAGCAACTGCTTTTCAGCTCAGACACAACATGCACATTTAGTAGTTGTCAAATGTGTCTTAAAGCAACAAAGCCCATTCGACGGTTTCATAACATGCATGAGATATGAAAATATGATGAACCAACCCCAAAATAAAGTGAAACTTTCTAGCTCCCAAATATTGAAATAGTTTGTCGATTGGAGGTCTATGCAACTGTTAAGTAGCACTGTGCAACCATAGATCTGTATGTTGTAGCTATGGAAAAGCATCTAGAATTTGAATGATGTTGCATCTAAGTGTAGGAAGCAATTATAATTTATTTTCTATTTGAATATTGATACATTGCAGAGTAAGGGTGGAGATTATTGGATAGGTGTAGCTGATGTCTTGCTGATCTTTGGGTGGTCCCCATAGTTGAGCTTTGCCTAGATGATGCAGATCTAATGATTGGAAAGGAGGTACAGCCCCATCTTTGTTGGAGTTTTCACCTCAAATCCAGGGTATATTTTGTGTCTTTTGTTGTTCTGTGAACTGTTACTTCTCTTTCCCTTGCATATTGTTTATTTCTATTTTCTGATTTCAGTTCCAGCTCTATGGCTAGCACTTGAATTCTAAGATAAAAGATGACATCTCAAGCAGAGTATAGGGAACAGCAGTAGTTCTATTGAGTCCATCCAGAATAGATTTGAATTTCAGATCTGTTTTAGTGAGTTGAAGATTAGTATAATGTAGGTTGGAGATTACTACTCACCCATACAATAGGTCATCGGCTGCACCACACTCAAAAAGATCAAGCTTACCTAGAGAATGCAATAAAATGATAAAATATGCATCTTCCTTTAGAAATGGTAGCTCCAAGGTTAGAATTTGCACTAATTTACCTGCAGCTTGAAGAGGCCAAAAAGGCTAGATCCACAGATAGTTCCTGATGCTTGCCCATTGCAGTTTTCAGCAGCGACTTCTAAGTTGTTTATGAAAAGCCCATAAAGACCCATACCAAAGATGAGCATGACAGTTCCCATTAAATAGACATCTGGAGAAATTAAAAAATTGTTGATCAGACAATTCCGAAGAAGAATCTAATTAAACATTATAAACCAAGTATACAAATTAGTCAAGACACAGACTTGTATGAAACAGAAGGGAATCATTTCAGACACACTCTTGTATAAACTATACTAACGTGTTTGATACTGATCCAAATGTCTTTTCTATTTCAAAAGTGGACACAAAGATGTATGTTTTGAGACTATATGGTTTATTTAAGTCGTGTCTTGAGTCTTTTGTTCCTACAGAGAGACAATTTTGACATTCCATAGGCCTAGTTGTTAACTTCAGTTATAAATTTGAACATTTTACAAATTCTAGGAAAATTTTGTCTAAAATTGGGTGTGGTTTTGCAATTTAGAGGGAAACAATTACTTTTTACATTTTATTGGCAGAGTTGTTTCTATCTGTAAAATCTCTGACCATGTATCGTCTTACAATCAAAGAATGTATCCTATTTTGATTTTATTCAAAAAGTGTATGCTTCCCATTTTGTGCCTTACAATTTTAAAAATAAGATTTCATGTTTATACAGTGGAGGTTATAACTTTTCCTCCTTTGAACCTGGAAATTCCAAATCTAAGTAGGCTTGGATTTTGAAAACTATTTCTGACTCTTTTGCAAACTACATTAATGGTTCATCTAATAATATTCCTTTAGTTCAAAGTACTGCATTTCATCACAATCATAAATTTAGTAAGGAATAAATGAAAAACAATGAGAACCCTAGCATGCATGCCTTTTTCCAATATTTGAGAATAAAAATAATTTCTAAACAGTAGGTGACAGTGAAAGACATCTCAAGTATTTCTACCAGTATGAGATGAAAGAAAGTACATGTCACCAACGAGTTCTGCACATAACTCCAAAAAATGGATTCCCAAAACGATTAAGGATTTACTGTCATATTACTTTGAGACTTACAGGCACACTGGATGACGTGAGGCCCACCATATTCTAAAGCTGTGTAAAAACATTTACAGAAACATTTCGCAGGGAGGTTGTATGAATCATCTGAGAGGAGAAAACAAAGACGGGGAAACATGTTTAATCTGACTTGGCCATAAATTTATTTTCCCTCAATTAATCCATGTAATATAATGGTTCTCCTACAGCAGTGATCTAATAAAATGAAATGAATAAGACCCATAAACCTTGAATGAGATTTTAATTCAAGCAATAGTCTGCAAAGAATTAGATTAAAAACCTTCTCTTCAATCAAAATATAACATTCTGTACCTTATAGTATTATACATAGCGTTTTCCAGATTAAATTGAAAATAGAGACAATACAGAACAAATCCCCCTTCTTTCCTAGGGTTGAAGTAGTGAAAAGGCCCTACCAAAGAATTCATCATCATTATGTAACTTTCAGAATTTCAAAACCGTCAATGATAATCTTCAAAATTACAGGCAAAATTTTTCACGAATTTAATGCATCAGCAACACTTGTATCTTCCCTCATATGCTGAATTCCAAAAGTGAATCTTTGCAAATATGGCTATCATTTAGCATACTTATTGTTAGCATTTTAATTTTTCATTTTCAAGACAACTCAAACTTGAATAGTATGTGAGAAAACCTCCCTTCAAAATTGCAAGGGAAGCTCCTTCATCTAATTTACTCCTAAAATCTAAAACAAATAAACTAGATTGCTAATTATGGGCATTGTACAAATTATCTTTTGGGGGTTTTGCATGTAAACAAAATGCTTGAAAACAATATAGACCCATCTTTTTTAACTTAAAGATAGGAGCACACATGTGGAAGTTCTTTTCTGACAACGAGATTTTTTTTTATGCAACTGAATAAAAGCATGAACTGGAAACAAAACACTATTCGATGCTTAAAGTAGAGAGCAATGAATTAGTATTTAACAATAGGATTGATTTAATATAAGAAACATGCCACAAACAATACAAAACACAATGTGGGATTAAAGACAGCAATCCTTAAAAATGTACAAAGCTACTGATTAAGAATGGAGGACAGGTGTTAAGCAAAATTGAAACAAATCTTCATATTACTAACTTCTCAAACCTCAACACAATAAACTAACTTCAAAGTTGAATGAAAACTTCTGCAGCATAAATTTAATACAAACTCTCATTACTAACTTCAAAGCTGATTAAGAATGGGAGAGAGGTGTTAAGCAAAATTGAACACAAATCTTCTTATTACTAACTTCTTGAATCTCAAGACAATAAACTAACTTCAAAGACAAATGAAAAATCCTGTAGCATAAGTCTAACACAAACTCTTATTACATCTATATGCTCAAGGCACTTATTTGTAAGCTCTCTAAGAGAAACTTCTAGGGAAAAATAATAATATTTTAATGCTTTAAAGCTGCTTTTAGATCAACCCTATCTCTATCCTTTTTGAAAAAAATAAAAAAGCACTTAAAATAGCCTGAAATAAGCTTTCATTTGCTTTAAGATTTGCTTTCTTCCTTCATCAGGGTGCCTATGGCGGGCCGCCTAAGTCACAAGGTTTGAATTTGAATTCGAGTTCGTCAACATTGAAATTCAAATGAAGTTCGACAAGGAAAAAATTCAAAAAGTATAAAATTTGGATTAAATTCGGCTTATGTAATTTTTTATAAATATAAGTAATATATCCATACAATTGTCTAAATATTTTAACATTGATAAATAGACTTGAATCATTACAAAAAGATGACACATTTATAAAATATAAACTATAAGAAACATGTGAAATCATGATTGCGAAGATGTTCTTTTGTCAAAAAAGGTACAATAACAGTCAAGACTTTAGAACTTCAAAAAAGTTCCAAGTCATCAAGAGCACTTGGCTGAGATGCTAAATCATCATCATCTGTATCACTACTCAATTCATCATCTGCAAAGTCAGGCTCATCTGCAACTGGCACTACTATGTCTTCAAGAATTTGTTGTGAGGAAGAGTCCTTTGTTGATTTGTTCATGAGCAATTTTAAATTGTTGCGAACATAGACAAGATCTCCCAACTTTCCAGACAACAATTTATTCCTCTTTTTGGAATGGATGTGGTCAAAGCAACTCCAGTTTCTCTCACAAGCTGATGAACTTGCTCCCTGACTCAAAACTCGAATAGCAAACCTTTGTAGCTCGGGAGTTTGTGCTCCATAGGTCATCCACCATATATACCCAGGTACATGTGCCATGTCATATTTCGCTGTTGCCATTCCAAACAACCCCTCTCCTCTCTTGTATTCCCAAAATTGTTTTCTGATTAGTGCTGAAATTGTTTGATTTGATTCATACTTTTCAACGGCTTCTAAAAGCCCTGCCATAATTTCAATGTCACCTTGTCTATCAATAGAAAATAACTTAGGCTCCAAAAAGCAAGCTGCTGCATGTAAAGGTGTGTGCATCAATTTCCATCTGCAATCAACTATCTCCCATATCTCCATATATGCTGCTTCTACATTATTTAGTGCTTTTTGAATAGCTTCCTTACAACGATCCATGCTTTCATAAAGCATTCCAAGGCAAAGAGTGTCACCATCAACCATATGAAGCACGTCAACAATTGGTTCACATATAAGCAAAACCTTTGCTGCACTTTCCCAGAAATTGTTGTCTAGAATGATTTGCTCTATGTTCTTCCCCTTATGACCTTTAGAAAGCATTGAATGTTCCCACTCATTGGAACAAATAACAAACCTCAAAGCTATCTTTTCTTCAACCACTCTTTTCAAAGTGATATAAAATGAAGCAAATCTTGTTTCACAAGGCCTCAACAACTCCCTGGATGCATGCTGCCTATAAAGACTCAATGTGAGATGATGATTCCGTATGAAATTTGCAATTGCTCTCCCTCTATGAATAGCTTCATGTACCCATGGGAATTTAGCCAAGTCATGAAGCAACAAATCGAGACAATAGGCTGCACATGGGCTCCAATATATTTGTGGGTACTTCTCTGCAATCAACTTCCCAGCTCCCACACAATTTGCTGCATTATCAGTTACCACTTGAACCACATTTTCCACCCCTACTTCAAGAATGGCTTCCTCTAATATTTGAAAAATATACTCGCAAGTTTTCTTGTGGTTCATGGTGTCAATCACTTTCAAGAACATAACACCATCAGGACAAGCCACCAAAATATTAATCAATGGCCTTTGACATATATCCGACCATCCATCACTCAATATAGTGCAACCTGTTGTCCTCCAAGAGGCTTTGACATTAGCTAATTTCTCAGTCACTCTATCTTTTGACCTCTGCAAAAGAGTTGTCCTGATAGCCTCTGAAGATGGGGGTGTGTACTCTTTGCCAAACTCTGCAATTTTGTGAACTGCATTACGAAAATGTGGATTTCTCGCAACATTGAATGGAATAGCACTTGTGTAAAACAAATCAGCTACTGCATCATCCACCTGTTGTTTCTCTACTGGTTCCCAAAAGTTGTTCAATGTTCCACTCTCTTTTGATACTCTCACCGGCTTGGATAGACTAGAAGAGGAAGACATAACAGATGTGAATTTAGATACATCTTCTTCAATTCTTTGTTTCTTTTGTGCCTTCTTCATTTTTCCTACAATTGAAGTGGACTGCTCTTTCTCTCGAATAGCTCTAAGTTCTGGATAACATGTACATGGAACAACACCTCCACCTGCACCCCTTGTAACACCAAGCAAGTGGTCTATAACCCTTGTTAAACTTCCAACAAGAGTATGCAGGCATAAATTACAACTAATGATAACACCATTGCCTCAAAAGTTGATTTGTTTGGAGCCATTAAATGAAAATCTGCATGTTTCAAAAGAGAAATAATATTTAGGATTTAAAACTTTAACTATTTGACAATTTAACATAAATAAAATAATCAGATAAAATTTTACTAACATCTATTACCAAAAATTTAAAATACATCTAAACTATTAATAAACATGTATATTATTAAAAATTTAAAATGCATCTAAAATATAAATATATTAATAAATTGAAACATATAATTTATAATTCTAAATAGTAAATATAAATATATTTACGTTAAATAATATAAATAATAAAATATATATAATATAATAAACCTATCTTTAATATAAATAATAAAACGTAAAATATAATATAATATTATTTGATTTATTATATCATATATATTTTGTTATTTATATTATAAATTTATATTATTTAACTTAAATATATTTATATTTTCTATAAATTTATAAAATACATATAATATAATAAACCTTATATTTTATTATAATATTATTTATATTCTCTATAAATATATATTTCCATTAAATAATACATTATAAATCTGTATTATTTAATGTAAAAATATTTATATTTATAAATATATTTACATTAAATAATACAGATTTATAATATAAATAATAAAATACATTTAATATTTTCATATAAATATACTTACATTAAATAATACACGTTTACAATATAAATAATAAAATACATATAATACAATAAAATATAAGATTTTATTATTTATACTATAAATCTGTATTATTTAATGTAAATATAAAAATAAAAATATATATATTACAAACCCTAAAAACATTATAATAAAACAAACATAATGTAAATATATTATAATACAGATTTTAAACATTATTATAAAACAAAAAATTTACGCCAAAAAAAAATTACACAGAAGCGAAAGCCTACCTGGAAACGGCGCGACGGCGTGAGGAAATCGCTTGCAGGGAGCCGAGTGCAAGGTGTGTCGCGCGCAGAGGAGTGTCGAAGAGAAGTCTCGCACGTAGAGGAGTGACGGATGAAGGTCGCGACAGGCGGAGAATCTCACAGACAGAACTTCCTTCGTGCCTCTCACTTTCCAAACGCAAAGACGGCTGAAAAGAAATTTTTTTAATCAACCGTGATTCGTTGATCGCTGTGTGTTCGATTATTGTAGAGGGCATGATTTTATAAGAAAAAAACGCGTTTAAACCCTAAAACGCTTTTAAAAAACCCTAAAAAAAAACTTTTTAAAAATGTTTCAAGTCATCAAATGTTCCGTACGAATTTTATCCGAACTATAACGAATTTTTAAAATAAAAAATCAAATTCGCCAAAATTCGAATCTCAAGCATGAGATTCGGCGAACTATGTGACCATTAAATAGCCATGAGTTAAAATCTTTTTTTAAAAAAATACTTGAGTTTGGCGTTGGCCTTACAATTGGGCAATTACTTATCCTTGGCAGCATTTCTTTTGGTGGCAAGCTAAACAAAAGCGCAATTTCTTTATGTTTTAGACTTGTTTCTTAGCTAAGCAAAGTTTCTCGATATATTTGTCCCTTCAGTCACACTTTCCAACTGGTAATGTCATTTAAAAACTGCACTATACTTTATCTTTGGTTCTCCTTTGGTCAAGATGTTGTTTCAGGTGGAATTTGCCACTGACGATCAGCGATAACTACATAAGTTTTTAATTTATTACTTAGGTCGCCTTTCAACAATCCTTTGCCATCTCAGTTGTATTTTTTGAATGGTTACACCAAGCATAAACTGGGATTTCTTTGTATTTTTTAAGCCCTCATTCACTAGTCACAATTTCAGTTATCACTTGCCACTTGGTGTGCAACTCTGCTGATTTTGCTACTTGAAATCGACGGTCAAACTTATGTTCTTTAAATGTTTCCTTCATGGTGCGATTTACTAGACTTTCTGCCACCCTTAGCGCAGTTTCATCCTAGCACCGACACTTAAAAGTGGCAACATAACCTAAGTTATTTTGTGGTGTGGTTTTGTGCTTCTTCCATCACCTTGGGCAACATTTTGGACTAGCACGACCGTTCAAAAGGTGCAACATTTCACTAAGACTTGATGCATTTACTCTAGGCACGTTATTATAAGATCTCGACCACTTAAGTCACCATTTTATGCTAGCATTGCCACTGAGAAAGTGTGGTTTCCACTTAGTTCTTTTCATTTCTTCCTTTGACATGATTTGGGCTTGTTTCTGCCCTCCTTTACCCTTGCCATTGCTGCCATTCTTCCTTCAAGTTTAAAATCTTGACATTTCATCCTTTTCTTCTAGTGCCAAGCTCCCAAACCATTGAAAACTTGATCTCTTCCATTTGGCATTCCTCATTCACTAGCAATCTGCAAACAACATTAGCTTGACAATAATAGACCAACACTTGATAACTTGGCAATTTGACAAGGAGGACAACTTAACTAGCATTGGTAATATGATTAGAATGACATAGTTACTAATTACAATATAGACTGCAGGCAACAAAATTCGTAGGGGTAGTAATTTGGCATTAACACTTATGAAACAATTTCTTTGCAATTTCACATACTTTATGAGAAATGTAAGAGTTGGCTTTCCAATCATACATCACTCATCTATCAAAATCCCAAGGTCTTCCCAATAGCAAATGACAAACATCCATGGACATTACAAGCAACATCATCAATATAACACCCAATACTAAAAGTAAACAAACATGGTCAATTGACGAGAGAATCATGGCTCATTTGAAACCAAGAAATTTTATGTGATTGGATTTGGAAATCATGTCAAATTCAGGTTTTCAACAAGTTAGCAGTTGAACCACCATCAACAATTACCTTACATACATTTACTTGTCAATTACATCTGGTCAAAAAGATTCTTTTATTTCACCAATCTTCATCTTCTTCAAGTGTATCATACATCCTTTGAAGCATCAAGTTCTCCACTATTTCACATTCAAGTACAGTTGCATTTTCTTGTTTATTTCATACAACCAAGTTTCTATTTGCATTTTGAGGATTTTGTGGGAACTTAATCATAGAAATATCTAAAACATCTAATTTTAATCAAGCATCAACTTTTGTTTTACTATTAGGCGATTTTGGTAGGTTCCAGTAGTCTGTATGCAAGTCAACCAACTCTACATACCTTCTAAATTGTATATATAATTCTGAGAATTAATCCAAATAATATCATTGGTGTTTCCGATGTCTTTTTGTGTATGCTCCTGTCCTTTTTGTATGCTAGAGACTTTTACAGTATTAAAGCATTTTCTGGTTTATGAGCCTGATTCAAAGACGTAGCAGCTTTACACAAAGAAAAGATACATATTTGGTATCTTTTCTGTAGGTACTGTTATCTGCCATCAATTTATCAGAGTTAGTTATTAAAATTGGAACGATGAACTTTGTCAACTAAACCAGGAAGAATGCACCCAAAGCAAGTTCAATCAAAGCAAAAGCCAATTGTTTGTGCCATCAGTGAAAACGGCTGGTAAACTCACATAAGAGCCATTGAAGTTTCCCAAGACAATAGTGTTCCTTGTTTCTAATATGAGAGAATGCCTTGACATCTTTTAAGTTTTTAACAGAATGTGAAGATGAAATGAATCTGAAAGTTTTAAATGAAGAGGACAAGTGAAGATATTCCACAAAGCAGACACAAGCAGTAAATTCCATGTGGCAGCAAATGATATCAAAACAAGAGAAAAGTGATTACAGTTCCAAAAGAATGTGAAAGCATCCTCAATGTTGCAGCAAGATCCCTGTTAATATTGGACTCCAGAAACATTAAGATCCATATCTTTATACAGAGGTTTGGTGAAGAAAATGTTGAGACATAAGAACAAATCTTGGAGGTGGCCAAGTAGAGATATAAAGTTTCAAAAGAAGTTGCATTGGAAGCCAAACAATATCAAAGGTTAAAATTTCGTTCAATCTAAGATGAACTCCATGAGTAGCTATTACACTGATGACATTTTTTTTGTAATAATTGCAAGTTAAAGGGGACTTATTTAGCACACAGACACCTATATAAGGATGAATGCAATCCATCACTTTGTGGCCATCCTTTTCCTTTCAAATAAAAAAATAAAGTAAAGCCTTGAAAGTAAAGTTAGTTGGCAAAAGGAGGGAGTTTTTGTAAGTTCAAATCTCTTCAAGTCATATGTTTTTTGTTTTAAAAATTATAACATTCTCAGGAAAGTGAAAAAACTTATGTACTATGAAAGGCATGGTGTAGTCTGGTTGATAAGTTGGATGGTTTCAAACACAATGATCTTGAGTCCTAGTCGTTTGATGTCCAAATCCTTATCTGTGACTTATGCTTATTTTAATTTTTAAACGATATATTTTTTGAGTAGTTGTTTTTCCATTAAGGAGAGATTTTTCTCATCTGCATCTTGTGAAAATATTTTTCATTTATACAGTCAAATTTGTAATACTCGTGAAGTTCTTGCAAGTGATAAGTTGTAACTTAGAAAATTTGGTTCCATATTAAATTTTTGAGTCCTTAAGTCATTGTGCTTCTGTCTACTGAATCACGTTTGTTATCTCCAAGTCAAGTTTTAAAAGTTGTGAGTCAAACTGGCAATAATAATTTGGTTTTATGAAGAAAGAAGGAGAAAGTTGTCAAAGATGATGTGTTTGTTTGTTGCTTAATGTTTCATTTTTCGAAAATGGGGAAGATGAAACATAGACAAGATCACACAAATAAAGCTAAGCTTATAGGAAATGATAACATGAAAAAGTAAGTCATAGATGACAAGAATGAGCTATCAAGTCATGTCAGCCACGAAGAGAGCAATGGAGACATAAGACAAAAAATACTTTGAATTTTGAATAATAATTTTCAAAAAATTGTCAAAGCTATGAGAGAATATAACCAAGACAAAGATATGTTCAAGGCATCAGTTATAGAGAACCTATTTAATGCCTTAACTAGGCTATATGTGCTAAAGGATGGTGCACAAAAGTTAAAGGAACAAAAATAACAGCTATCTTAGAAGTTGTGCAACAATAAGTTATAAAAAATGAGTTATTGAAGAGTTACTAATATCCTCTTTTTAAGGTTTGATATTGCTCCTAAAACTAATAATATGGTGGATGTTACCCAAAATAAAAAACCAAGAGTGATTGTGACTCTCCATATAATATTGATGTTGTGACAAATAGTGATGATGGGGATTCCGATTTATTTAATGAAGCCCAAGATAATCTTGAAATTTCTTTTGTTTATGATGTCAAATTGTCAATCACCATATTGTTGATATTGATAGCATGATGTTGATGAACATGCACATGTTGATGCTAATAATAGTCATGATAATGGCATAGGTGTGAAAACGGGATTGATTCCACATGCATGAAGACAGTGGACTTGGATGGAAAAGGCTTAAGGAACCATGGGCAAAGGATAAAAAATCCCATATAACCCAATATAAGAGCAAAGTATGAAGGACTCCAATTTGATAGTAAACCAAGTAATGGAACCACAAAACTTGTGAAAGGTAAAATATATATAATTAGTGAGGCATCTACTTCAAATTCGGTTTATAAGAGATCAACAACATACAAATTATTATAAAGATCATAGTAAAATGATGGTTGCAGCTATCATGACTGACCAGGAAATGTACAAGAAAAATGTTGGCATTTACACTCACACAAATCCTATGGTTTAGCAAATCAAAGTGAGAAGACATGTAGGAAAAACAAAAATTGGAGTACCAAATACATGTTGATCGTGATTGATTAAATGTGATTGGATGGCACATAGTCACAAACCTAATAACAAAGAATTGTTCCCATATGTTTTCCAATATGAAAAGAAATATAAAGCTAGAATAGAGAAGTATGCACTTGATGGTTTTGGGTAAACCATATAAAACCATTGAAGATGATTAGTTATTCATGTCAGAACCATTGAATGAGTTTTAGGAATGGTTTGGGGTTAACCACTAGGAAAAACCTAAGTTTGCTATGTAGAGATGCCAATGGGAAAACTTGTGTAGAACTAGATAAAGACTCTGTTGATAGTGGAAACATATCTAGCAATAAGACCTAAAGCCAAAAGCCAAATCTAGGGTTAGATGCTAGAGCAAGAAGTAGAGTACAATCTAGAGATCGTGTCAGTGCCAACACCAAAGCATGAGTTAATAGAGCAAAAGCAGCTAAGGAAGCAATCCGCACTGGATGAACCAAAATTTGGACCCAATCTAGGCAGCCCATTATTTATCAAACAGGTCTACAAATCCTACCTACTAAACTACATATACCATTGAGGAAAAGCACAAATCACATTACCTTGGAGTTTCTGATAAATCCTTTTTGGTGTGTTAAGAGTCTTTTAATAAATAGCACCATGGCCTTTAACATTACACAGATAATATAACAACAGCCAATCCAAACCTTTGAATCTTCCACCTTGACCACTCCTTCAAATCCTCCATAATTTAAAGAGACTTTTTTTCATTTGTGGTCCTTCACATTTCTTTGTTTGCAAGGCAACCATTACTTCTATGATTTCTGAAGTTTGAGCTAGCAATTTTTTTCTTCGTGCCCCTTTCTCTTATCTGGCTACACTTATTCCAACCTTTGAAGAATATTGGAAGTTTTCATCCACTAAAAGTGAAATTGGCATTAATTTTTAGTTTTTGTGGGAATTCAACTGTATATTCTAAGTCATCTCAAGTTTCAACAATTATCATTTTCATGAGTAACCATTTCTTCAATGACCTTCCTCTCATGTATGACAGTAATAATCAGAAGGCAAGGCAAACCAAAAAGCACCTGAGCACCTCTAAGCAATGTTAGTAGCACTAAGAAGAAAGATGTGGACACATCAATCCAAGCACTTGCACCCCAAATCTTAGAAGTGCTTCACTGGGCTCCTTTCCTTATGACTATTACCAACAAACATGAGAGAAAGATACTTAAATGACTGCTCAAGAAAAATTATTACCATAGAGATGGCTTACAATATATGCCAGTTAAAAACTATAACTATGGAAGCTCTAATTGTTAAACAAAATTTGGCTTTGCTAATTCATACTTGATTTCTAGTCTCAACCTGTTTACAAATCTCGCTGTAACTTGCTCTTCATTTTCCTGCATATTAGTCTTAATCAACAATCTCATCAACTTCTGAGTATGTTGTTACACAAGTAAATCTATTTTTCTCAAATTTTGGAACTCCTTAAATAGTTTCTGGCATTTCTGCTGATAATTTGCTTTGACATGCCTTCAAATCTTGTCCCATAGTTTGATCTTATCATTTTGCATAGTATTCCAACAAATTATAGCATGGGATTTTTATATTGGGCAGGATCTTCTTCATGAAAGTTTTTCATGTCAAAATAGCTTTCCAGCTTCTATATCAAATCTAATAATAACTCAAGGTTCAATTCCCCCTTAAATTCTGAGACCTTTGCCTTAACTTTCTCTCCCTGCTTAGAAACAGCATCAATCAGTCTGTCCATGGAATCTTTTCTCAGTCTGGGCTCATGTTGATTCACTCTTCTTACTCATCCTGGTGCAGTCCTACCTCAATAGATTCTAATCTTCTAGATGTTTTTTGTTCCATGTTTTTCTTCTTCATGTTCTCTCCCGGACATGTATGCATTCCAGTTTGAGCCATTGTCTGCAGTGCTCTGATACCAGCTGATCTAGCCTAAATTTATTTTCAGGTGGTAAATTTATTGATATAAAATTGAACAAAACGACTCAACCTGGAACAGATATATAAGTTTCAAGAAATATTATGCAACAGAAATCAGCTCAAAAACCTTTCCTTCAATCAATTTCTAGCCTATAAATAGCATTTTCCAGATTAAAAAGAAAATAGAGGGAAAATAATACAAATATCCCTTCTTTTCCTGAGGTTCAAGCAATGAAAAGGAAAACAGACTGAGTTTTCCCAAAATCTAGGAATGAAGACCCTGGAGAATCCTACTTCCTGTAATTTATATCCCTCTGCAGAAAATTGGTAAAAACAAACAATTTTGTATGTCCAGAAAGTCGATACAAACTACTGGAAGGTAAAATTCTCCTCTTTGTAACTGCGTTAATTGCCTCCTTGTTGGAACTACACCAGACAGGGATCTAAAATACCTAGAAAGCCTTTGTTTGAATCCAAGCATATGAATGACAAGAAATAATTTTTTAAACTAATCTCCCTCCAAGTGAGGTGTCATAAAAGTATAAGTGATCCTTGTACCAGTTTTGTAGACCTGTGAAAAAAACTTCGAAGTCAAATAAAAAAATTACTTCCTCTATTGAAATTTAGTGATTTCTGAAGAATAGAAAATATATGGCAATGAAAATAATGCTGGGAGGACACCCTGGAAATTTCACTGACAGGTTGGGACGCATGGGTTAATGATCAGGGTACCCTAGCCATGCTAGCACGGTGGCTGTCACCACATGAATGTGTAATGGTTCTGTTTTAACTTTTTTGTAGTGTATCAAGCATAGATAAATATTTTTAATGGTCTGAGTTCTATAGTTTTGAGCTTTGGATACTTTCTTGAGGTTTTAAACCAGTCTCTATGAAACTTGTTTGCCACAAACAACACAATTTTTTCCATATCAAATAGCTGTGTACTTATCTTTTATAACATAGTTTTACAGAAAAGGGAAAAATATGTCCTGCAATAATTCTCTGCAGCAGAAACTAGAGGATGAGATGGAATTTAGGCATGATTTTTTATGTTCTTATGGTACAGTTAAAAGTGAGATGATGTATCAAGCCACATGGCAATCTGACCCTTCAAAAATTATACCATGAGAGTTGGGAGCACTTTGTACTGATAACTTGAATCTTGGACTAAATGTCAAGCAAATCTACTAAGTCCCAAATAAGTTTGATTATGCTGAGCTGAAATATTTCCTGTTTAAAGTAGCTCTTACAAAATACTGAAATTAGTGCAGAGCGACCCCTAACTTAGATTAGTTTTCAATGGAGTAAATGAAGTTCACTGGCAACTAGCAAATGGACATGGTGTAACAGGCAGGTTGACAAAATTTGGACACATGAGAAGATGTGTTCATTTCCCTTAGAAGACAGGGGCCCCAGTTGTGGCCTACCTTAAGACAACTTTGCCTTTGCGCTGCCATCTCTTAACCACTTCTGTTAATGATGAGCTAAGAAAAACCTATTCAAATTGAAATAAAGTTTCTTGAATCTTGAAAAATCCCCAGGCCTACATTAAGGAACTCCTCGAACTTCCTTTCACTTTGACAGGAAATATCAAATATACTTTATTTGAATATATCAGGCAAAATCTAGCAAGCCAAAGAGTGCTAAAATGGAAATTCTCAAATAACCAACTTACCCCAGAGTCAGCAAAACAAAATGCCATACTGCAAATAAGTGAAACCTGGAATCATCTTCTTTGTTACAATCTTTCATAAAGGAAAGATCTTGGTCTTGTATAGTTTCATCACCAATCTTTCATAAAGGAAAGATCCTGATTTTGTATAGTTTCATCACCATCAAGACGTACAGTATCCTTCTTCATTGGTTAATATTAAATGCTATTAATAAGAACATCCCATGAGTAGAAAGGATGTACAGTTATTTTCAACTAGAAATGTCTAGAAGACAGGATTTTAGTCCTGTTAAGCCGATATTAAATTGGACAAGCATTTCTCTTGCTGATAGGCAGATGTGACTGTTGGATTTTTATGGTTCACAAGGCTTGGATGAATTTTCCCGAAATTAGGTGTAATCCCCAGACATTAGGATCAGCTGGCCAGTGTGGGACAATGCATATAGTTGTGCTGAAGAATGCAGCCAGGCTTTGAACTCGAATGCCTTTATAAGTGTTGATTAGTGTTTCAGCCCTAAGCCTCACAGGTCAAAAGATCTAAACAGACCAGTGGCAAAAGATGTAGTGTTATAGTGATTAGAGAGTACCAATTTTTGCCTCTAGAACAAGCACGAGAATAAAAAAACCAACAACTAGTGAGGTTAGGAAAACTTTACTCACCAAGAGCTTCAACAAGCAGCAAAATCACTTTCCCTGTGCCACGATTTCGCAAACAAAAACAGAACCATTCCTTGAAGGATTCAAACACGTACACTCCTCCCTGTAAAAGGACATGGCCCCTCGTGATATATTCCTACGCCCAGGAATTCATCCCATACCAATAATTTTTCCCAAGTGAACTTATGGCTATTCTATGTCTCAATATTCAACAAAAGTGAAATAAACAGGTGCAATTAAGCAACTGAATCTTCAGAGGTATATAATTCAAAGCATAGACTTATCAGAAGCTTTCTTCAAATTCCAAGCAATTTACATACCTTGAGGAAGCACAAGACAGAACCAGACAGTGACCCCACAACAGCCATCAATGTGAGAAAACGGCAATTAAAAATTGTCTGCAATTTAAACAAATCCAATTAGGAAATCAATACAAAAGGAGAAAACAAAGATAAATAAAAAATCACGAGTTTATTTTTCTATATTTGTACTGACCGTCTCAATACGATCTTCCAAGTTGGGAGCATTTAAAGGAGGTGAAGTTGAAACTGTTCCTTCACTTTCCATTGACGAAACTAATGGGGATGACAGTGCGTTGATCCTCTTAGGCATCTCATTTTCCTTGCCCCTCAGGGAAAATCCCCTTATTGCAATTGTTGGATTCCTTAACACGATCCCTGAACGCCCCATACCCAATAAATCCACATAATGATGTCCTAATTTACGCTTACTGGAGAATTTCCCATCTATACCTACTCGAGGTTTCAAAAACCCATTATCTCTTGTCAATGGAAATTGAATTCTTGCAATGGCTATCACCATCTCTACGGTTTAGCGCTTCCAAATTAGTTTTGTTGTAGTGTAGTTGGTATTGCCAAGGTTAAGTTGGCATTTGATAAATAGACCAGAGTTTATCAAAGCAAGCTTAGCAATGCCAAGTTAGTTTTGTTCTATCGAAGATGGTATTGCCAAGGCTAAGCAATCATGGAGAGACGAACATTTGTGAAATATAGACCAGAGTTGATCTAAGCTAGCACATCTGCTGCTGACTGGTTTTGGATAGATCCTTGTCATGGTATAGATATTGTTCACATCACTAGTAAAAATAAGAATGAATCTCTTTTTGTTCCGATGAATTTTGTGTTTGATCAGGTTACTCATTGTGAAAAGCCTGCTGGATAGTGTTTCAGTGGATCACATCTATTGCTGGCTAAATGCCACAACCCCTGTCCACTTCAGCTGTCAATTTAGAGCATTGGGATAAGGTTTGACAGTCGAATGGATTTTTTTATTTTAGGATAGAATCCAGAGAAGGGACATTAGCTTGCTTGTAACTACTTTATCCATTGTATTTTTATCTTCTTATAAAAGGCATGTAGGCCTAGATTTTTTATTAGGTAACCTTGACTTTCAAGGAGAATGGCAATATGTTCGTCAGCTTTTATTCTTACGAGAATGAAACTTTAGCGGTACTTGCGATAAATAGACAATAATGATTACAAAGCACAATGCTTATCTCACAAAACCCACACTTATTCTTTGCAAGTAGAGTTCTATCATGAAGAACAATGTCAAAACAAGTCCTTCATCCATTTGGGGGTCCCAAACTGAAGTCATAACTCAATGTTGATTCTGAAGATATCTTGTAAGCTTATCCTCAAAGTTGGTGCCCAAAAATGGGCCCACTTAACTCAGCGTTCTAAAATATCTTATCATACAAAAATGTTAACTCCAAGATGCCAACTTGGGCGTCCAAGGTGGGTCCAAGTCAATCTTTGTTAACTAAAACATATCTCTCCATCAATTCATGCAAACAGGATGCATGATTGATCATCCCCACTTAACTGAATGTATCACATGTTATCTATCATGCAACTCAAGTCATTAGTCATGCATTCCAAGTCAACTGAAGTCAACTAGCATTCAACTGAAACTAACTACATGCAACTGAAGATAATTGAACTGAACTAAACTAAACTAAACTAAACTAAACCGAAACTGAACTGATATGAACTGAACTGAACTGATACTGAACTAAACTGAACTGATCTGAACTGAACTCCATGCATGTAAACATCAAACCCTAACTTCTAGGATTTTTATATGCATTACAAAAGTGTTATCTTTTCTCCAAATAGTTAACTTAACTCAAGGTGGGTTCCACCTTCCATGTGGGTGCCCCATGTGCTCCTATTTTGCAGGAGGTCTTCATGGGTGTCCCCACATGTTCCTATCATTTAGAATTAATTAAAAATGTCAATTTACATGTTCATTTCATTCGAATTTAATCTATTTCTAATCCTAGTGTTGGGGAACACTTTTTAAGGACTTAGGGGATATATGAAATAATGCTTAGGATTGCAATTAAATGGCATCTTATTCCCAACATTCTCCCACGTGACATTATACATTGTAATTATTCTAAACAAGGAATCATTATTATAAATCAAGTACATGACTCAAGGCCAATGGCCTTCCTACACCAACTAATCAATCCATGCCAACTTCAAATGCAACCTGCATAATCATGAAGCTCCAAGCAAATTATTAATACTCAAAACCAAGAGAACTTATCTATAGGAATTGGTTTCATAAGATAATCTGTAGCATTAATTAAAGTGTCAACTTTCTCAATTAATACCTTCCCACTCTCAACCATTTCTTGCACAAAGTGATATTGTACATCAATATGCTTAGTACGAGCATGATACATAGGATTTTTGGCTAAACACATAGCACTCTGACTATCACATTCAAGTTCAACTTACTTGCAATTAAAACCAATACCTTTCCCAAGTCTCTATAACCAAACCGCCTCTTTGGAGGCATGTGAAACCGTCGAGTGTGTTGAACTCACATCCAACCAAGGTGTAGGCTTCTTGGTCTTTACTATTGGAAAAACTTTTCTTACAAGTAACCATTCCAACATATATCTCTTACCATAAGAGAACTCAAGCCTCACCTATATCTCCAAGTATCCATGAGGACCTGTAACCAACCAATCCATGCCAAACTCCAAATGCAACATAACACTATTATGAAGTAATCAAGAAAATGATTAATGTACCCAATACTTAAGAGAACTACACAAGATCAATGTCAAAGCTCCAATCATGAATCAGGAACATAAACATGACAACATGATCTAACCATCTCCTACTAGGAGATCACATGCACCATAACATATATACATTCTGGTCTCAAGAGAACAAGTACCATGCCAAACTCTAAATGCATATCAAGAGTAAACCATGACATAATAGCAACCACTCTAAACCAAGAAAAAACCATACCCCCAATCACATGAAGATAACCTTACCAATGATGCATCCACGTCACTGCCAACAACTCCCACTGAACCGTGGTACGAGCTACACATGGCATCATGACTACCATCCTCCTCATGAAGATCACTCTTTAACATCAAGAAAAGAGTCATCACTAACATTTTTACATGAAATGATCAAAGCATGATTACCGCCATCTGAGGATTCCTCTGTAGAAGAATCATAACTCTTTTTCTTGTTCTTACAATCCTTCTTCACATGTCCCAGTTTACCACAGTTCCAACACTTTACCTTTCTTCGTCCTTCTGACTTACCCTTCCCTTCCTTGTCTCCCTTAGGTTCCTTTTTCTCAAGCCTACCTTTTACAAACAAGGCATCTTGGATTTTCATTTTAGACTTCTTCCTCATCTCCTCTGATAGGAGAGTAGGAATTATATTTTCCATCTTTGGATCTACACCACTACCACTGATAGCAACAATTAGATTTTCCCAAGATTCGGGTAAAGAAAAAAGTAACAAAATGTATTTATCTTCAGCTTCTAGTTTTACATCTACATATGCTAACTGACTTAGAATCAAATTAAAAGCATTCAAATGTTTTGCAACAGAATCATCATCTTCATCTTTAAATAATACAACTTTCTTTTCAAATACAACTTATTAGGAAGACTTTTGGTTTGATAGATATCACCTATTCTCTTCCACAACTTATATGCAGTAGTTTCTTCTGAAATATTCAAGAGAACAACATCAGCAAGACATAATCTTATGGTCCCTCTTGCCTTCTTATCAAGCTTATCCCAATCCTCATCTGACATCGTTGTAGGTGACTTTGTCTCATTACCAACAGCTAACCATTGATCTCTCTCTTCAAGGAGATCCTCCATTTTTAGTTTCTACATCTCATAATTAGATCCATTGAATCTTTCAATATCTAAATGAGAATTAAAACTCATTGTAACAAACTTATTTTCCAAAATCAGCAATAACACATTAGTAAAAGCTCCCGCTACAACCAAAAAAACCTTCAAACTTTTAAGAGAAAGGCATCCCAAACTCTACCCAACCGTTAGCTCTAATACCAAATGTTGAAAATTGAGGTAATTATGTAGCTTTAAAACTTGTAAAACTATTATACTATAGATCTAAATAAGTGTTCTTTGTTACAATTTCTTTGTGGATGATTATATGTTTAGATTCATTTTACCATTTGTAGAAGTAGATAGAAGATTGTAGAAGAATAAGACCAGAAGATAGAAGTTACACAACATATACCATGGAGAAACCCTTTTAGGAAAAAACTCCACCAAGAATCAATAGTGCTTGTATTATTTAACCTTAGAACAAGATTACACTAATTCTTTATCAATCCTTGCTTGAGATGCTTCTTTTTCCTTCAACAATTCTTTTGTCTTCTTCTACAAATGGTAAAACGAATCTAAATAGATAATCATTCACAAAGAAATTGTAACAAAGAACACTTATTTAGATCTACAATATAATAGTCTTACAAGTTTTAAAGCTACATAATTACCTCAATTTTCAACAATGTGTTCATTGATTCATAAAACTAAGTGCAAAAAGACATTTATTTATACTATTCAAAGCTACATGAAATAAATTAAATGTACTTCTACTCTAACTACGACTACTTACATAATTTTCCAACTTTATTACAAGTTATCTAGTCCACTTATTCTAATGTGATTGTTAGTTCAATTGACGATTACAATATTATAATTAAATTATAAAACTAAAGCTACATAATTACCTCAATTTTCAACAATGTGGTCATTGATTCATAAAACTAAGTGCAAAAAGACATTTATTTATACTATTCAAAGCTACATGAAATAAATTAAATGTACTTCTACTCTAACTACGACTACTTACATAATTTGCAAGCTTTATTACAAGTTATCTAGTCCACTTATTCTAATGTGATTGTTAGTTCAATTGACGATTAAAATATTATAATTATCCATTAAATGTTTACTCACAGGATGTATTCCAATAGACTATGAGAGTAAACTGGAATAACTTACAAAACATAACATATGTACTAGAAGATAATGCCCAAAATAATCATACTTGTCTTTATTGATAGAATGTATGCCAGTACAATTGAATAACATTAAGACTCATAGCAACAGTAATATCTGACTACATGACTCGAATACATATAGTACGCTGGCGGTGGTTGAAGGACCAACTGTTGCGTCCCTTCATTACACTAATTATTTCATCAGGAATTTAATTATTGAGACAACTAACATGACAAGTACATATAAAATATTAACATTAACTAAAGTCTTATTTATTTATGAATCACAACCAATTGAGTACACTCTCGACTAACTAAATCATCCCACCCACAAAGTAGTCATCTTTTAGACGGCTGAAAATTAAAAACAAGCTAGCTAAGTCTTTGTCTTTTTCATTTAGCTAACTCTCCCTCTCCATTGCCATACGTTGTGCATCCTCCAGTTGTGTGTCCCTCTCCACCAACTGTCTATCCCTCTTGCTCAGGACTGCATTTTTCTTGACCAACATCTGGTCCTTCTCTTCTAATTTCCCTTCAAGAGTGGCAACTCTCATCCGCTCGACAACCATCACTTGAGCCAACTGAGCCAACACTCTATTTCTCTCAGCCAGTACTTGATCCTTCTCTGCCAACTCTCACTTGGTAGTCTCTGTCAGCTTCATAAGCACCAAGATCCTCTCGGTCTCATTTACCACTAAGGAATCATGTCTCATGTCCAACCTTGATGGTGTTGTGCATGACCACGAGGTTAGGTGAACTGACTGTGATGTCGGTGACTTTGGTCATGAGGCTGGAAGCTTTGGTTGTACTGTGGTGGCTATTTGCACTGGGATTTGGTAATTCAATTGAATCTGATGAGGGTCTGGGGGCAACGCCCCTTGTGAGGTGTTGGAACCAGAATTTTCATTCAAAATTCTAAGGTTTTTATCATGTGAAGTCAAAAAATTCCCTTAGCATTTTCATAAAATCTCACTTTTAACATCCATAAAGTCAGTATAGCCTTTTACCACCATACTGCTGCCATATTGGTTGTTCTATATAGTCCATACATCATACCTCCTTATCGTGGCCTTTTGCAAAATGACCCGCAGTAGCACGGTAAAAGAGCTAATCTTATATTCTCTTACCACTATACCGTGGAGGGTTAAAACCAAGCTCACGGTAGAGCGGTATAATAGTGAGTACTTACAAGGGAGACCGTTATACCGCGAAGGATTGGAATGCAGCCCGCGATAGAGCGATGTAGGGAGGAACAGTAATAACAATTGGAACTACTATACCGCGGAGGGTTAGAACAGAGCTCACGGTAGAGTGGTATACAAGGCCAAGCACTAAGGGGACACTGTGGTACCGTAAAGAAGACTAAAGGGGTGTGTGGTAGAGCGGTATGATAAGACAAGGTAACAATATGTACCATAGTACTGCAGGAGGATAAAAGGTGATGAGAGGTAACGCGGTAATCAACCGTTGGAACATTTAATGAATGCCAGTCACATCAATCAGCTTCAAAATATGAAATTGAGTTCAACATGAAGGATTTGAATGATCAAGAATTTATGATTTAGGAATTAATGTGGTGTGATGTGAAAATAAACAAGGTAGCTTGAGAAATTTTTCGTTTGTGGTAACATAAACTAAGTGTAGGAAAGCTCAAGGTGCAACAGTGAAAGGAGTCCTTCAGGGCGAGTTGCATTTCAGGTAAGCTTACTCACTACTCATTGAATTTTTATAATGGCGTCAAAGAAAATGGAAGTAGGAGCTAAGAAAGAAGAAAAACCTAGTAAAACTTCTTTGCAGTTGCCATTGCTTGCTTTGTTACCTAGTTCAATTGACAAGGGTCCAAAAAAGGTCTTCAGGGATTTAGCTCATGGGTGTAGGGACCCTGTTATTCCACATTCTGGGTGGAACTTATATTGGTATTTTTATAGGAATAGAAATGAGATGGTCCCGGTATCAAACTCGTGGACTCTTGACTTGGCCAAATTGATTGTTCTGAATATTTTCATTGATATTGAATTAATTAAATCCTTGGCCAATAGATACCATGCCCCAACAAAGACTTTCAGGCTCCTAGATGGTGGGTGTTTAGTAGATGTTTCAAGGGAAGCCGTTATTGAGTGTTTTAACCTGAAAAAACAAGTTGTTACAGAAGTGGATTTGGGGAAATTGGAGCAAGAGTACAAAAAGTTAAGGAGAACCTACAGGAGTGATGAGCTTCTCCTGCACATGAAAAGGGGTGACAACAATAGAGTGATTCCTATCCCTTCCTCCAAAGTAGAACCTTTTCTAGTGTCTGATTTTCAATTTTATTTCAAGAATACATATCATGCACTATGTCAGATTCTTCGAATAGATGCAGAGGACAACATGTCAATAGGGTTGATGAGGATGGCTATGATCATTCAACATTTGGAAACAAATGTTGAATTTGATTTTTCCTCTATAGTTGAAGAACAAATTCATAAAGGCTTGTTACAAGTTAAAGAGGCTAAGGCTCCTATGTCTTTAGGAAATATTCTTTATTATGTCATTTGATTTTGTATCAGAATGAAACAAAATGAACCTGGAGGATGAAATTATGTACACAAGAAAATGGAGTTAGACTTCCTATACAAAATTGGTGCTATATTTGGGATAGTAGATGCAATGAAAGTAATTTTGTTGTGTTTAGAGATGATTTTGTAGTTAGAATAATTGTTTCCCTGGGTTTTTCAACACCAAGATTGCCATAGTCTTTAATGAATGTCATGAGACCAATGCAATACAAACCAGACCAAGGTTTTACACACAATTACGTTGATTGGTTCTTAATGCCAAAGCATACTATTATCAGGGTGTACAGTTGTGAGCAGGCACCACACATTTTGCCAAAATTTGTGCCTACAAGAATTTGTTTTTTGGAATTTATGTGGCAGATGTTCTGGATGGAGCATGACCTAATGAGAAATCAGAGAAAATGTACATTTTTGTCTGATTTGACAGTGTTTGAGGAGTTGTATGTGGGATCAGACATGCTAGAGGAGCTTCAAAGATTTATGAGGGTCAATTGTCCTCTCAAGTTCGAGAAAGTAAGAGTATGTGATCCAGAGGGTTACATTAATATGATCAGAAGGACTTTGCTTACAAAGAAGGCCATATTCCATCTTTTTGATCCTGAAGAAGATGTGATAAGAAATTTTGTATACTTTAATGATGTGTTTCAAACTAGGAAAAAATGGTTGATGATGATGAGATGGGAAGAACATAAGAAGGAAAAGAATAAGAATTTCATGGGCTTCTATGCTAATGAACCTGATCTTTTAAAGAGGATGCAGCTGATCCATGAAAAATTTGATGGATTTTATAAGATAGCTTAGGATGAAGGGTTGGTTCCACTTCCTTCACCCCAACAACCATCACAAGAGGCATCCATATCCCAAACACCACCTTCATCACTCATACATCCTTCTCCTCCATCTCCAACACATGAGCCTCCAGCCAAGAAACAAAAAGTTGAGTCACTAGTTGATTAAGGATCAAGTGATGATGAACATGAGGCAGTTGTAATTTTGATTGAGATGAAAGAAGTAGCAGAGCAGCAGAGGACCCAAGAGCCTCATGATCCAAAGATCAAAATATCAGAGGAGGTTGTTGATGAAATAAAGGATGATGAAAGAGTAATTGGCTCTCTATGGTTCATGGAGGATGATGGTTTCATTCATATAAGGGAATTCAAAGATTTTTGGATCAAGATGAAAGTGAGACAATTTGTTGACAAGTTAAAGATTAATCTCATTGGTGCTGATGATTCAAAACAAGCTGAAGTTCAATCCCAGACACTGGCAGAGTTAAATATTGACAATATCAATGTTACCCCCCAAGAAGCAAGGGAATTGGTGTTGAAGAGTAAGATGTTGATCATACCGGGGATGGAACTCTCTAAGGTGTTTCTTTTGGATCAAATCATAGCTCATGATGATCCAATGTTGGTTGCATAATTTGACTCAGAAGGAGTTTCAGGAATAGGCTACAATCCTACCACCCAGACCCTTGCCTTGTGGACAAAACAAAAAATTACAAGGAAGCCTAGGCTTCTAGATGTGGTATAGGAGATGAGAGGGTCTACTATGGTGAGGAAAATGAAAGATACAACTCCAACATAAGTTGCAACCATGACTATGCATTCAACTATGTTTACAAAAGATGTGGTGGAAAACATGGAGAAGAAAATAACCATGTATGAGAGAAGACTCAAATTGTCAAATGATGAAATAAATAAGTTGTTTATTGAAAATGTCAAATTGAAGCAATAGTTAAAGCAAGCTACATATGTGAAGGGAGATAAAATAATTGTTTATCACCCACTTGCTCAAGCTGAAGACCCACAGATTTAACAGATGAAAGAAGAGATTGAAAAATTGAAGAAACATAATATGGATGATGTCAAGCATTACATTTTGGATACCTTGAAAGAAATATTGAAACACAGAATTGAAGTATTGAAGGAAAAGATAAGTGGAGTACATGAAGGTTTCAGTCATCTAATGAAAGCCTTGGAGGAAATAAATGCTAATTTTCCTATCTTAGAGGAACTTCATAAAAGGTGGCAACCCACTTATCATATTCTAACTAATCTTTGCAAAGCAACACAAAGGGATCTAGATGCTCCTCTGAGACTCAAGCCTATTCAAGAAATGGTGAAGGGGGTGATTGAGGAACACAAGTATGTAATTGACATGAAGAATAAAGTTGCGAGCAAAAGGAATGCATTTGACTCAATAAAACACGGCTTCAGCCCTTTGATCATTAAAGGTGATGGTCAACTAAAAGATGTGGATGAATGGAAGAATGAGTTTGATCAAATGGTTCCTTAGTGCTTGACACACATACAAAGTGATGGTGATATCAGTCTTGACAGGTTACATATCTTGCTTGATGGCATTATAATGTTGGACAATAGATACACAAAATTTGTTGCAGATGTCAAAAATTTGCTCGATAATAGATGGAGAAGCCACCTTATGAATTTCATTGCTGCACAAGGGTTCAAGGGGTCGAATGATTTGACAATAAGCAAATGGCAGGAAAAGTATCTGGGCTCGGATGAAGATTAATCATCATCAAGAAAATTTCATCATAAAGTAAAAGTCTTGCACAGGTCTTAAATGACCACGGGCTTTTACTCGAAGATTAACGGATTTGTGCATGTTAGTTGTTAGTTATTTTAGTTAGATTTCATCTTCTAATTATGTTATGTTACCAAAATTCATGTCCTTTGGTCTGAAGCTTGTTGCCTCTCATATAAATAAGAGAGACCAAGACCATAAGGAGGTATTAGAAGATAAGTTTAGACAAAAAAAAGTAGGCAAGTAGGGGTAGCAACAATGCTTTTATCAAAAGAGACTCTGATGCATGTGTAAATTTTTAAGAAGTTAATGAAAAACACTAATTCGGTGGCGTTATGATGGTATCAATTGTTTGTTGAGTTAATTGAAGATATTATCAGGTTGTCTCCAAGGTTGATATTTCTTTGTTATTTAAATTGATATATCAAGTATATACTCAATTTATCAATGCACATTTGTTGTATTTGTGCAGTATGATTAATTGGTTCTTTCAAGCAAAGATTAAATCCTTTTATTCATTCACAGTAACTTGGAAGTTTCATTTGGATCATTAAGAAGAATCTGGTAATTACATTCTCGCATGTTTATACAAGTTATGAACTAGTGTTGATATGCCAAACAGTTTGAGTTTCTGCCAGGAGTGAGCCACTCATCTTAGGTTTTCATTTGACTCCATATACCCAATAAAGCACTGGTCTCATATAGTTCATCATTTAGTTTCATCCATTTTATTTTTACATCTATTAACTAAACATATTAGGTTTTACCTTGATATTGCTTATACAATCTATACCAAAATAGGAATTCATTTATCCACTTCAAATTGCCATCGTGGATAGATTACTTAAGAAATAAACACACAATTCAAATTTGCTTCATTCACATAGGTTTACCCACCTAGGTCCGGCAGAACCTAAAGAGTAGAAGGTTCAAATTCATTATTTGGCCTTGTACGTTAGCCAAAAACGTTGTGAGAGCTTGGCAACCTCTCGTGGTTCAAACTTGCGTTTTTGAGACCTAACATGAGGGTCTGGGGGCAGTTCCCCCAACGGGGACGAGGGGCAGCACCCCTCGCAGGGTTTTGGGGCAACGCCCCCAACGAGGTCAAGGGGTAGCACCCCCGCCGTCAAGACCAATTTAAGGCTTCCAAAACCATACAAAACTCCATGACGCACCTCATTTTCATGATTTTTTGAGTGGCAAAAAATAATGTTGAAAAAGCTGGAAAATATAGATTTTGCATTGTTCTTATACGTTGTTTGTACTTGTACCTTTACTTGGTGTACAACTTTTCTACCTCCTATTTCATGCTCGTCAATTTTCCTTTTAATATTTGTATAGCTACTTTGTACTTCTGACATTGTACTACCTTTTTAACCTTAAAAAATGGTATGGTTTGTTTGGTGCTTCTTTCCCCATATGACTTTGCGACATGCTTTGTTTCTATCGATTTAACTTGTGCTCCTCCACTCTAAATGCTCACGTTGAGACCCTTATTGTTGCACCCAATTTTTGTACAAATCTCCTTTTATTGGTTCATATGACCTTTAAATTTATGATTGGTATGATTTGCAACTTGTTCGCTCATACAGATTCCTTCTTATTATTTCGTACGACCCTGATATCTACACTCGAGTCCCTAACAACTTGTATGACCTTTTCTTCTCTCTTGTACAAAATTTTTATGCCTCTGCTGGTCACACACCTAGGTTTGATACATCATACGGTTTTTTTTGTTGCTCTTCTCCACCTGTGCGGACTCTTTAACAACTCTTCTCGTACAGTTGGCTCCTTTCCGCATATGGATATTTGAATGCCTCGTACGAACTTTTTCTTTGTGTTCTTGACTTGTACGACCTTGTTCTCTCATATGAAATCACTCTCCTCCTTGTGTCATATGAAAGATTTGCATACTCTTCCAAAGGTTTATCATACGTTTTGATCACTTGTCCATTTCAGTTCCTTTCTTCATACGTTGTTTCTCTTGTGTGACCTTTTTCTTTTGTTTGCTTGGTGTCTTAATCTGTCATCTTCTTTGTTCGACCTATGACTCTCCTTAGATTGTACAACCTTTATTTTAATAATGTCTTATTTTTATCTTTTCCCATTTTGAATTTTTTAAATTTTTAATCTCCTTCCCTTTTAATTTTCCATCTTTTCTTTTCTTTGTCTCTTTTTTCTCTCATCTTTTTTTCCTCTCTCGTCTCTTTTTTCTCTCGCCTCCTTGTCTCTTTCTTTTCTCTCGTCTTTTTTTCTCTCTCCTTGTCTAATTTTTCTCTCTCTTCATCACCTTCATCTCTTTTCTCTCTCTCTCTCTCTCTTCATATATTTTTCCTCTCTCATCCATTTTTGAATTTTTGAATTGTTCTACTTTATTTTTTTCATTTTTTCCAACTTCCAACTTTTCCTTTATTTTTTCATTTTTTTCATTTTTTGGCTTTGACACAATTTTTTACCTCATACTTGTTCAAACTTGTGGGTTGGCATATCGTCCAATTCTAATACTCTTTCTTTGTACTATTTGTACTCAACCGGGAATGTTTGGTTGGACGTGCCCTTCTCTTCTTCTTGGGTTTCTTCAATCTGTAGCATGTTGCACTCTCGATGGAACACCTCACAATATTCCATTTGCCAATAAAATAGGTCATTCAGCAAACTTGTTTCATCCTCCAAGTAAATCTCGAGTTCAAGTACGCCATCAGTATTCAGTTCTATAGCTTTCCTCCCTTCATCAATATCTGACTCACCTCCGTCCAATTCTAATTCAAAGGAAGCCAATTCTTCGCTCACAACCTAGTTCTTCAAGTCAATGACGTAATTCTACTCGTTGCTCTCAATCAAGAGTGTGGTCCTCTTCCAATTATGATTCACCTTGGCGGAAATCAACCATCCTTGTCCCAACAGTGCGTCATACACCTTCTTCTGTAGTGGGATGACAACGAAGTTCAACAACAACTGTTGCGTCCCGATAGTCACCTTTTGTGCCATCAATATTCCCAATGGCTTGATGTTTTGTTGGTTGACACCCACTAATTGGAATGTCAATGGCCAGAGTGTAGGCTTCCCAAGACTCTTCCACATGTCTTCGGGTAGTATGTTGACTCCCGATCCTCCATCAACGATAGTGTTTGTTAGGATTTTCCCTTTGATCTCCATTTGTACGACCACTGGCATCTTCTCGATGTTTCTGTCAGCAACATTGGTTCGATGGTTTGTTCATCATAGGTGGTTATTTTTCTATCAATTTTTTCCTTCAGCCTTCCTGTTGTTGACGTTGGTCATTATCAACGACGTTCGTGATCGCTTGTCTGAACTATGACATAGTATGGAGAAGGTCAATCACCTTTATGGGTACAATGGTCTACAGTACCTTTTCGTACAATGTTGTTTTCTGCCTCTGAATGCTAAGAGGTGTTTGGGCTCTCCAGATGTCCTGTTCTCCTTCATCATCACCATTTCTATCTCTACTTTTGCTTCCCTCATTCTTTGTTTCTCTATATGTGGGTTTGGGTGGGTGGCCTTCTTCATTTGTGCCCTAGTAATCACCAATACCTCTTGCTCTTCCACACCTAACATATGGATGCCTTTTTCCTTGGGAAATTCATTGTCTTCATGATCACTCATTCCACACCACTTGCATAGTCTTCCCCTTGAACCTTGACCGTTCTGGCATTCCTTGGTGAAGTGGCCCCATTCATTGCACTTCCGACATTATATCATGGGCCTTCTTTTACCATCGTATTGTATCTTGCTTCTCAATTTTTTTTGCTTTAGTAACCTCCAGGGGATGCATTGTTATTGTACTAGGGCTTTGTTGGTGTATTTGGCAATGTTCACGGTTCTCCTTGAGTGAAGAGTATTTGCATACCCCTTACTTTTAGATTGTATGGGAATTTCTTGATGGAATGTCCTATCACATGGCAGATATCGCAGAATAGCTTTCTCGAGCAATTTTCCTTTGTGTGATCTTCCCCCTTGCAATCCATACACCACAGTTCTTTGGCCTTCAATTCTTTCATCATTCTCATCATGTCCTTCCTCAATGCTTGTAAGGTCTTGGAATCATCGTCAATGTTTTCATCCGTACTCTCCTCATCGTTTGTCTTCCTTTTCCCTTGAGAGGGTGTTTTATTTTCACTCTCTATATCCATCGCCCGATTGTACACTTCATTGTACGATGACGAGGGTACAACTTTCATTTTTTTCCTCAGCGATGGGAACAACCCTTCGATGAACCATCGCTTCTCTAGCTTGTCGATCATGATGAGTCCAAATAATTACTCATTTTTGTTAGGATTTATCATATGTTTGTTATTGTTACTATGGATTTTTAGCACCTGGTTACTAATACTTTCTGTGAACCCCATCTCCAACTTACATTAGCAAAGAAAACATTCAAAGTGTTAGATCAAAATGCAAGTATAAAATAAGAGTTCCCCATAAAATCCATCTGCATTGTTAGAAAATAAGGAAAAAGATGATATAATTGAGCAAATACAAACACTTGATCTTATGGGGGGATTGGTGCTATTTTGATATGGAAAATAGCCCTTTCCCAACCCCTTTAGATAAGCTAATGATAATGATGGACAAGATCATTTCTCAAATGAAGAGAGTGACCTTGTATGAGTGATTGTGGAGATGATTTGTGCAGTTGTGAACAAGATTAGTTCTCAAGCCAAGAGAGTAACCTTGCATAAAAGTTGTAGATGATTTTCTTGAGGATGAAGCCTCTATTTAAATATTTTCAAATGTTGGGTGTTGAAGAGGGACCAATGTGGGACTAAGAAACAAGCCAATGAAAAGAGGCCACTTGTCATCATGTGAGTGGTTGATGCATGTGCAAGATTTGGGAAATGTGCCCAAGAGGGGGGAAATTTGAATTCAAATTTGAGAGTAAATGCTGAGTGGGGGACATGTAAGAGTTTATTAATTGCTTTGTTGGATGTACATGCCCACTTGGTTTTGAATTCAAACTCTAGGGAATATTCCATGTTGAGTGAAAATGTTGATTTAATAAATCAATAAATTGATTTATTTGTGCAAGTGGCAATATCTAGAGAATGCAAGTGGTTAGGATTAGCATTTAATCAGGATTAGGTTAGTTTAATGATGATTAGGATGAGTTTGACTTTTCATGACTTAAATATTTGATCTATTTAAATCAGAAAAGGAGAAATATGAATTGGATTTAATTAAATAGATGTTTGATTTATTTAATTAAAGGGATGATGATAGGATCAAGTTTGATTTATTTGATAAGATTAACTTGATTTATTTGTTGAATGGAATATGATTATACATGATGCTAATTTTGTGTGTCTACATTTTTCCCCTCTTTGAAGCAATGTACTTGTTGCGTTGGTTCAAAGAATAAACTTGCCGCGATCAAAAATTAAAAAAAATTCTGATTTTTTGGATGCCCCAGCGGAAAGAAGTATACTGGTACATTGCCCCCTTGAGAGATCGAGCGAAAAGATTCAAATTGAGGGTCGATCTCACGATAAAGAGGTTCAAGATGGATGGTTATGGATGATGATGCAAATGAGATGGTTTTAAGATGCTTACAATAACAAATCTATATTATCCTAAACAACTTAAATGATGATATGATGTGATATGGATGAGATTGATGATGTGATATGTTGTGATTATGTAAATGTATGATTTATGCAGATGCTTAGACTAACAAATCTATATTTTGATGATAATGCAAATGCAATGCATGTGAAATGATCGATGTTTCCTATTATGTATGATATGAATGATATGTGGTATGCTGACTATTTGTGGATGTAGGATGGATGCATTGGTGATGATGATGTTAGTGCGGAAATGAGATGATGACAAGAGGATCCAACAAGTCCATGATCTGACAAGACTTTATTAGAGATGATGATGATGATAGATGATGATGATGATGATAAATGATGATGATTTGCTTATCAAGGATTGGGATTTTAAAAGGGCTACTTACCTTATGTTTGATAACACATGTAGATACGATGCATCAAGGTATAAAGAACCAGGATGGCGTTGTACCTAGTACGATGGACTTTGACTCGACAAACATATAGGAGTATTCTTGTTCACACTTGACATACGGAAACCCTGCTAGGGCATACCTAACAAAGCAAGTATTCGCCAAGTTATTTTACAAGAACATCCAACAAGCACAACAAACAAAAGATAATGATTGTTGCCCCATTCCTATCTCTCTAAATCCCTCATTCGGATATCATTGAGAGGTCCTTGGAATGAGCGCAATAAGATAAATCAAAAGAAAAGATCAAGTGCGCAAACAAGTCAATGTTCTTCATATCTCTAGCCAAAGGGGTTTGTTTTGATAGGATAAGATCCAAAGTGATATCCAAAATGATGCCCATTGTCAGAACGATATATCCTAGGACATGCATTGTATAGGATGATGATGGTTTGATAAGTCGATTGATAGGTTGTGATATGAGGTTGATTGACATGTTTGAAAATGATCAAGAGTTTGATTTTGTTTAAAAGGTTTGTTGTTTGCTTTTGATTTTACGATTGAAGCTTGCTTTTGCTATTTGTTGTGGTTGTTTCTGTTTGTGTTGCCAAAGGATGAAGGTGATGATCAGTTAATTATGGATGATTGATTATTGCGGGTGCAAGCGAGATGAGGTGGATGGATTTTTTTCAAATATTTGGATGTTTTTGACGTTTTGAAATGTTTTGAGGCTATTTTTGGTGTTTTTGATTTTACAAATGTTTTGATTTTTTATTTTTTTATTTTTTTTGGATTTTGATGTCTCGGGGGCTGATCAAAGATGAGCCTTGCCTATGTTTAAGCTCGAGACGATGTAGTTTGGATTCCAACGTTTTTAATGTTTTCTATTTTTTTTTATGAATGTTTTTGGATTTTTCGATGTTTTGGATGTTTTTGGATTTTTGCATGATTTTGACATTTTGGATATGGACATGTGTGATGATATCAGTGCTCTGTTTAGGATTTTGTTGAAAACCAAGCTAAGGTTGATTGATTGGATCGATGGATTGATGATGATGAAAACATTGTTGAGGATACACAACAATGCAATGATTGATTGATCAGGATTAATGATGATAACATTGTTGAGGATGCACAACAATGCAAGGATTGATTGATCGGGATTGATGATGATAACATTGTTGAGGATACACAACAATGCAAGGATAGTGTTAAGCAACACAATGATATCCCGAGATGATGATTTTTTGATTGGATTTTATTTATCATGATTGATGAAGCTTGATTTGGAACAACAGATGTTTTGGATGATTTGATGTGACATTTGAAGGGTGTGTTAGATGCGACTGATATTGATTGTTTGGATCGATGCCCGACAAAAGATGAAGACTGATAAGGGATGTCTTCTCGTCAAAATATGCCATGGGCTAGTGATTTGGATTTTGGATCACAAATGCTTTGACCAATTTGGTTTCACGTTTTCCAAATGTTCGGATCACCACATAAGTTGGGGGACATAGACCAAGATTTATTCTCGAAGCAAGATGTACATATTTTCCCCCAGTGTCTAGCAATGTATGGAGTGTGATGGGTGGATTCCTGGATAGGTGTATGGATGGATGGATAAGGATAAGCATGCAAAGGATGCCAAGGATTATCTTGCGAGAAGATAAGGTGTTCGAATAAAGAATGCTCATTCAGATTATGCTTCATGGCTCAGATAATGCTGCATAGGATAGGATCAATGAAAAGGGCCCATGTCAAGATGTTTACCATAAGCAAGTGTGAAGTGTGCTCCAAAATTTCATCAAGATCAAGATAACTTGGATGATAGATGTAGATGGATGAAAATGGATTGGATAAATGGCTCATGGATGAGTGGATTTATTATGGATGGATGGATGGAATGCTAGATTTATTATGGATGGGATGAGATGCTTTCAACTAAAGTGGTGCACGTAAATGCTCGATTCTACACATGACGCCTGTTTTCCAAGTTTTCATCATGGTCTTGCCCAAAGCGTCGCCCATGCGGTTTTCACTAGAGGATGATTTTTTTTGTTTATTGTTTTCAATCCTTTTTCTAATTTTTTTTGGATTTTCATATTTTTTGATTTTTTTGATTTTTCTAAAAGATTTAAAGCTCATGTTGAACCACCTGGTGGTGTTGATGTAGATGCCCCTATCATAATTTTCCATCGATATCCTTCCTGAAGGAGCTGCTTTGCTAAGATACGTGCACTTGAATGCAACTTTTGGGATTCTTGATCTGCTTTATTAATACCAGGGTTAACTCTGTCTCTGTGCACACATCGCAATAGAGTGCCTTTAGAATCCTTATGATGAAGGGTTGTTGCCAACACATGGTAGATGTGAGAATTGGATATCATGTGTGGAGGCATGGATGGAGTGTGTTTAGGGGTAAGAGATGGATTGGTTGACTGCTTGGAATCTTTGACTCTCCAAACTTGGGAAGATGAGCAATGATGGGTGGATACGGAAGTGCACGTCAAATTAGGACCAACTTCTTGATACACTTTGTACGTCGCTTGAAAATCCTGCTTTTGCTTTTGTGGACGACTTTGATGGATACTTTTCCCTCTTTTATTTTGCCCCATAGTTTCTTTGACTGATGGAGTTTGATAGGGATAATCTTTCTTTGTATGTTTTGGTATCCATGCGTATTTGATTTGTCCATTATGCTTCTCAGCTTCTTTTGATTTGATAACATTCTTCGTACTTTGATTCAAATCTTCCTTTTAACGTTGGTCCCAATTCGTGGATGGGGTGATGGGTGGATGAAGATTCATGGCGTGGTTGGTTGTAGTATTGGCAATGGTTTCACCATAAAGATTCTTCGTGCTCCCTATGTAGAAGTTTTCTTGAGACGAAGTTGCCCGCAGTATGGTAGAAGTAGTACCTTCATGCTTTGATTCTGCCTTTTCTGAGATGTCTTGTTCGATAAGCGTTCTTTGATAGATGACCATTGTAGATGACGTTAGTTCAATTTGTTGCTCTGCTAACTCTGGAATATCTCATTTTATCTGATAGATTTCCTTGAGTAGATAATGTTGGATATCTTTATTCATGATGTCCTTGGTTTGGATTTTGGATATATCTGATACTGTTGTTGACAACTCTATTTGATTGTAGGAATCAATAACCTGCTCTTTTTGTGTAACAATGTCAGGAGTAAAGGGATCCCATTCTAAATGAAGATCATCTACGTATCCATCCATAGAAAGCATCTCATGGGTAGATGGAGGAGTATGTGCTACATGGATATGATCATCTTGCATAGATAGGAGAGTGTCCATTAGATTGTTGTAGTATCTTGAAGATACAAATTCTTGATCTTGAATGATTTCAGAGTTGCTTTCGACATGCTTTGGATCGAGTTCTTGACATGGATCAGTTTCAAAGGATGGATTGCTTACAAAGGGTTCTTGGATGTCGTCATTAGACATGGTAAGTGGTTTAATATCCTCAAGTGTCGAGTTTAGGTTTCCTTCAATATCTGTAACCATGAGGTTAAAGGGGGTCAACATGTCTTGGAAAGGACCATTGCTAAACCTTAGTGGAAGATTTTGATCTTGCTTTGGAATAAATCTAACTCATTAGGTGATGTAGAGATATTTTCGACATGATCATAGGTGAACGGATTGTGCATTATGTCAATAGGATCAAATAATCCTAATACTCCTTGAAATAGATCACTAAAAAGTGGTTCTTGATGTATGGTGAGTTGATCATCGGATGGGCTGAAAACATCTTCAAGGTGCTCATCAATGGAATGATCTTCATCATTGTTTTCAACAATTGTGGTGGAGAGATTGTGAATGTTTTCAACCATAGAGTCAAATGATGTTGACATTTCTTCGATTGGATCATTGTTGGTTGGTGGATTTTGATCATGATTGAAAAGTGACTCTTGATGTGTGTTGATTTGATCTTTGGATGAAGTAGACATAGCTTCAAGGTGCTCAGTGATGGATTGATCTTGATCCTTGTTCTCAACAATTGTCATTTTTTGTGTTTGTGCTTGTGTTTGTTGGATAGCTTGAGAGGCTTGTTGCACTTTTTGAGCTTTTCTTGCTTGTTGCATGGCTATATATTGTTGGATGGCCTTTTGGTAGGCCTGGTGAGCTTTTAGTGCAATGTCATATTGTCTTGCTATGTTTGGTTTAGGTGGTAGTGGTGGTGGATTCGGAATTGTGTTGGATGTAGTGACAAGTGGTTGAGATATACTTGGAGCAATCATGGTTGAGATGTGATGGGATTGATCGAGGTGATAGGAATGGTTGGAATGACAGAGGTGATAGGTCTTTGGGAGACCATATTTTCATTTGTCATGATTGGTGTTGTCATTTGATTAGATACCATCTGTTGGTGCGATGTCGATGGTATATTCAAAGGATTTGAGTGATGGATTGATTGGTGTTAGGTGGATTGATTTGGATGGAGTGATTGGTGCTAGGTAGAGGGGGAAGACCTAAACCAAGGAATGATGTTGATATGGTTAATGGTGGTGGAGATGTCTCTTGGCATAATGACTCAACTATTTTGGTAAGTGTAGCAATTTGATCTAGCCAAATTTGTTCTTGATTTCAATCTTGACTCCCTTGATATAGTTGATTTGGCTTATGTTTAATCAGATTTGGAGTGTGTACTTGTGTTTGATTTTGGACAACATTTTGATTTGGGATGATGTTCAAATTTGGCATGATAGGTTGAAATTGACCATTGTTGATGTTTGGAATATTTGTATGATTTTCAAATGTATTTATCCCAAAGTTTGTCAGATTCATGTTTCGAACACTTGTACTTGGTACCTTCTCATTTGGCTTGTAGGGATTTGATGGGATGATGTTCGTTTGAAGGCTCATGCTTTGATTGTTCGGTTGGCAGACTTGTAGGATTGGATTTAGATCTACCATCGGAAAAGGTGTTCCAAACTCTTGATTGGGCATACTCACATTTATACCATTGAAGTTTGTAGAAGGTAACATGATCCCATGTATGGATTGTATAAGTGTGAGTTTTGATAATCAATCGGCATGGTAAGGCTTTGATAGCGTAGTTGACTTGGATTACTCATGATGTATGGATCAAGTTTGTATTCCATGTTCCTCTTGTGTTTTGACCTTGTTGCAAAAGTGACCTCTAAGGTTCTTAGGAATAATGATGAGATGAAGGATGAAAGGTGTAAATGATATGGATGTTGAACGTTTAGGGACTTTGGATCAATGCTAGACTTAGGGCTTGATTTTGATTGTTTGATTGGGGTAGTGAACTTGTAAACCCTAAGATGTTGGATGTGATCTTAGGATGAACTTGTTCAAAGGATTGCTAATTTAATTAGAGGTATGAGAAAGGATGCATTCACATACACCTAACTAAACAAAGTGATTTTGATTTTGATGAACTACCTAAGTCTAGAATAATGTTTCCAAAAAGCTCTAAAGTTGTTTGGTGGGATGGATTGTGATAAGTGTTTGAGATGGATGAAGTGTTTGATTAGGTCCTAAATGAATCTAGGAAGGACTTGTTTACTAGGCCAAGATAGTGAAGAACATACCTTTCTCTAAGAGTAATTCCAAAATCAAAAGACCAATGTTTGCATGAAAATCATATGACCAAAAGATATCAAGCACATGTGTGGGGTCCAATTTGTTATCTTTGCTTAATGAGTTCTTTTTACCACAAACACACTTCTTGATTAGGTTTCAAACTGAATGTCCAATGTCCTAATTCCCTTTCATCCCACAAAGTGCATTATGCAGAAATCGAGGAAATCAAGGCAAAGGTTGCCTAAAGTTGACTTTAGTAGAAGCAAATTGAGATGAAATCCAAATGTTTAGATGCCTCTAAGGACATGAATCCCAAGGGAAAGCAATAACATGTAAATTTTTTCAAAGATATTTGCCTCTCGTAAAGGGTTTGAGATTTGATGCTTCGTTGAATGTTGGTTTCGATGTTTTTGATAAAATCACTGTGTTTTCAAGCAATGTAACATTCCTAGCTCAATTGGTACGTTTTTCTTAGTGGGCTTGCCTCATGCCCTTCGTAGTAGAGGAGATGATTTTACATGCAACCAAGGATAAAATATAGGGGTATGTTAAGAATGAAGTCTTAACCTCTATATTTCAACCAAGATCGGACATGGCAAGTAACTTCTTGGAATATAAGTTCCAATGCACCACTTTGATAAACTCGTTGGATGGATTGGTTGGAAAATACAAACAAGGTTCTTAATGACACAACATCGGGGACATGGCACCTTGCGAGCATCCATCAAGCCACTAAAGGCTTTAATCAATCCTACTAGGGGCTCTTATACGTTTTACGGTAGTACCCCGTTCTGAAAGACACTGTACGGCTAAGGCCTACATACCATGAGGACTTGACAGTTTAGTCTTATCCATTTATATATCGGCCTGAATGAAAAACCGGTTGGAGTTTCCTTCGAGTTCTCCTTTCAGATGTGTCTCTTAGGCAGGCCCCTCTAAAGGTGACTCAAAGCAATAAAATGCATTTTGAGTGTTTCTCTTGCACCCTAGATCGCACGAAGCGCAAGGGGAGAGGATACGCACTTCAAAATGCACCAAAAACAAAATCACTCATTTCAAGCACTTGTTCGTTTTAGCCTCAAAGCAATGATGAGTTTATTTTAAAGCACCAAGATGAAGTGTGAAATTTTCCTTGTTCAATTTTTAGAACCCAAATTGAAGCTAGTAAGTGTCTAACATTCTTTTTAACCCCCTGCGATGAAAAATTGAAGTGTCCTTTTTAGAGCCCCAAAAAGATGTAAGTTGATAAAAAAGAAAAGAAAATTAAAGCGTAGAATGGACACTCTAAGCATTAAAAAATGCTTTATCAATATTCAAATTTAATGTTCATCTTCGCTTGGTTCCAACGCTTGATTCCCATGTCACCCTTCACCTATAAGCACACAAAAAATAAGATATTAGAAATGAGATTTATGTTGAACACATAATGCATGCATTTAATGATAACCTTAACATAAAAGTTCATCTTCTTTGAAAACTTAAGACAAAAAGAAAATATAATTCATAATCTCTTAAATGAATACCAATCTACAATAAAGCTTAATTGATAATCCTTTTAACGTGCCCCAGTCCAGAATGAAACCTGCTTGTAGATCATACAACTAGATAAAGTGCTTCCTCGATAATGCAGCCAATGGTCATTCAACTGTATCATTAAATACAAAGATGTTTAAATCTATACTTAACTGGCATTAGTTTGGCTCGTCAATTCCCAAATAGATCTGGTATCTGAGGATTTAAAATCAACAAGTTCACAGAAAAAGATAGAGGATAATTGGAACAAATTATTGACTACTGACGTGACACGTACTAGGAAGACATTTTTTGGGGAAAAATAAGACACAATCTGGCATACATTTGCATTATTACCCACCAATGCAGCTTCAATTAATGAATTCCAATCCAAGCATATAAAGGAAAATGGAGCTGTCATAAAGTCGTTGCGTGTGTAAAATGGAACTGCCATAAAGGAAAACGCTAAATCATAAGAGAGATTTATCAGCCATTAAAATCTCTTAAAAAGTCTTAACTTCCGCATCACACTACATCCTGTCAACATCGAGTATGCTTCTCCATTGACTTAGACTCCAAATCTGCAAATCAAGACATTATTAGTTTTCGAATCACATTTTAAAAGAATCTGCGAAAGAAGTATGCTAAATCATTCTGTGGTGGCTAAATCTATATCACAAGGAAGATCTGTGAATCTACACAAACAATATACAGGTATGAGATTAAATGCGCAGGCCTAGGCATGAGAAATATATAGGAAGGCGTAGGCATAGGCCTGAAAAGTCTACAAATTTCAAATGGAGTGAATGGCGCGCAAGTGGAGGACAGTGGGTAGAGTCACTAATAAATTCAAGGAATTAATCACTGTCAGAATTCTTCTATGCTTCTGTCTTTTGTGGACTGACAGTCTAATATAGAAGCATAGACAAGGCGCGTGAACCATTTGACAGAATGGTGTGGAAGCATAGACAAGGTGTGTGAACTAGAATGCCTCAACTGATGTGGTCTCATGGCCTGCGCACAGAATCCCTGCAATAGTTATATATCAAGCAGAAGCAACTGTCAGGTGTAAAGAAAAATACCTCTGCCCTTTACCGAGGATGGTTATGATAAGAGTAGGACTCTTTTGGGCCCACGCATGCCTCTATTGCGTAGGACCTGTACATCATGTGTATTGTGAACATGTATGCCTGCGTATGCTTACTCATACCCGTGTAGGCCTTCGTATGCCTCCGTTAATCCATAGTTTGTGATTGAAGGGGTTATGTTAAGTAGGATCTATACAGGCTTGGCAATCATAAATTCACTATGTATGGGTTACCCCTGATGGGATGCATGCCCCTCTTCGGTTCGCGTGTGAAGCATTTGACTCCTATGCAGAAGATACCTATGAGGGGTGTGTATATTTGGGCTGCTAAGGATAATGGAGAAGATTTTGACCACGCCTAGTAGATGAAAGAATGGAGGTCGAGCCACCAGAGCAAGTTAGACACCTAAATCATAGGTTGATTTCTTATCCTTCAAGTCAACTACAAAAAAAATGCCAGCACCTCATCAAGAGAGAAAATTGGGTCGCATGGGCTTTAAAAACCAGACATGTGAGCACTCTGTCAAAAAAAAAAGAAAAAAAAATCTAAACCGATCCCTTGCTAATGAAAGTAGTGGCTGTAAAAGGCTACCCGATGGTCAATGCACAATCCCAAAGAAAAGGAAAAAGCTTTATTCCACACTAATGAAACAATTATACATTCTGAGCTCAACTAATGTTTGCTAGCAAGGACAACCTCAATGAGATACCACATCCTTCAACTGTAACATGCCTATACAAGATACCACATCCTTCAATGAACCTACAGGATCCAGGAATACCTCTGATGATTATCTTAACCTGCACAAGAAACTTTCAAGCAAATGCAATTGGCAGGGTATGTAAAAGACGTATAAAGACCAAAATTCAGAATTTAATGCCATGCCAAAATATAGAACTCATAGTCATTTAAAGGACCTTTCAAACGAAAGTGAATGGCTAGTGTAAAGCCCTCCTTCTAGTGCCAGAATGTGAACCCCATCTCCAACTTACATTAGCAAAGCAAACATTCAAAGTGTTAGATCAAAATGCAAATATAAAATAAGAGTTCCCCATAAAATCCATCTGCATTGTTAGAAAATAAGGAAAAAGATGATATAATTGAGCAAATACAAACACAAATAACTATCCCTATTCAAAAACAAGACAAACACTTGATCTTATGGGGGGATTGGTGCTATTTTGATATGGAAAATAGCCCTTTTCCAACCCCTTTAGATAAGCTAATGATAATGATGGACAAGATCATTTCTCAAATGAAGAGAGTGACCTTGTATGAGTGATTGTGGAGATGATTTGTGGAGTTGTGAACAAGATTAGTTCTCAAACCAAGAGAGTAACCTTGCATAAAAGTTGTAGATGATTTGCTTGAGGATGAAGCCTCTATTTAAAGATTTTCAAATGCTAAGTGTTGAAGAGGGACCAATGTGGGACTAAGAAATAGGCCAATGGAAAGAGGCCACTTGTCATCATGTGATTGGTTGATGCATGTGCAAGATTTGGGAAATGTGCCCAAGAGGGGGGAAATTTGAATTCAAATTTGAGAGTAAATGCTGAGTGGGGGACATGTAAGAGTTTATTAATTGCTTTGTTGGATGTACATGCCCACTTGGTTTTGAATTCAAACTCTAGGGAATATTCCATGTTGAGTGAAAATGTTGATTTAATAAATCAATAAATTGATTTATTTGTGCAAGTGGCAATATCTAGAGAATGCAAGTGGTTAGGATTAGCATTTAATCAAGATTAGGTTAGTTTAATGATGATTAGGATGAGTTTGACTTTTCATGACTTAAATATTTGATCTATTTAAATTAGAAAAGGAGAAATATGAATTGGATTTAATTAAATAGATGTTTGATTTATTTAATTAAAGGGATGATGATAGGATCAAGTTTGATTTATTTGATGAGATTAACTTGATTTATTTGTTGAATGGAATATGATTATGCATGATGCTAATTTTGCGTGTCTACACTTTCTATGTTATTTCCCTAAACTTATGAAGTTGGACATGAAATTATCCCTGTAACTTTTGATGGTATTAACCTACTATGTGATATATCTATATTAATTTTACATGTGATTGAATGAATGTTATTCTAAGGTGATTATGGATATACAATTATCTTGTGCAAGCTAATTTCATAATGCATATTCAAATTAAGATGTAGATATAAATGAAGCTTGCAAGGTGGAAGAAGTTCATGCCAGCTGTCAGTTACTGAAGTAGTCAAAAAGAGATGGACATTAAAGAGGTCAATGGTTGGAAACTTCCAGCTCGTGTGGAAGTTATAACTTAACTTTAAATGACCATGTCTATTAGTTGAGTAGATTTAGGAGGTGTTTCTATGCTAGATACTCATTGAGGAAAGACTGGTTTGACTAAATCTTGTGCATGCATAACCTCCTTCCTCTTTTTTAGGCTTTCAATAAATGGCGTCCTCCTAGTCTGTTGGAGTCGACTGCCCAGTTAGTTAGAGTTAGTTGGAAGCTTTCCTTCTATAAATAATGATCAAATGTTCCTCCTCAGCAAGTTGGATGTTTTGATATTGTACTTTCATTTTTAGTTTCAAGGAATACAGTCATGTTGTTGTTATGATGTAACAATGTTTTCAATGAATAAAATGATACTTTAATTTTCTGCATCTAAGTTAGTTTTGGGAAGACTCATTCAAGGGGGTCACTTGGTGAGAATTCTATCCATTCAGTTTAGTAGTTACCTTTTTGTTCAACAATTAGTTACAGTCTTAGCAGCTATCTGTTCATGTAGCCATTAGAACTTTGTTTTGTGTCTGTTCTTGCAGCCAAGGTAGACAAAGTGACTTCCTATCTATTTGTTGAGACTTTTGTTTCTGTCATTCATTTTAGTTCAGTTTAGTTGTTGATTTATGCTCAGTACTTATGCTAATTCCTTTCAAGCATTTTACTTTCAGTATTATTTCCTCTCTAGTTATAGGATAATGATGACTACAATTGAGTCCTAGTGCACAGACAGTGCTGACCCATTTCAAGTTCACGTCCCTGGGTTGATAATGAAATGAACCCTCATGATGAGCAAGATAACTACTTAGTGTAGATATCTAATCTCTAAGTTATAACTTTAAGGGCTTAGTTATTGAACCATTAGAGGAGGCTGACATTTTTGGCGTCGTTGTCGGGGATGGGGTCAAACTAAGAATTTCTTCGGAGTCATTTCCAATTTCTTTCTTGTTTTTAGTATCTTTGAAGTTTGTTTTTAGCATACCCTTCATTCAAATAAAGTAATGATTTGCTATTCTTTCACCAATTCTTTGTGTGAGTTGGTTGATACTGAGTTAATACCGCATGCATAGGGGCAGGAGAAGAGATGCTCTAGGGAGATTCATTCCTCATGATCCTAATCCTAATAACTAGCTGGTTGAGTTTCTAAATTTTCCAAGAGACGAAGAAGAAGAAGAGGAAAATCCTTTCACTGATACATTCGCCAATTTGACCAGTTCTGAAACTTCCTATGACGAGCAAGCTGCCCAAAACCTGATTGAGAATCCATTTTCTTTGATAATCTGTTAAGCAATTATGGTTGGCCAAAATAGACCTAACTATCCAACCTTTCCATTCCCTATCACTCACCAAAATGAAGTTGATAAACTCAAGAAAATCCTTGCTTCAGTTCTTCCTAAATTCTATGGGCTTGTAACAGAGGACCTTGACACTTTCTTGTTTGAATTGGATATCCTCTGCAGAAGCTATGATTACACTACTAATGCTCATAGGCTTAAATTTTTTCCTACTACCTTGAAGGAAGTTGCATTAAGATGGTTTATGGGCTTAGGTAGGAATACTATAGATACTTGGGATGATATGAAAGAAAAGTTTCTTGACAATTATAAAGAATACTAAAGAGGCAGTGATATGAGAGGAGATGATATCTTCAGAATGCAGCAGAAGGAGGATGAAAGTTTGGAGGACTATATTTCAAGGTTCCTATTTTTTCTAAAAAAATCCCCACATCATGCACACAATGAAGAGTCTCAAAAGTTTCTCTTCCTTAGAGGGATCAATGAAAACTGCACTAATGCTTTGGACTTGATAGGAGGAGGAGATATCACCCAAGTTCTCTTGGATGATATTAAGAAGATATATTAGAATTACTGTAGGGAAGCTATAAGAAAGGAAGAGGTTACCAATATTCTATGGGTAAATCCTCCACTAATGGAGTTTCAAGGATGGAAATCACTCACTTGTTGGCAGATTTCAAGCAGCATATCATAAACAATATGGCCACTCAGCTAAATACACTTCAAGCAAAGAAGAAACATGAGGAGGTAGAGGCAATGTTGGCATAATATTGTCCTCATTGCAAGAAAAAGAAGGACTACAGATGTAAAGTGGTAGCCAACATTGAGAGCAAGCAAATTCCACCAGAATTCAAGCCAATTTAGGGTGACGATGATCAAGTTTTCTACATTGCCCAAAGAAGGCCATGGGCTCCAAGACAAGGTATGCCCTCAGACCCATTATCTTTTAGTGGACCTTATTTGAATTCTTATGTATCCAGTAATCAATGGAAACCCCCATACCCATCAAACTTTGGAGGCTATCCACCTCAACCTTGGAACAACCCTCCAAATACTTGGCCCAATTAAAAAAACACTCCACCTCAATGGCAACAATTCCATGGGAATTGGCAGCAACCTCAAGGAAACTGGCAACAGACATCCCAATGGAGGGGAGCACATCAATGGCCAAACTAGGCAACTGGTTACATGCAGTTGCCTCCACAGCCTCAATAGCCTACCATAATGCCTCCTCCTAACTCAAACACTAGCACACCTAGACCTACTCAGTTACCAGCTCAACCTGCACCTAACCCAAATAACAAACCACAACAACAGCTAGTTTACTCTACATATCCCAGTCAATTTCCTGCATATGTTATGCATGTGAGTGATATTCATCTGTGTTCAGGAACCGCTTTGTCATCTCCTTCCACTCCTATTATAATAGAGCTTCCTATGGAAGAAGAGGAACATCAAAATTTATCTGATATCCTTGCTCAGTCAAGTGTGCCCAAGGATCCTAAACCAGTTCGACAGTCTAATCTAGACCCACCATTTCCTCAAAGGTTAGAAGTTGTTAAACAAAAGGAAGAAACAACCTTTGATATTTTGGATCAATTAAAACACATATGTGTCAAGATACCTTTGTTCCATGCCATAAAAGATGTTCCCATATATAGTAAGGCAATTAAAGAAGCGTGTCTCAAAAATCCAGGGAGGAAAAAGAAGGACCCCACCACCGTTCATGTGGTGGGGTAGTTGGCAGATATCATGTTTGGGAAAGTAACTATTTCTAAATAGACTGACCCAGGTAGTCCTGTAGTTGGAGTCATTATAAATGGAATCCAAGTAAAGAATGCTCTAATAGACTTGAGATCAGCTATCAATGTGATGACTAAGGATATCCTACAGCCACTGAATGTTACAAATCTAAGACCTACTCCTACTGTCCTACATCTTGTTGATAGTTCCACTGTCAAACCAGATGGTATAGTAGAAGACCTTATTGTTACTCTAGACTCTTGGGAATATCCAACAGACTTCATGATCCTTTCCCCTAAAGCTACATTAGAAGGGTATCCCATTATTCTAGGAAGGTTGTGGTTAGCTACAATAGATGTTTACATTGGATGTCGGTCAGGGGACATGACTATTTCTAATGGGAGAAGCACTAAAAATATTATCCTTTATCCTCCTACTCAACCATCCCATGATATGGACCACCTTATTTGGCCACATGTTAGAGAAGAGGCCGAGGAGGTCAATTCAGTGGCAAAACTGATGATGATAGTTAGAAGTCCTTTTATGCAGCTTTAGGAAGAGGATGAAATATTATCCCGTATAATTCAGAACCATTTTGAAGTGCATAAAGAACCACCCACTCATGAATCTAGTTCTACATGTCCATTGCAGATACTTCTGCCAGTTTCTCCTACACCTGAATTTCCTACAACAGATATGTTTCATATATTATTATTGCATGAATTAAAATGCCAAGCTTCAGTGAAACAACCATGATTGAGTTGATCACACAAGTACAAGTTTCAAAGGGGAAACATTTGAATATTAATAACAAGCTTAGTCAAGAGCAATAGCTGTCTCTGACAAACCTGTTAAAGTTGCATCAGCATGCATTTTCATGGGATTACCATGACATGAAAGGATTAGATCCCAAACACTGTACTCATAGGATCTACATTAGAGATGAATGCACACCAGTAAGGCAACCACAAAGGAGAATCAACCCTGCATTGAGGGAGACTGTGAAAGGAGAACTACAGAAGTTATTGGATGCAGGATTTATCTACCCTATCTCAGACAACCAATAGGTGTCCCCTTTGGTAATTGTGCCTAAAAAGGGAGGTAAATGGAGAGTTTGTGTTGACTATAGAGAACTAAACTCTGCAGGTTAGCAGTATTTTTCCTTCTTAGATGGATTTAGTGGTTATAATCAGATACAAATTGCACCTGAAGATCAAGACAAGACAACTTTCACCTGTCCTTGGGGGACTTATGCCTATTTAGTACTCCCATTTGGTTTATGCAATGCACTTGCAACCTTCCAAAGAGCAGTTATTAGTATATTCTCAAATATTTCACATGATTGTATGGAGATCTTCATGGATGATTTCACTACTTATGGTACTAATTTTGTAGAAGCATTAGAAAACCTAAGAAAGGTTTTGCAAAGATGTGAGGACCATAATCTATCCTTGAATAGTGATAAATGCTTTATGATGATGCAAGGAGTGGTCCTTGGCCATTATATTTCTCATAAAGGAATTCAAGTGGACCCAACCAAAATTGAAGTAATTACCAATGTTTCTATTCCTGTTAAGCAAAAAATATGTTAGAAGTTTCTTGGGACATGCGAGATACTACATGTGCTTCATAAAATATTTCAGTAAGATGGAAGCACCACTTTATAGTCTTTTAACTAAAGATGTTGAGTTCCAATGGACAGTGGATTGTGATAAAGCATTCTCTGATTTAAAAACAACATTAACCCATGCTCCTCTGCTCAAAGGCCCTAATTGGGGACTTCCTTTCCATATTCACACAGATGCATTTGATTATGCTCTAGGGGTTGTCTTAGGACAAAAAGAGGGAGCAATAGAGAATGCAATTTACTTTGTCAGCAAGAACCTACAAGGGGTTGAGTTTAACTACACAGTGACAAAGAAGGAGATGTTGGCAGTCATTTATGCTCTCAACAAGTTTAGGAATTATATCACAGGATACCAGATCCTTGTCCATACAGACCATGTAGCCATAAAATACCTTATGAACAATTCATTGATTACAGGAAGGTTAGCAAGGTGGTTGCTATTAATGCAAGAATTTGATATCACCATTATAGACAAGCCAGGTAAGGAAAACGTTGTGCCATATTTTCTCTCCAGATTGACCACATCAGAGGACACTCAAGTCATTGATGACTCCTTTCCTGATGAGAATTTGTTCTCCATCAGTGTGCACACACCTTGGTATGCAGATATAGCCAATTATTTGATCACAAGAAGAGTTCCCCCTCATTTGTCTCCAAAAGAGCGAAGGGTTCTTATTGAAAAAACTTTTCCATTCTCATGGATGGAAGGTTGTTTATTCTATGTTGGACCTAATCATGTGATGAGAATATGTATAAGAGAGGAAAAAAATTATGATATACTACATGCATGCCATAATGAACCTTGTGGGGGACACTTTGCAGCTAAGAGAACAGCCATAAGATTCTCAATATAGGGTATTACTAGCCTACACTTCATAAAGATGCAGGAAAGTACACTAGGAAATGTGATAGGTTTCAAAGGATGGGCCAACTGACTAAATCAGATGAGATTCCTCTATACCCTCAAGTAGTTATCACACCATTTGATAAATGGGGACTTGATTTTGTAGGTCCAATTGATCCACCATCAAATGGAAAATCTTACATCTTGGTTTGTATTGATTATGCTAAATGGGTTGAGGTCAAAGCCATGAAACATGCTAGGGACAATAAAGTTGCAAAATTCCTCTATGAATAAATATTCACACGCTATGGAGTTCCTAGAGAAATAGTCACAGATCAAGGGGCTCAGTTCACATCCACTCTTGTCACACATTGGTGAATGAGTATAATGTCAGGCATAGAAAATATACACCCTATCACCCTCAAGCCAATGGCCAATCTGAGGTAACAAATAGGGAAATAGAATCTATTCTGACCAAAACAATAGCAATCCACAAAAAAGATTGGGCAAATAGGTTGCCAGAAGTTGTTTGGGCCTATAGAACCACTTGGAAAATCACCACTGGTTTTACTCCCTTTGAACTATTATATGGAAAAACAACAATGATGCCTATAGAGTTTGAACAAAAACTCTTTGAACAACACTAGACCTTGGAATAGATATATCTGAGGCACAGAAGGATAGGGTTATGCAACTAAATTCCTTAGATGAGATGAGGAAATCAGCTCTCCACCATGTTGAGATGTTGCAAAACCAGAGAGTTAGATGGCATGATAAATACATCAAAGAAAAGAAGTTCTAGCTAGGTGACTGGGCACTTCTTTATGATTCCAGGTATAAAGACAACTTAGGAAAACTTCAAACCCGCTAGTTGGGACCATATGAGATTGTAAAGGTCTTTCCCAATGGTGATGTTCAGCTTACAACAATTGATCCTATCATGTTCAAGCTCCTGGTCAATGGTCATCGGCCTAGGCTATACAATAAGCCTGCCTCAAAACAGGAGTTCATGCAACAATTTATTGAATACCAAAACTCTGAAGTTCTTGCAACTAAAGGAAACAAACCTAGTGTTCAACCTTCTGGCTATTCAAAGGTATGCATGCAACCATAATAAAAATTTCCACTTTTTGTGAGAATTAATTTCTCCAGCAATAAAACTAACCGCCCATTCATCTCCAAGCCCTCTCTCTCTTCCACATCACTTCATTTAGAAGCTCAACGTACCTTTCTAATGACCAGTACTTCCTTCCACACTTTTCAGAAAAGACATTCCAACTTTTCAGGTACGTGCATAACGCTTAATATATATTAATTACCTTACATGCATTTGTTTGATTACTGTACTTTAATATTGATATTTCATATATCAAATCCTGTTAGTATGCCCTGTTATATCATACTTCCATTCCAGCCTATGCAAACACATACTTTTATTTAGGTTGGGGGGGAGTGTGAACCTATGTGTCATACATGTCATTAGTCATATTTCATGTGCCAACATGGTAGTAAATTTGAAATGATGAAGTTGAAGTGACGTTATGCACACATGATATGACATTAAGTCGTCGCCATTTTCTTTGATGATACCCCTCCTTTATGTCTCCTTTATTTCCTTAGTCAGAATCATAATGCAACTAAAAAGGTAAAATTGAGAGGTCATACGACATTGGTGCTAGTATTGGTGAGAATTACAGGAAGCGGAAGAGAAATTGGGTTTTTGGCTGAAGGATTGTAGGAAAGAAGTCTTTGCACAGGCATTTTCCAGAGTGTGAGTGGAGGCAATGGGAGGTCAGTTAGTCAAAAGTGAACCAACATTTCACCAAGTAATCCTATAGGATGCACTCTGTGAGCCTGAATTCAAGAATTGTGGTTGGCTAGATTAATTTCTAAAGCTAAATAGTTTCAATAAGGACATTGCCTTAGAATTTGCACAAACATTTTCTAATGTTGACGCAATGGTGAAAGGATTAAAAGTTATGTTGGAATTGTGTGTCTCAATCCCACTGGCCTAAACCTCTGAGAGAGCAATGTCGGTGTGACCGCTGAGAAGTCTAGTCGAATTGTATAAGTGTTACATTCTTGTACCGCTATACCGCTAGGTGATTCTGAGAGAGGTGTTGTAGTGCGGTGTATACCGCCATCCTACGAAAGCCTTCTAGCTGGAGACTGGTGTTACCACTGACCTGTGGTTGTGTTAGAGACTGTTGGCAGTAGTGTGTGGTTACTGCCACCCTGCGGCTATGTTGAAGACCTCCTACGATGGTGCGGTGTAGTCACCGCCACACCACGATAGGACTTGGATGAGTTTGCGGTGGTGCGGTGTAGTCATTGCCACACCACGAGGGTGTTGTGTCTTGGCTACAGAAGAGTAGTGGGCATTTGAATCTATTTGGATGGACAGAGGATATTGACTTGGTTGACTACCGCTATGTTTGATATTCATTAGAGGATCACGAATGAGTTGGAGAAGTTTGTTCGATGTCCAAGATCAATTGATGGTTGGTCCAACAGAAGGAAAATGAACTGATCTATAGAGGAAGTTGAACTATTTCCTGTCAATAGAGAACAAATGGTATAAAAATTGAACGTTCTACAATAAGAAATAGAGAGGAATATCTAAGCAAGGTTATGCTGCTGAAATCTCTCCTGATAGAATGTCTTGATCGATCTTTCATTGTTAATTTGGATTGTATACTGTGTGAGAGTATTGTAACAATGTGGAGGTTGTAATGGACTGAGAGGTTGATCAGGGAAATGTAAAAAGGGGAGAGAGGGAAATAGAACAGAGTTGCTGCCAATTTGTCTCCAGAATGAAACATGATGTAATCTCTATAAAGGCTTACTGCTTGAGTTGTATTTGTAACTATTTTGTTGCATGAATAATACAATGGTGATTTGGGCTTTTGGAGTGTGGGGTTTTTTACTTGAAAGGGTTTTCCCCACATAAATATGTGTGTTCTAATCTTTTGTTCCATATTTCATGTTTATTGGTTTTGTTTGTTGAATATGTTTATGGAAGTTTTTGAAACTGAATTTACATGTGCTTCTCTCAGAAGGATTAATGTGGGAAATGAACTGAGTTTGATTCCACTTTGTGGCACAGTTGTACGTGTCTTTGAGGCAATTTAATGAAATTAAAATTTACTGAAGGCACTATTGTTCTTGGATGTCTCTGATATGATCAAAATTTCCCATCAAGTGGTATCAGAGCCTTCTTTTGGTTGTTGGTTCTGGGTATTTCTCCTGTGAAGATTTTTTATTCTGTCAGGCTTGAGGAAATCTGGAGGAATTGCCTGATGTATTGATCCTTTGGTAAGTGGAAGTCTTGTGGTATTCAGAGAAAACACGTAGCTTGAAGGATGGTGAAGATGGAGACAATGGAATTGGTCATGTTGAATTGTTGTGATCTGTGACTCCTAGTTGGCAGCGGTATAACCTTAATGTATGAGGTGGAAATTTCCGCTTCATGGTTGTGTAGCAGCAATGCTCTCGCATTGGTTGTCTGTGTAAGAGGCCCCCTTATACTATGGAGAGGCGTGGGTTGTTTCTCAGCCATGGAAGAGAGTGCTTATGTTGGGTGGTGTTTCCTGGTGTTGGAAGGCATTGTTTTTCGTTAACCTCGAATGCATGAAGGCTATGGAGTTAATCATTGGATGATTTGAAAGCTTCTGAAATAGCCTATCTCTTTCTTAGATGCATGTGCATATTGTTGGTCTTGGAGTTGGCTTGAAATTGGCCTAGGGTTCCTAAACTCTTGTTTCTTTTTAAGGATGTATTGTACTTGCATGTTTCTTTTATGGTTTTGTAGGTTTTACATGGTCAAGAAAACTTGTTTTGTGGATCTACTCAAGAGATATTTTCTAGACCCCTGCTTCCTCAAGGTGCTACTGGATGAGTTATTTGTAGCTCTACTTGCATGCTTTGTGCATGATGAGAGAAGGTGTGATTCTTTCTCTGCATAGAAATGTTTGGTATTAGATTAGTCACTCATCGTTTCTATGGTAATTCTTGATGGATTCCTAGACTATCATGCTTGGTGTGGACATGTTTGGAAAATTGGATATGTACTTGATCTAGTGTTTTGAGTTAGGGTTTCTACATGTTTTTTCTCTTGTGATACCTCATATTGTGCAAGACATTGATGTGGTAGTGAGTCTTCATGTTTCATTCATTGGATATATGAGTTGTGCAATGATGTGGGTTATCTTTACCTACTTGATTATTAAGAGAACTCGGATGTGGGTTGTCTATATCCACACTATTTGATTAAGTGTTCATGCATACTTGATATTTGGCCTAGTATGTGGTCACTTGTGCATTGGTGTGACTATTTTGAGGTAAGAAGATGGATTATAAGTGAGTTCCTAGATATTTGATTATGGAGTCCTATAGCATGGTGAATCTCCTTACTTATGAGATATTGGTTTCACTTGGGATAATTAGCAATACAGCTATATGTTTGTGGAATTGGAAGTTCTTTTTTCAATTTTGGAGATTGATGGTCATGATGCTTGGAAATCTTGGTATCACTGTTCAGTGGGAGCTTTAGCAATGACTGGAAATTCATCACTATGTGGTGAATAATCTTCTTTAGTGATGCATATGTTTCTAGGAGGAACTCTTTGATCCTATTGTTGCAGAAGGGTTCTTTCACATTTGTAGGGACACTATTTGAGGATGTGCAACATCTTGGAGCCATGAAGGACATATGGAATCTTTAGCTAAGGTTTTGGTCGTGCTTGATAGGTGATGTTGGTTTAGAGTATGCTACTATTATGTCATGATATACTCTTAATTCTAGTTTATAGTTTTGGCATGATGTATTGCTCTTGATACCATGCAATGTTCACTTGGAGCATGTGATCTCCTAAGGTGGATGGCAAGATCATGATGTCATGATAAGTTCCTAATTCAAATGATTGGAGCTTTGATAGTGGTATGGTAATTCTTTGTGTATTGGGTGCTTTGATCATTTGCCTGATACTTCATGATAGTGCAATGATGCATTTGGAGTTTAGCATGAGATGATCAGTTTCCAGTACTCATGGATACATGGAGAATGAGGTGAGGTTGTATTTGATGGTTGATCTTGATGATATTTCAACAAAAAAATTGAGAAGCCTACACCTTGGTTGGACATGAATTCAACAGAGACCTATGAGGAGATTGCTCTTGGATTAGTCATGATGACTTGCATGTCTTGGAGGAGCATTCGCATTCCCCTCTCTTGGTTTGTTCAATGATTTATTACTTGAGAGGTATTTCCCATTGTTTCTCTTAGGTACTTTATGCTTTCTTTCTTTGACATGGATCTTGAGTTGTTAGATGGTTTTAGAGGATTCATTGTGAGAGATGAATAGCATGTTTATCTCCTTTGGGTTGTATTTTTCATCTATGATGGTCATAGGGGATGGTAGTGGGTTGATTTCTTGAGATGGGAAATGGAGTGGTTTGATCTTCTTTGAGAGGCTTACATCGATATGTTGTGTTTGATCTTGGAGATTGAACGGTTGGGTGTTATGCTTTTCTCTTTGGGATGTTTTGAAGAAGATCATACTTGTCAACATCCAGCTTTTAGAGGTGTATGTAGGAGTATGTTCTACAGGTACATGATGTGCATTGTTTCTCTCTTTGGTCTTGGTTATCTTCCTGAAGGTTTGATTTCATATCACATTGGTTTGAGTTTTGGTCAGAGCTGGTGTTTTTCACTCAAGTTCTTCATTGGTAACTTGGAAGTTCTTTATCTCTTTCCTATGTTGTGTGTGAAGAACTTGGGAAAGTTGTGAAGACTAGTGGTGAGAATTGTTCTTGCAGGTTATTAATTTGCAGGTTGTGCATATCATTGTGGATGTTTCCTTGGTACTACATGGTTACACTTTCTATGTGCTATCATTGGTAGACTTGTTATGCTTTCAATCTTTTAGATTTGGTGTTTCTCATGCAGTGTGAGTTCTTGAAAGTGTTTGTTCTTCATCGACTTGTATACACGTGGAGCTTGCAGTTGTAAGTACATGGGTTGGTTATGCTGGTGGCATAAGTTTAGTAATGTTTGATACCTTTAAGGTATGGATGATTGGATTATCTAGCACTTGCTATGGGTGTTATTTTTTAGTCACATGTGTTTATCAGTTGGATAGAAGCAGTTAGTCTGATTGTTGTTCTAGCTGATGTTTTTATCTTGTTTTCTGGAGTGATGGCAGTATCTTGTTGTTGATATCGCTGGGATATTTTGCTTGTGTTCATTGGACTAGTGCTTATTCACCTTGGCTTGTACCTTTCTTCCATAGGTGGCATGTTGGAGGATGACAGGAATTGTTGCCTGAACGGTGGACATCTTAGATGTTGTTGTAGAATTCTTGATGGAGTATGAGAGAATGTTTGAGATCTATGTGGTTTCATGGAAGACTGTGATTGGTTGCAATGTTGGATAGTTAGTTGCAGTTGGATACTTGATTTTATTGTAGATTGTCTGGTAGACTGTTATCTGTGGAAACTTGTTGATTGGATATCTTGAATGTTGTTGATCAGGGACTTGAACAGAGCAGGGTTTGAACTGATGGTGCCAGTGTAATCTTAGTAGTTCCTGAGTGTTGTGGAGGTGCAAGTGTGATCTTCGTCAAGTGGGAGATTGTTGGAATTGTGTGTCTCAATCCCACTGGCCTAAACCTTTGAGAGATCAATGTCGGTGTTACCACTGAGAAGTCTGGTCGAATTGTATAAATGTTACATGTTTGTATCGCTATACTGCTAGGTGATTGTGAGAGAGGTGTGGTAGTGCGATGTATATCGCCATCCCATGGAAGCCTTCTAGCAGGAGACCGGTGTTACCGTTGACCCGTGGTTGTGTTGGAGACTGTTGGTGGTAGTGCGAGGTTACCGCCACCCCACGGTTGTGTTGAAGACCTCCTATAGTGGTGCGATGTAGTCACCACCACACCACGACCGCTACACCGCGAGGGTGTTGTGTCTTGGTTGTGACAGAGCGGTGTACGTTTGAATCTATTTGGTTGGACGAAGGATGGTGACTTGGCTGACCGCCAATGTGTTTGATGTTCATTGGAGGATCACGAATGAGTTGGAGAAGTCTGTTCGATGTCCAAGACCGGTTGATGGTTGGTCCAACAAAAGGAAAACAAACTGATCTATAGAGGAAGTTGAACTGTTTCCTATCAGTAAAGAACAAATGGTATAAACATTGAACGTTTTGCAATAAGAAATAGATAGGAAGATCTAAGCAAGGTTATGTTGCTGAAATTTCTCCTGATAGAATGTCTTGATCAATCTTTCATTATTAATCTGCATTGTATATTGTGTGAGAGTATTGTAATAGTGTGGAGGTTGTAATGGACTGAGAGGTTGATTGAGGAAATGTAAAAAGGGGAGAGAGGGAAATAGAACATAGTTGCTGCCAGTTTGTCTCCAGAATGAAACATGATGTAATCTCTGTAAAGGCTTACTACTTGAGTTGTATTTGTAACTGTTTATTTGCATGAATAATACAATGGTGATCTGGGCTTTTGGAGTGAGGGGTTTTTTACCCGAAAGGGTTTTCCCCACGTAAATCTGTGTGTTCTAATCTTTTGTTCCATCTTTCATGTTTATTGGTTTTGTTTGTTGAATCTATTTATGCAAGTTGTTGAAACTGAATTTAAATGTGCTCTCAGAAAGAGTAATGTGGGAAATGAACTGTGTCTAATTCCACTTTGTGGCACAGTTGTACGTGTCTTTGAGGCAATTTAATAAAATTAAAATTTACTGAAGGCACTATTGTTCTTGGATGTCTTTGAGATGATCAAAATTTTCCATCAAGTTATAGCCACCAAAGAAAGGATTATTGAAGTGTTAGGTTTTCCCACTAAAGGAGAACCCTACCCTACTTCTAAGGATGCTAGATCAACTAGACCAAAATTCATCAAGCCTAGTGATCCTCCACTTGTTATAGAAAAACAAGGAACAAGAAGACTTTCTTGGCTGGAAACATGGAAGCAAGTTGTTGTTTATATTATCAAATACATTACCTGCGAGGGTCGCCAATCCTGTCTTCATTCTGTGCATTTCAAGCTTTTGAATCACATGAGACATGGCAGGAGGATGAATATGCCAAACGTCTTATACAATATTCTTGAAATCATGCTTGTTGAGACATAGAAAGGTAGGTAAACCTCAATTTCCCATCATTGTTTGATTAAATTTTTGGTAGAAAAGTCTTTGCAAGATATGTCCAATATGTCATGGGATGAATTTTTTAACATTAAGAAGTTCATATTAGAAAATGTGGGTCCTAGAGGTCAACCCATAACTCATAGGGTTAGTGGGGATGAGGGGGTTATTAAATTCACTCCTAGAGCTTCAACTTTTGGGGAAATTTCTAGCAAAAACCCTCCTACAGCAGAACCTGCAACTAAAAATAGTTCCTCTAAATCTAAGCATGCAGATGAAGATAGTTCATCTTCAAACCCCAATGTCAATGTTTCCCCTAAAACCATAATTCACACTAGGGCTACTATTCGAAAAGAGGAAGCAAAAATGAGAAAAGTATAAATTAGCAAAGGGAAGGCTAAGAAGAAAAACCTAGAAAAGGTAAATCCTAGTCGGAAAACTAAATAAACTGAGCATCATGTAGCCATTGGGAAAAATAAAAGTCCTCCAAGGAAATCAAAATTAACCAAGTCTGCTACTGGTGTGCCTCCAAAAAGGAGCCATAGACTCAGAGGGAAACCTAGAAAGAAGGAAAAATATCCTAAGGGGCAAGAAAATATAGGATTGGAAGAACTCACTGCTGTTGTAGAGTGATTTGAACATCAAGAACTAGTGCAAGGGAAGATCCTAGTAGGAAAGCTCATACCTCCTACTTTTTCATGGGCATCAGTAGCCTTGGATTTATGGAAAGAAATGCAAGAGAAAGAAGAAGAATGGAATAGAGAAAAACTCAGGCTACGGGAAGAGATCAATAAGAAAAATGAAGAAATTGAGGAGAAGAATGCAAATATTACTACATTAAAAGATAAGGTAAGAAATGTGGTGACTCTAGTACCACAAATTATGGAATGTAGGACTCCCCCAAGGGTATATGCATTGCATTTAAGGGAGCGTAATCTTTCTTTTAAGTTGTCAAGGGTCATTTCCAATCTAAACTCTTCCATTGAAACCCCACAAGAATTTTTCCAAGCTTACCAATCCTCTCCTCCTGAAATTAAGAATTTACTGTGTGAGTTGTATTTGCACAACTATGTTGTTCCCAATGACCATGAATGGATCCATTGCTATATATTGGGGATTTTCACTTGAGGGCATTAATGTCATGGATTCAAAATGAAATCAGCTAGAGGCAACAATTCAAAATATACAGAGAAAAAGAACTCCATACCCCCTATCTCTAAGAGTTGAATCAAGCAATCCTACAGATATCTTCTACACATGGCACATACTTCTTTACAATCTAGAGTACAAAAAGAGGATCATGCCTTCTAGGGAGGAAGCATACCTAGAATATGAACAAGTAGTTTCCACTACAGGAAAGACAGTATTGGGATGTTTATCAAAAAGAGGAATGACTTGCCAGATAAGTTAAAACAGGATGAACCTCATTCCCTACAAAATTATTATGCAACTTGCAAATGAAGCATCAGGTAGATACATCTTGGGAGGATGAAGCAACACTATTGGATCCCGTTAATATTTTAGCCACCTATTCTATTGTGGCCAATACCAGACCACAAAACCTATCGGTATGATGTAGATGTAGAGAGGCCAAGTTGGGGCAGACTGGAAAGCAAGCAGGGGTTCTATTGGGATCCAAATTAAAAAAATGTAGGGACCGATCAAGGGAAAACAGAAATTGGTGATTTCAAGGCTTTAGTAAGGCAAAGGAATCAAGTTCCCTCTACTAGAGGACCAGTAGATCATTAGGTTGGGGGGAGATGATGAGTCCAAATAGTGACTTATTTTTGTTAGGATTTATCATATGTTTGTTATTGTTACTATGGGGTTTTAGCACCTAGTTACTAATACTTTCAATGTTATTTTCCTAAACTTATGAACTTTGGACATGAACTTATCCCTGTAACTTGATGGTATTAACCTACTATGTGATATATCTATATTAATTTTACATGTGACTGAATGAATGTTATTCTAAGGTGATTATGGATATACAATTTTCGTGTGCACACTAATGTCATAATGTAGGTTCAGATTAAGATGTAGATATAAATGAAGCTTGCAAGGTGGAAGAATTTCATGCCAGATGTTGGTTGCTGAAGGAGTCAAAAAGAGATGGACATTAAAGAGGTCAATGGTTGGAAACTTCCAGCTTGTGTGGAAGTTAAAACTTAACTTTAAATGACCATGTCTATTAGTTGAGTAGATTTAGGAGGTGTTGCTATGTTGGATCCTCATTGAGGCAAGACTAGTTTGACTAAATCTTGTGCATGCATAACCTCCTTCCTCTTTTTCATGCTCTCAATAAATGGCATCCTCCTAGTCTGTTGGAGTCAACTGCCCACTTAGTTAGAGTTAGTTAGAAGCTTTCCTTCTATAAATAATGATCAGATGTTCCTCCTCAAGGAATTGGACGTTCTGATATTGTACTTTCATTTTCAATTTCAATGAATACAATCATGTTGTTGTTATGATGCAACAATGTTTTCAATGAATAAAATGATACTTTAATTTTTTGCATCTAAGTTAGTTTTAGGAATACTCATTCAAGGGGGCCCACTTGGTGAGAATTCCATCCATTCAATTCAGTAGTTACTTTTATGTTCAGCAATTAGTTATGGTCTTAGCAGTTGTTTGTTCCTGTAGCCATTGGAACTTCGTTCTGTGTCTATTCCTGTAGCCAAGGCAGACAAAGTAACTTCCTATTTTTTTTTGAGACTTATGTTTCTGTCATTCCTTTAGTTCATTTTAGTTGTTGATTTATGCTCAGAACTTATGATAATTCCTTTCAAGCATTTTTTTTTCAGTATTATTTCCTCTCTAGTTATAGGATAAAGATGACTACAATTGAGTCCTAGTGCACAAACAGTGCTGACCCATTTCAAGTTCACGTCCCTAGGTTGATAATGAAATGAACCTTCATGATGAGCAAGATAACTACTTAGTGCAGATATCTAATCTCTAAGTTATAGCTTTAAGGACTTAGTTATTGAACCATTAGAGGAGGCCAATAGATCAGTTGGGTCTCAAGTTTTCCCAATAGCTCTTTGAGTCTCTGGTTGTAGGTGTGCACGTTCTCATTCTTCCCTTGCTTCGTATTGTATATTTTCACTACAATTTTGTTGTCATCTCTCAATAGTTTGAATTTTTCTTGGAATTCCTTCTTCAGTAATCTCCATGATTCCCTATGTACTTAGTCCAACTCTGTGTCCCAGTCGATGGCACTATCTCTCAACGTCGCTAGAAATTATTTCAACCAATAGTCTGCATCATCTTGCCCGTTGGCTATCCAAATCATCTCACACATCTTGCAATGTCCTATTGGATATTTTGACCCATTCCTCATAAATTTTGGTAGCTTTTGCCTCTTAGTTGTTGGAGTCACCATTCTTCCCCGATGCCCTCCTTGTGCATTGAACCTGACTGGACTGGTTCTCTTGCAACGTCTCGATGCGTCACTTGCACTCTCAGCCATGTTTGAGCCTTCCTCACATCCTTTGTCGGCATCCTCTACATCTCAAGTCTCCCAGGGTTTGTTTCGGTACTCCCTCTACCCTATGGTCCTAGGCTAAAATCTTTCAACTCTCGGCCCTTCGTTGTTTGATATAGACAATTCTCTCATATGACGTATGTTATTTTCAAGTTCTTCTATCACTTCAATTTTATTTTCATTTATTTTATATTTTTCTCTATTTGTTATCGATGGTGTTCTAAAGTTCTCCTCGTCAATTTCTCCACCAAGGTAGACAATATTTTGGTTTATTTCGTTCCAGTCTTCATCTACTCCTTCGGTGGTTTGTTTTAATTTCCTCCATCGATTCTCTTTTTCTTTGAGTCTTAATGATCTTCGTACTTGTTCCTTGGCAGTTTCTTTCCCTTTCAGTACTTGGCTTTTGTCTTTGTTGAGGCATATAAGCATTGATTGTTGGGCATATGTCTTCAGTTTATATCTCATTCCTCCTCTTCCCACTTGGTTTTCCCCTTGCACCATTGCAGCATATGTTGCCTTCTCTATTCCTAATCCCTCTTGGCCTGAAGATCATGTAGGATAATGTAGTGGCACGCTATCAACCTTGGAAATCTCGTGAGGAGGTGGTCGACCTCTTTATTGACGTACAGTCTATCACAGATGATCAACTCAGGGATCTCTCACCTGAGATCCTCCCTTCATATGTGGTCTCTCAACAAGATTTCCCATAGACTGCTGAGGTCTTCCATTAGAGTGTCTTCACAATCCTTGTTTTCTTGTATTAGCTCTTCAATCAGCTGCCCCATCATGATGCCATACTCTTGTTTAGGTGATTGTTGAATTCACTTAGGCAATGGCACCAAATTTTTACTCACAAGATGTATTCCAATGGACTATGAGAGTAAACTAGAATAACTTACAAAACATAACATATGTACTAGAAGATAATGCCCAAAATAATCATACTTGTATTTATTGATAGAATGTATTCCAGTACAATCATAACATTAAGACTCATAGCAACAGTAATATCTGACTACATGAATCAAATACATATAGTACACTAGCGGTGGTTGAAGGACCAACTGTCGCGTCCCTTCACTACACTAATTATTTCATCAATAACTTAATTTCCGAGACAACTAACTAACATGACAAGTACATAGAAAATATGAACATTAACTAAAGTCTTATTTATTTATGACTCACGACCGACCGAGTACACTCTTGGCTGACTACATGAAAAGTCTCATGTTAAAAATAACAAGAAGCTAAAAATAGTGTGAGCTCCCATAAAAAATTGTAAACTTTGGAAATGCTCTCCTTTTTTTAAATGGTGGTGAACTATTTTCAGCACAAGCTAAAAATTAAATTTCTTGGAAGGTGGCTCTAGATGATTTTGAAGAATTTTTTCATCTATTTTAATAAAGTCTAGCAAACCCTCTTAAATACTTTAACTTGTAGACACCTTGAATCTGCCAATCCTTAAATATTCTACCTTATATTGAAAACTCATAACTTTGAATAATCTTCAAGTAACTCCATCTCCATTATTGGAAAATAACTCTTCTTTTTTGTCTAGAATTTTTATGAGTTCTAATAGAATAATGGGTCTCTCATATATAGAAATCCTTAACTTCACTACTCCTAATTTGGCCAACTAGCTTGGAATAATGTCATCCTTTTAGAAACATACATTGAACTCTTTTCATGGGTAACTTGTTTTGGAAAGGTACATTTAGAAGAAATATCAATGACTGCTTAGAAGATGATGAACTTAGAATACATCACAAAATTATCCCTATGATGAATATTTAAAAGGTTTCATTCACTTATATAAATCATTGCTCTACTAGCCAAACATTACCACTGCAACAAAGTCATTGTCGCACTAAGAATAAACCTATTGATGTAAGAATGAATTCTATGCTACTCTACAATGAAGTTTGATGGCATATATAAGCACAAGAGAATATTTTGCCTTAGGTTTATTTAAATTTTGTATAAATAATAATTCTACCCAAGACCAAATGTCTAATAGCTAATCACAAAAGAAGAATTCAAATATTCAACATACGAAACTAATATCAAATTTTCTTATTTATTGGAAGGAAAGAAATACAATAAATAGTAACCTCAAGATTCTCAATCTGATGAGGATAAGGAAGATGCAAAAAAAGAAAAGTAAAGGATTTCTTAAATAAGTTTTCAAAGTTGAGAGGATAAGGAAAAAATTAGAATCCCATGAATGAATGAAATGGCATGTACTCAATTATCCTATCCTACCTAAGTAATAAAATAAACTACCTAAGTAAACTTAATATAATAAGGTACAATTAAATAATTACACCAAAGACCCCTTAAATGTAACTTGGGAGAAATGTGAAATATGAAATGGGTCTCAACAACTTGGCTTGGTCAAGTACCCATGTACAATGATAGAACTCCCCCAAAAATGAGGAGAAGAAAACACATAGGATAAAACTCCCCAAAAAAATGAGGGGAAAATACATAGGATAAAACTCCCAAAGAGAGGATGAAGAGAGAAAGTCTAGGTGACCCTCCCCTTAGAAAATGAGAAAAAGAGATTCTTTTACCTAAGTAATAAAAAAAATTACGTAAGAAAACTTAATATAATAAGTTACAATTAAATAATTACACCAAAGACCCCCTTAAATGCAATTTGAGAGAAATGTGAAATATGAAATGGGTCTCAGCAACTAGGCTTGGTCAAGTACCCATGTACAACGATAGAACTCCTCTTGAAAATGAGTGTAAGAGTTGGTATAGAATAAATCTACACCATGCAAGATTGATTGAATATTATAGCCACCTAAGATATAGGCACTTCATGAAAGCACAAGAGAGATCAATATGAAATGCTCAAGATTGCAATGGAATTCACTCTAATAGTTGTATGTTTTACATATGAGACCACCTGGTTATATAGCCAAGGTGAGACACAAGATTAAAAAAGATTATGACAAGTTTCTTAATCCTATGTCATGTGACAAATTATCACAACTACCTAGGACACATGTGTTACAAGTCAAAAGATAAGATAGCAACTAATGAAAACTAACACCTTCTAGAAAGATTCCTTCCTAGGGCCTAAGAAAACTTAACATGTAAATAAGTTCCCTAAGTCCCCTAGTAATGAATTAACTAGGTACAAGACTTTATTTACACCAACAATGAGGGGGAGAAATTGCATAGGATAAAAATCCCCCAAGAGAGGATGAAGATTGAAGGTCTAGGTGACCATCAACTTAAAGTGAGAAAACGATATTCTTGTGCAAAAAAAAATCTCGCAAAATAGAGTGGAAGAAAGACCATGCAACCCCCTTTAATGTGTAGTTTTATGCACCAATTTTAATGCTCAATATATAATGTTGAAGAGGGGACTTACAAAAAAAACTTGTAATTCCTATCAAGTACTCATCCCGAGTAACTATATTTGGAGGATGGTGAATTTGATCTTGTTCCAAAGAATCATTAGCAGCCATGGATGTAGCAACACTAGATTATAAAGAAGAAACAAGAGGTGGAGATGAGATATAAATTCATGTTATTTGACTACACTACTCATCCCTAAATGATATATCCATAAAAGAAGTTTGTGTAGACACCTAAAATTGACCATTCATGTTTGGTTAGTTTATCCCTAATTCGTTTATTCCTGATCCCCTATATTAATTAAATATTATTTCATTTATTTAATTAATGTTTCCTATTTCTACTATTGTTCTAACCCATTTATCTCATTCTTCTAAGTACTAGCCTAAGGTAAATGATTAATTTATTCATTTACCCAATCTTACATCCCATCCCATTCCTTGCAAAATTAATTAAATAAATTATTTGTGTGCACAATCTTAATCCCTAATTAAGTGGGGTTAACCACTCTAATTCCCCACACTAACCACCATGTCCTCCCTTCATAAATATTTCCCTTTTGGAAAATACACCGTGTCCTTAGGGGCATGGATTTTTCTTCCAAAAAGTACCTAAAGGAATTTTAAATTTCTTTTTTCCCCTCCTCTTTCTCATAAACAGGGATTTAAAATTCCCCACTTCTCCCTTCAGAGTAAAGGGACAAGAAATTCCTTTATGGAATATCTCCTATGGTACTCCAAATTACCCCTCAATCCTCTCATGCACTCACATTGTGCCACTTGGCACAATCTCATGCATTGAGAAATCACCTCTCATCTTAGCTCTTGATTTCATGATCTAATCCTATCCATCGATCCTTTTTTCTCCAAACTTATATATCCAAACACTTAGTCATTTTTGAACAATCACTCACCTTTGTATTGGAGCATCGTTTTGTTGCTAAAATTATGAGTGAGCACACATCAAATTGATCAATTTGGATAAATCTACACAACAACAAGGTTAACATAGTTTTTTCGTATTAAATTCTATGTTGGTTTGATCTTTATTTACCATATCTGAGTGTTTTTTTTATTCTTGTGTTTGGTTTTAATGGCTTAAATCTTTCACCTAAGCACGATTTTCATGCACACAGTTTGAGTATAAACAATAAATATATCTATAAATATTAAAATAGAAGAATCTAATAGACTAATTTGATTATCTTTGAGAGTTTATTTCAATTCATCAATTTAGTTTAGAAGACATACATTTTCATCATGATTTTTCTTCTCACAATAACCACATTTGACCTTACATGGTTTATAAGGATTGCGTAAAATATTTAAATAGAAAGGAGAGAGATTGAGAGACATGATTATCTTCCCCAAGATTACCCAACTACGAAGCAAACAAAATTAAATTAAAAAATCATAAAATTACCCATCAAATTCATACAATCCTGAGACCCCCCAACAAATTAAAATGATGATACATGATGCTTAGCATGATTACAATTGTCACTTTTTGAATCAACAAAGTGTTGTTATTTATATCACTGTATTACAAATACCAAAAATAGGCCACATAGTTGAACTATGTTTTTTGATACATAACTTGAGATAAGTTAGATTGCACCAATGAGAACAACATGAAAAGTTATGCACTTTCAAAAAATGATACCATATGAGTCTCAATGGAGCCTTATAAGTTCCCCAAACAAGAACTACTTAGCATCACCTATGAAAATCTATACTCTTTAGGAAAAAGACATCAAAATTAATAACCATCTACACCTTTACAAATCTCTCAAAAAAATCCCATATCAAAAAAAAATTCTTGGAAAAAGTAGAAAAAATGAGCAAGAATGGAGCCTCTAAAGTTCAATACCAAAAATAAAAAGTACAATAGAGAGGGGTTAGGCTAGGAGACAAGAAGAGGATGATATCATGTTGATGTTAGCAAATAATTTTATAATATTCATCCACATTAGAATATTCCCAAAAGTGTCTTCCATTTGATAGAAAACCACTTCAATCTATGGAAACTACTTTTTTGGCATGGGAAACTACCTTGTGTACAAACTAGTTTTTATGTGAGTGGGGGAAGGAGGTTCAACCCTAGTGGTGGTGTTTGGCTAACAACGTTGCACTAGCTAGTAGTGCTTAGTGGCTAATTTGCATGGTCTGTACAACCTATGGGTTAATTTTTTTATTTTTACATATTCATTCACTATATGACCACCATATGGCTGGTGCAAAAATAATTGCCTTAGATTCTCCCACACCAAACCTAGAAAAAAATTTATATTAGAATGGGAGTCTTGAACCTTCTAGATGCAATGGTGAGGTTTGTTTGGTCTAAAGATGCTCTAGAAACAAGTTATATGTCAAATTAAATGATCAAATTTTTACTTAGTAATCAATCTTCCCAAATTTATAATTTTGGTGAAACAAAAACCAATCTTTACTCTCTCAAGCCTTATAGATGTTGTAGTGAGCTCAATTTTGTGCTATCAAGCTCCAAAATTCACCTACAATAAAAATCACAAAGAGGAAGCCCCCACAATCTAATATAATTACTCTAAGAAACTTAGAAATAGATTAAATTTATGACATCATGCCTCTAATACTATATTATAATTTTGCATAAACAAGAACTCTACGCAAGACCAAATGTTCAATAGCTAATTACAAAATAAGAATTTGAATATTCAACATATGAGACTAATAGTAGAATTACTTTATTCAATGGATGAAAAGAGCTACAATATATAGCTTCCACATTCTAAATCCAATGATGATGAGGGATAAAACCAAAAAATAAGGGATTGTTTTAAAACTAAGTTTTTAAACTTGAGAGGATAAGAGAAAAATAGAATCTTGAGAAAGAAGGAAATGGCATGTGCTCATTTATCCTTTCCTACTTAAGTAATAAAAATAAATTACCTAAGTAAATGTAATATAATAAGGTGCAATTAAATAATTACACCAAAAGGTTGTCTACAAATAATTTTTCCTTATCTTTCAACCTACTTGGGGAGAGAGCTTGATAGTGGTGCACACTAAATTTTGAGGTTGGTGTGGACTTATACATGTCATAGAGAAAAAAAAAATTATAAACCATGCATACAATAAGGTGGATAGTTTTAAAAACTTCTTTTGAGGGATTTCTAACTCATCATACACATGGAGGAGGATGACAAGTAGACACCCCTATTTTCCCCTCAAATTTATGGTTGAGCAAAGGTGGTGCACATGGAAAATCATCATCAACTAAGGACATATTCACATTGGTGTGTTCACACCATACAAATTTACATGGTTCAATCAAACACCAAATCATTTATCTACTATTACGAGCCACTCAACGCTCATGCCTTTAAATTTAGTAAGTATATTTCCATGTATACATTCTTGGGAAGGCATATAAATATGAAGTGATGTCACCTTCAATATTGTAGTACACAACATTAGGCATGAAGCAACACTTCACTACCAACTATATTCTTTCCTAAAAATTGTATTTTTCACCTTAAGCTACTCACATTAGCTATTATTTTTAATGGAGATATTATTAGTGCATATGTGAAGATAATGACAATAATATGTAGAGGTTTGTTTTATGATCTCATCCATCTAGCTTGGAATGGAAGTTGAGGTCTTCATACCTCACTAAGGAAATGAGTCAACATATTTTTTTTTAGTTCTATCTTCTCTATCGTGTATTGTATAGTCCAAAATATACTTTTGGTTATTGTTTGAGAAGAAATTTCTTCATTTCACTCCTTTGTCTACCTATAAATGGAAGGAGATATCATCATATTGAATTGACAATTACCTACCTGATTTTTATGGTTTTATACTTGTTTCTTCTCTATTGCATGTTCATTAAGCCAACTATTATTAGTTTCTTAGTGTTTGAGAAGGTATTTCCTCATTTCTCTCTTCTATTTAGCTATAAATGGAATGTGAGGTCATCATGCATCACTACAGAAATGGCCTACCTATTTTTTTATTTTTTTTGTTCCTTTCTTCTCTATCATGTATTGTTTATGCCATTGTTTATTTATTGTTTATTATTTGAAAAGGAATTTCTTAATTTCACTTATTTGTCCAGTTGCAAATGGAAGTTGAGGTCATTGTATCTCACTAAGGCAATGACCCACCTAGATTATTGTTTTATTACTCATTTCTTCTTTTTTGTTTTATTTTATCCATTTTTCATTTTTTTTTAGTGTTTGGGAAGGTATTTCTTCATTTCACTATGTTATGTGGCTATAAATGGAAGGTGAGGTCATCATACCTTACAAAGGTAATGAACCACTAGAATTTCATTCTTTTGTTCATTTCTTCTCTATTGTGTGTTTTTTATTGGTGTTTACTTAGATGTTAATGGTTTAAGGGGCTTGATAGTGTTTTGAGATTGGCATGGCCTTCTACTAGCCATGGCATGCCTCATTTTTCTCTATCTTGTATTGTTTTAGAAACTATTTATCTTGTTTAGTGTTTGAGAAGGAATTTATTTATTTCACTCCTTTGTGTGGCTATAAATGAAAGATGAGTTAATTATACCTCACTAAGGCAATAATCCATCTTTTTAATTTTTATTTTATTTCAAAGCCTTAATAGGCATTATGAGTTTAGAGTGATAGTTTTTAATGTGTTTCATTAGCCTTTACCTAAATTGAATGATTGCTACATTTTCAATTACCTAATATATGTCTAATTTATATAATATTTATTTTATTTGACTAATTTCTTGTACTACATGCACAACAATGAAAAATAAAGTGAATGATGAAGATTAAATGAAAGAAAATAACCTTTACCTTGTGCTCCAATGATCCTCAAATTGAGATTCAAGAGTATTGCACCCAATGTTGAGAGATCTCATAAGATCTCTCTCAACACATCTTGATTTTCTCTAAATGATGTTGATGAATGATAGAAAATGTAGGTTTCTAAGAGATCTAGCAACATGAATTTAGGATTAGATAGAATAGATGAAAATATCTTGGAGAGGATTTTATTTATAGATTTGATGATGGGTTGATCAATAGCTTAGATTTGATTTGAATATTAAGGGATAGGAATGATTGAGAGATTAGGGTTGATGAGAGAATTTCAAGTATCATCATTATATTTAAATACACTTGTGGAGGATGAGATCAAGGACATGTGAAGGGATAGGATTTCATTATAAAAATTTTGAGATAATGAGTCTTCTCGCATGTGTGAGGACATATAAGGAAGAATGAATGGAGACATGTGATTCCTCTCATATGTGTAAGAGATCACATGGGAAATCTAGAAACTTGACAAGTGTGCTCTCATAAATTTTTGGGACAAATAGGGATATAGGAAGCAGACATCTGACTCCTTAGACATGTGTGAGAGTCACATGTGCTAAATGGAGGGTTAGGATTATCTAGAAATAATGGATGGCTAAGATTTCATTGTATATTTTTAGGGATAAATGAGATTTAGGTGTACTTAGTTAAATTAATCATACTTAGGAATGTGCAAGGATTAGCTAGTTAATTGATTGATTTAAATAACTAATTGGATTGAGGTGGTAAGGGGATAATTAAATAAATAATTTATATTTATTTAATTCTCAAGGAATAGGAATACAAAGATTAAACTTATTAAATAAATGTAAATTTAATTAAAGGTGAGGAATAAGGATAAGGATGTTAAATTAATTAATTACTTAATTGATAATAATAGGATGAGGTCTAATGTGGTTAGGTATGGATAAGTATAGGTGTCTACATTTACCCTTGTTTGAGACAGTGTTGTCACTATATGAAGTGATGTCATTTCAAAGAAGAATAAAACATAGTGGCTAGAAGGGATGAGACTAGTGGAATGATTCCTAATTCATTAGAAGGATAGGAGTGATAAGGATGGAGATTGGTATGCCCCATTGAGAGGAAAGGCAAGTTCAAAGAATGCAAATGTGCTCTCAAAATGGATGAACGAGTTAGAGGATGAAGAAGATGGATAGAGGATGTATTGAGGGAGTCATGCTACAATGATGTAAGCAACCTTTATTTTATATTACATTTGACATTATGGGACAAGGTATAAAGAACTAGGGTGAAAATGTGCCAAATGCATAAGGACTTACCCAAAGAAAAAGGTTACATGCAAGCATATGCCTTATGACACTATGATATGGAATACCATGATGCCACTATAGAAATATGTTGCAAGATCCATCATAAATGCAAACAATGATAATGCATACAAGAAAATAAGAAAGCATGTACAAAAATACAAAAATAGACAATGAGTTTTCCTTGAGTCAAGATGAAAAATGATCGATTGATTGATTGATGATGAGAGAAGTGTTGATGATGAGAACAACACGAGGATTTTATTGTTGGTGATAAGAACAACATGGGGATTGGGAATATTATATATTGATTACAATAATTGGAGTAATTTGGATCAGGGTTTGCAACAAGGCTAAGAACAAAATTTATGGATGTTGTGGATGATGCTCTAGATTTCTTAGTATGATTAGTAATATTTGAATAGATTTCTTTCGGATTTATTTGGAGTTCTCAATAATATTGAGGATAAGTAATTTATGGAGCTAATTAAATTGGAATATTCAATTGAAAATAAATTCAATTAACTCACACAATCCACTAGAAAACATACTACACAGACAAACAATTTCTTGCAACAAAGATTGAACCTCTGGTTTGCAACTTGCAACCAACAACTTACAATTCAATTAATCTTGAGATGGAATTACAATCAGTCCAAAAGGACAATGGGCTACAACAAGACCTTACAAGACTCCTAGTAATTGCATACAAAAAAATTATTTGCAATCAACAATCAATGCTTTGCAACAAAGCTTCTCTCCAACACTTGCAACAACAAACCACTCTATACAAGCACTACTCTCCAATATGTAACTACCGATGATGTTTATGCCACATCAAACATGCTCCAATTTGCACCATGATCTGGAGGATCTTCGCCAAAAATTAAAGTTTCACATTTTTCTCTAGAAATGACATCATCAGAAAGAGCTCAGAGTCTTGACTCCAACGCAACTCGAACAGAGTCAAACAGAGTTACGATGCTCGAGTTATGCTTGGTCAAATGTTGGTCAACTCAGGGGCTCAGGCAAGAAAAAGGTCAAAATTGGACATTTCCAAAAGTGGTTAAAGTTGGCGTCATCGCGAAGAGCTCATCAAGAGCTTTCTGACGGCATTCATTTTGCACGAATTGGAGTCCGTTTGCACAAGTTACAAGCAGTCAAAGATTGGGTAAAATGTTGACCATGCTGATGTCAGCAAGACATCAACATGGTACAGTCAACATCCAGTCATCACCATTGGCCAATCACCACATGACGTGGTAACACAGTCAGTGCCATGCCATCATCCCAATCAGTAGACACGTCACCTTCAAAGTCTTTAACCAGCGAATGACAACTTGACACGTGGCACCCCTCATCATCTCTCCTCCGGCTCGGATTGTGGAAACAGTTTACTAAAAATGTGTGGGGGTATTCGAACCCCCCACCTCTCATCTTCGAAACGGACACCCCACCAACATGCCACAAAACATGTGCTAAATTAGCTCCAACCGCCAGTGGGTTTTCTTGTTTCTAAAGATGGAATTCAGTTTAAAAAATGGGCGATGGGGGGTTGACCCCCCCATCATGCAAAATATCTACCACTGTTACACCAACAAAGGCAATTTAAAATAATATGGGGATCGGTTGGTTTTAACCAATATTTGCAAGTCTATTACCCCTAATTCTCAAACTTCCACCCATATATGTAAAAATTCAAATCTCCTAATCTGTTAAACAGAATAAATTAAAACCTTTGAAGCCCGAAATGCAGAATTTAAGGGGCTAAATACATATAATAAAGATTTTAAAGGAAGATTATGGGGGGATATTATTGATTTTTAATGTAAATAGGGGAGATTTTCTAAAATATTTACCTTGTAAAGGGGATATTGGGAGATTTTGAAAATCATTTGGTTGAAGACCAAATTGAATAAATTTCTTGTATAAAAGGGGGGTAGCTTAGGAGTTTGGGCAAGTGGTGACTTTGAGAGAAAATCCTTGGTGAAATTTTGCTTGACTTCCATGCTTTCCAGGAGTTTATTCCTTGCACTTTGGAGGAGCTTTTTCAAATTTCTTGTAAACCAGGGAGAAACCATGCTGGAGTTTTGTACTGATTTTCTGGAGAATTAATCAGATCGGTCCACTCATTGGAGAGGGACCTAGAGACGTAGTCATTTTTTATGACGAACTCTGTTATCAACTCTGTTTGCATTTTCTCTCTTCTCTCTTATTCTGATTTTCATCACTTTGTTATTTACGTTTATTTAATTGATGTTCGTGTATTAATTTCGTTAAAATAATTTGGATTTAAAATTATAAACATTATGCATTCAAATGTAATTGTCATAGATCCGTAAAATAGATCAAGTTTGGTATTAGAGCCTTGTGTGACTAGTATTGCATAATTGGATGCTAACATGTTCCAAGAAACAACGAGGTGAAGGCGAACTTGAAGAATATAATCCTAAGATCGACAAAAGAAGGACTTTGCCAACAATGGAAGAAACTGAAGCTAGGAAAAGTACTGAGCCTGAGTTTGATGAGAAGTTTTTTCAGCAAGCCTTTCTTGACATGAAGGCTATGGTGGAAGAGCTTTATGCAGAAAAGAAGAAGCACGAAAAGGGAGATTCTTCAAAGCGAGAAAAGAAGGAAGATCGAAAGGAAAAAGAAGGAAAAGATCCAAAAGCTCCATCTCCATTTTCTCCTTCTTCTCCATCTTCCCCTTCTTCTTCCTCTTCTACTACTGTTAATCCTTTCAAGAGCAAGTCTAAGCCTTTTTTTTTTTTTTTGGATACGTACGCGCTTTTGAATGGAGTTATGAACCAGTGAGGCCACATTTTTTGGGGGACCTCATCCCCATTGTCTTTCCATTGAGATCTCTGAGACACTATGTGTCAGGGTTCCTTAGCAACCGTCAACAACAGTCGTCGATGGGTGAGCCAACTGTGTGCAATGTTCCTAGATCGAACCCTAAGCCACCGTCTCATCTCCTTCTTCCATCCGTCCCACCTTTCTACTTCCTCCTCGAGCCTCCTCCGTAACCTTCTTTTTCGCCTGCTCCTCTACCTCCTTCTTCATCCTCCTGCAGCCTCCTTCGCTATCTCCTTTCTTCCTCTGTCACCTCTTTTTTCCTCCTTTCTCCTCCGACCCCCATCCTTCATCATCCAACCTTCCATTTTTCCATCTTCCTCCTGCCGCTTTGCTTCCACCTCGGGCCTCCTCCGCAGCCCCTTCCACCTCCTTATCACTCCACGGGAGGGTCCTCTTTTGCAGCTTCTTCTGCCTCCTTATCACTCCACGGGAGATCTCCTTGTCCCTCCTCCTCTGCTTCCTCCAACTGGGTGTCCTCCCTTATCCCTCCATTGGCATTGACTCCTTGTTTCCTTGTCTTCTTCCAGCCTTGCACCTGTGCTGCTTGCGTCACAGCCTTATCTCCTCTTCGCTCCACAAGCCAATCTCTGCCCCAAGCCCCGTAGGGTCCAGCGTAGCCTTGAGCACCACTTTGTGTCCTTCTATCCACCTCGTACAGCGCGCAACATCCTTCGTACCTGCAAGCAGCGGGTGAGTCTCGAACATGAGACTGCCCTTTCAACAGGGCTTGTGACTTGTCGTCACACTGTGGGGTCATCCCCAAGTCTAAGCCTATTATTAAACTGGATGTAAATTTTGAATTGCCTAAGTACTGTGGGGAGTTAAATTTCAAAAAGTTAGATGATTGGATCCAGTAGGTAGAAGTGTATTGTAGGATTCAAGGCCTAGCAGAAGATGCTTCTATGATCCAGTTAGCCACTCTCTGGTTGGGAGGTAAAGCTCTCACCTGGTGGGAGAGTAGGACCTGGGAGGAAATTTCTCACCATGGTAAGGTTAATATGACTTGGATGGAATTTTTTTTTGCCCTTCAAAAATAGTTTTATCCTTTAGGTTATATGCAACAATTAACAATGAATTGGAAAACCTTTAGGCAAGGTAAGGGTCAATCTATCCAAGATTACACCCATGAGTTTAGAAAAAAAGCTATTGTTTTAAATGTTCCATTGTATACTCAGGATGCATTACTTAAGTACATAGGTGGTTTGCATTCTTAACTAAGGCATACTATTCTAATGTTGAGTCCTAATAATATGGATGAAGTGTTAGTCCAAGCCACTCATTTAGAGTCAAGGGGTAAGAGCACTTTCAATGATGATTTCTCAAAGAAACCATCTAAGTCTAAGGGGAAGTCTAAGGGTAAATAAAAAGACAAAGATAAAGGAAAAGGGAAGAAGACAACTACAATTAAGAAGGAGGGTGATAAGCCCACATTCTCCCATTGCAAGAAATAGGGGCATGATGATTTGAAATGTTGGAAGTTACATCCCGGAGTAAGTGTTATGCCTTGCATAACCACCCCATTTTGATTTGGAACAAAATGGGTCCCCCGTCTCTTTTGATTTCTTTGCCTTTGTTATTTGCTTTGCTTTTGGGGGTTCTTATGTTTCTCCATGTTTTATCTTTTGTTCTGTCTGATCTAATTTTGGTTCTGCCTCAATTGGAATTCGGGTTTTCTCCTGAGTTCGAGATTTTCCACCCCATCCGGATTTTTCTAGATCTCACTCGAACTCCGGCTAAGCGTTGTTGTTCGGGGATTTTTGGTCTTCACGGAATTCCGCGTGGACCAGATTTTCCCGAAATCCCTGAGGCCTCTAGGGAGATGCACCTTCTTCGCGGATTTCTTTCTCCTCCGGATTTTCCCGAAATTCGTTGCTCCTTGTTTTTTCCGGGTTTGCCGGAGTGTCTTCTCCTTCATGGAAATCCGTCCCGTGCGGATTTCCCCAGAATCTGGTGAAATGTGAAGAAGTATGGAGTAGCAGGACTAGTTAATAAATGATGATGCATTTTAGGATTAATTCATGCTATTTTGAGATCTCACATGTTGTTCCTTGATTGATAATGATTAGATTAAGTTTCTAATGTGTGTTTTCATGTTTATTCCGTTGGAATCCGCTTGACTCAGAATTCTCCAAAATTCCTCCCTGGCTTGGATTCCACGAGTCGACCTGAAACCCAAACTGTCTGTATGATCATTTTGCTTGAAGATTTAACGGCACCTTACTAACATAGGATTCGTTTCAATGATGATTTTGATTAATTAACTTCTATTTGTATGATCTTTACTGTGGTTTTCTTTGTTGAATGCAGGATTAGATCTTGCACATGATGATATTTGCCAAGGGAGCTCAGTTGGAATGCATTCCTCAGTCCAGTTGGTCACAATTTTCCTCTAAGAAGAAAGTCGGTAAGACCTAGCAGAAGTCTTGCCGACTACCAGTGCATTCTGTCAATATGCGTTTGTGTTACCTATTGGCAAGACCCCAGAGATGTCACAGCGAGTGGAATTCATATGCAGGCATCTATCGGCAAGATATTTTCATTGTTTCAGCGACTGAGGAATTCCTACCGGTAAGAGAAATCATCATCAGAAAGAGGTCTCGGTGAGATCTTCATGTCTCACCGACCGGAAGAAAAAGGAATTTCTATCGGCGGGAGGTTTTCTCTTCGCCAAGAAGTCTTGGCGAATTCATGAAGTCTTACCGACTAGCAGGGACCGAGCTGACACTTCGGCAAGAGTTGTATCTTCGGTATGTGATCTTGTCAAAAGCCTCATGTCTCACCGACCACCGATAAAGATATACATCTCGGTGAGACTTTCGTGGCGGGGAGATGTCTTGGCGAGCGCATCGGGTCTCGTCGACAAAGCACAAGAGGGTCTATCAGGGTGAGGTCTGGCAGTCTTGTCGACCCATAAAGTCTCACCAACATATTGCTTCATCGGTGGGAGAATGAGAAAGTCTCAGCGACAAAAGTGAACTTATGGAGATCTCTCGGCGAAACATAAGGTATCTAGGGGACATCTCCCCGACGAAGGAAGGATACAGCAACACATGTGAAATGAATGAGACATCGGTATAACTGAGGATAACTCACCGTAGCCTCTGGCCGACAGAAAGGAGTCTTGTCGACGACAAGGTAGGCTCAGTAAGAGAAGAGGAGTTCGGGGTAAGGTCTCCCCAAAGCAGGATTGTCTTCCTGACATAAAAATGAGCTTGATGTGACTTCTGAAGCTCGGCGAAATGTCTCACCGACTAACCCATGTCATGCCGATAGCTGCTGAAGGGTGAGATCGCATCGAGGAGACACGATAAGTGTCTCACCGACATGCAATTTAAGGTGGACCACTTTTGACCGCCCGGAAATCCTGTGTGGCCTGGTGTTCCTCCAATCAGACAAAGCTAATATGGTCCATTGACCGATTGACCACCCCTGTGAAAGAAGACCAACAGGATGCAAACGAGATAGACTCCTTCTGAGATCAAAGCGATGACTGGGCTCAGAAAATGGTGGTGGTCTAGAACATGAAGAAGGCTGAAGGAAAGGAGTAACCATGACTCATAGGGACAGCTGTAGTGACTACTGGCAAGGAGGTAGATCAGTATTAATGGTGATATTTTGAGCATTCAAGGCGTCCCTGAGATGGAGTTCAAAGATGGACATAGAGAGAGGGGAGTAAATGTTGCATATGCAAAAGATCTACAATCACCCCCAGAATAACCTTTCAGCAATATGGACAGCGAGACTTCACATTGAATACATCATTAACTCTTCTCAGAAAGATCTAAGAGCCAACTCTCCTGGAAGCAGATATTTTATAAGCCCTAATGCAGGGGGGGACAACACTTTCTTTTTGATGCATTATGTATATAAGGCATTCTTTCCTCTTTGTAAAAGGTTAGAAAGTGGGTGATAGAGCACTTGTAGAGTTAGAACTTGTAGAGAACTTCTAGTTAGTATTCAGTAAAATAGGAATAGGGGGAGGATAGAAGTTGAGCCTGATTCTTTGTAATAGGAGCTTCTTTTGTCTTCCTGAGTAGAAGTTAGATTCTGAATAGACCAATGTATCTTTCAGTTTTCTTAGTGTAAATGGAAACAACTTGGAGCCACAGATTTTCTATACACTGGTGATTGTGCCAGCTTTGTAATTGTTGTTTATCTATCTTACTGACAGTAGAAGTAGCCAGATCTTAATCTACTTCATGTTGTGTTCCATAATGGTGTTTGTATTGAATTAATTATCTAATTTAGGAGGCTTTCAAGGAAGGAAGTTTGGTTTTATGTTTTGTTTGAATGGTAATATACAGTTTGTTATTAAAATCAGCACTGTGAATGAATGAAACTGTGTGTCAGTCACAAGTTAATTATGTTCTGCAGTTTTAGTTAGGAATTCCTTGGAAGGTGATAGGTCTGGTTAATTCGGATGAAGTATCATTCTTTTCTGTCTCAAAGCCCTGATCTATCTTTTTACGTTTATTTAAACAAACCGGTTAGAGTAGATTTAAATTTATGTCTACTCCCATAACAATCCAAAAGCTCAACACCAGCAGGCCCCTTGAATATTACTATTGCATTGACCACTAAGTAACATCAGCATAGTTGAGACCCAACTACAAAGACCTTGGGAGCTAAGACATCCATGTGTTGTCTTTCTCTTTCAGGAGAAGTAGAGTAGCAATATTATGTTTGCATGTTGTTGTGCCAAGACACACGTCAACAAAAACTTGCGCTAGAAGGAGGGCCTAGAAGGGAAAACTGGATAAAATTGGGTTTTTCTCCCTAGAAAGGCCCCACAAAGTTCTTCGATCAACTGAAAACCCATCACCTTTCATAGAACTCAAGAACCCAACGAGACACAAGAGTCATAAGACTGGGGCAACCATCATACCACCTTTATCAACTCCGCTCACTCCACCAGGATTTTCACCAATACCCCAGTGGATACCTATCAATCCACCATCACGTCCATCTCAATTGTCATCACAGCTAGTTCAACCCATACAACAGCTGGCTCAACCACCACCCCCACCAATGGCGTTCTTTCAAAATAATCCCTCTCCATTGGGGACTATTCCTAGAGGTTTTCACGATATGCCCAAGAACCCTAAGAAATTCTACCCTAAGTACTTTCATGGTGAATCACAGAGTGTTGACGAGCACATACAAGCTTTCAAGGATGCTTGTACTAGAGCTCAAATAGCTCACCATGATGTAGTTTGTAGGTTATTTCCTTACTCTTTAGGGGATATGGCATACAATTGGTACCTTAATCTTCCTTAAGGTTCCATTCTAACCTGGACACACTTGGAAAATTCTTTCATTAATCAATTTAGGGTTTATGTGGATCCAGCTCTTTTATACCACCAATTCGCTACCATCAGAAAGGAATCAGGTGAACCCTTTCCTTTATTCAATACCCGGTTCCAACCGATGTATAGGAGGTTGCAAGATCCCTATTTGGTTACTGAGGATAGTGCCATCCAAGCATACTTTAGAGTTATAGATCCTTTGCTTGGTTTGTTCTTGCAAAGGACTTATCAACCAGCTAATATTGATTCTCTATCCAAATTCTATCATCTAGCTATCAAGCTGCAGTAACAAATCAGTTCTCAACAAGGAGGCCTAGGAGGAGGTTTCCCTTCAATGGGATATCAGATGCATAACCCAACCCCTCTATTCAATACTGTCCTGGGAATGTCTCCTTCCCATTATGGGCCTATGTCTGAATTGCAAACTCAACCACATGTCCCATTCTTTGCTACTAGAACTTTTGATCCCTTCCAGCAATCATAGCTCCCTCAAAGTTCCCATGGTCATCATGACCAAATTGGAACACCAAGTTGTGGTGGTCAGCCACTGGTTGCTAAGAATGTGGAAAGTGAAAAGACAGTCCAGCTTACAAATGAGGTAGAAACCTTGAAGAAAACATTGTCTCAAGTTACAAACGACATGGCTCAACTTCGATTGAACCCCATTCAAAGCCAAGGTAATTACCCCAATCAAAACAACAACAATCAGGGTACTTATCAAAATAATAACAATTACAACCAAAGGGGTTATCAGGGCCAAAATTCCTCTAACCAGGGCTATCAGAATCAAAATAGAGGATACAACCAAAGGAAAAATAACAGTAGATAGTGGAATACAAGGCCCAATAATGGGGGAGTTTCTCACAACTATCAAGCAAATGAGGAGAGGTCACATACTAAAAATGTGGCTGACCTTAATTTCATGAATAACTGGTGTAGGCTGCATGATACTGCAACCCATTCTGAGATAAACTACCCTCAGATGGAGAAAGTTGTCAAGATGGCACACGAAGATTCCCACACATTCCAAGGGAATTTGAACAAAGGAGGTGACTCAGTGGATATTGCAATGGCATATGACCTCTTCCAAGAAGAGCCCTCATTCCCAATGCAGAGTGAGAATGAACCAGAGGAAGATTCATATGATGCCCAAGTCTTTCAGTCAAAAGGATGACACTTCATGAGAAATCAAAGTAAGGGGCCATTCACTACATCAGCACCCCCTAATCACATGGTGCCTCCAAATCAAGGTGCTGATAATAATCCTCCTCCACCAAAAGGCTCGCCTGACTTCCACAACAAGGGTAATTCCTTTAGTGTTGTCAAAGGTACTACTAGTTATAATACAAAATTTGATATTGTTTTTGAGATGCAGAAACAAAAATTTCTCTGTCATATTTTGACATCTTAAAGTGGTGCCCTGCCCAAAGGGAGATAGTGTTGAAGGCTTTGGAGCAAGCTGATAAGTCAAAAGCAAAGGGCAAGGTGGCACCTGCTGGGGACGTGAATGCAGCCTTATACAAAAACAAGGTAGGTACTCCACCATTCCTTTTGAGTTTAAGAATTTATGGGAAGAACCTACACAATTGTCTGTTGGATTCAGGGGCTTCGGGCAATGTTATGCCATTTTCCATATGTAAGAAGTTGGGATTGAACCCCATTCAGACAAATAAGAAGGTCATTCAACTTGACAAGACAGAGGTTAATGTGGTAGGAGAATTAAGCAACATACATGTGCAAGTAGGATTAGACCCTAGGATCCTAACCAACATAGACATTCAAGTGGCAGACATTCCCGAGACCTATGGTATGCTATTGAGCAGAGATTTGATGAAAAGTTTAGGGGGATATCTTTCCCTTGATTTTTCACACATGTAGCTATCATGGAAAGGGATTCCTAATCAAATTAGGATTGAAAGTGAGCCTTGCCTCAAGCATATCATCACGGAATACGATTGCCCCAATGAGGTAGCTTACTTTGAAACCGAGATAGGGGTTTACAAAAGAGAAGAAATCTTGACCTTCTCAGTTCTTGACTCTAAAGACATGTCAACACAGAAACTCCCTGACCCCATGATTGATGAAAATCAACAGGCCTTGATTAGAAAGCTGCAACAAGATCAGTTGGTCTTGGGAGAAGGTGTAGATCTGCATAGTCTCCTGCTCCCTAATTGGTGCAGGGTACACTACCAAAGCCATTCTGAATTGGCTTGTCAACCCTGCATTGACATTTTGAATCATATTTCCCAAGCTGAGGATGCTAGCTCGAGTCACCCTAAGACCATTGTAAACCGCTTCTCAATTGAAGCCAAGGAAGCAACCATGTTAACCAGAGATAGGGTACTTTCAAAGGAGATTCCTTCTCAAATCGAACTTGACTCAGTTACCTTTCCAAACCAACATGTTTATGTGGAACAGTCCCAAGGTTCGTTTTTCACCCCTACACTCATGAATATACCAAAACCCAAGGGGTTAACCAAAGACACAAGTGGTTGTCAGAAAGATAGCCACAGGTCAGATGATATAACTAAGCAGGAATTGGAGAGTGTATCTAAAGAACTTATAGAGCATCCTTTCCCTATACCTGATGCGAAAGATCAAGCAGCCCCAATTGTGACTCATTTAATTCAAACACCCATAACAAATTCAAAAGAATCAACTCCAACCCGTGATCAATTGTGGACCCTCACGTTTGATGGATCCAAATCTAAGATTAGCAGTGGTGTTGGAATTGTACTAACCAACCCCAAAGGGAAAACCTTATTTGCTTCTTACAGGTTGCAATTTGGATGTACTAACAATGTAGCAGAGTATGAAGCTCTGGCCCGGGGATTGATGTTTTCTCATAAGAAGGTCACTGCCCTGATGGTCAGGGGAGATTCGGAGATTGTTATCAGGCAGGTGTGTAGCCAATATGCATGTCACAACAAAAGGCTGGTAGCATATAGAAATCGGGTATGGAACCTCATTGAGGACTTTGATGCCTTTGGGATCAGCTTAATCTCTAGAGAAGAAAATTAGGTAGCTGATTCATTGGTTATTGTTGCAAGCACCCTGGAACCTATGCAAGCCTCTAACCTCAAGAAATTCTCTATAGAATTAATTTCCACCCCTGCAGTTCCTGACAACATCACGAACTTTCAAGTCTTTGATGATGATTGACATATTCTGGCTTTCTTAGCAAGCTCAGATGTTTTTGAGGGGCAAATTATTGATAAGTCTAGCAGAGATCAAGGGGATTGGGGCCCTAAAGAATGTGATACAGAAGGATTCCTTAATCTAAAAGGTAATAACATTCCTAAGGGAATGGTGGCCTTGGAGAGAATTTTTGACTCAAATCCAAGGGCTCGAGAGAAGATATTAGCTAAAGAAAAGGGAGGCGAATATGAAACAGTTAACCTGGCCGATTCTGACCCTGAAAGGAATGTCTATATAGGGAAGGCCTGCCTTGAAGCAATCAGGAAAGACATATTGAAGGAACTTAAGAAAGATATTTTTGCAATCGCTTGGGGATATGAAGACTTAAAGACATTTTATGCCTCTGTTATGACTCACACTATTCCCTTGAAGCCTGAAGCTAAACCCTTTCGACAGAAGCAACGCCCTATCAATGCCTTGATTGAACCATTGATCTATAAAGAAGTTCAGAAATTACTCTCAGCAAGGATAATTTTCCCTGTACGCCATTCAACCTGGGTGGATAACTTAGTCCCAGTCTGCAAGAAAAATGGGGAGATCAGGCTATGTGTCGACTTCAGAAATTTGAATAAAGCCTTAGAAAAGGATAACTACCCACTTCCTTCTCTGGATGAAGTGTTGCAGACTATCAATGGATCTCAAATGATATCATTCCTAGATGGTTACTCCTGATATAATTAGGTAATGGTCGACTCTGAAGACAAAATGAAGACAAACTTCACTACAAAGTGGGGAACATTCGCGTATAGGAGGATGCCATTCGGTCTGATAAATGTTGGAGCAACTTTCCAGCGCGCCATGGACATAGTGTTCAAGGACCTAATTGGTAAGTGCATCATTGTCTATATGGAAGACCTGACAGTGTTCTCCAAGGACCGATTGAATCATGTTGCGGACTTAGCCAAAGTTCTTGAGAGATGCATCTGGTATGGAGTCTCATTGAATCCAAAAAAATGCGTGTTCGGGGTTTCTGAAGGGAAGTTGTTGGGACACATAATTTCTGAAAGAGGGATTTCAATCGATCCAGACCGAATCGAGTCAATTCTAAAGATCACCAAGCCAGGAAGCAAGAAAGAGATGAGGTCTTTCTTCAGGAAAATCAACTTTGTGAGAAAGTTCATCACGGGCTTTGCTGAAATCGTGAAACCCCTAAACGAAATGATGAAAAAGGACGCCAAGGTAGAGTGGACCGATGAAGCGAAGGCCGCGTTTTCACAAGTAAAATGATCCATCTCAGAAGCGTTGCTCCTTACCAGCCCCGATTACATCAGGCCATTCTACATTTACTCTTTTGCCTCTAAGAATTCATGCGCGGTTGTTTTAACTCAACGAAAAGGAGAGGCAGAGGAAATACCGATTGCTTTCATGAGCTCCCCATTCAAAAACGCAAAAATCAAATACCCACCTTTGGAAAAGCAAGCTTTTGCATTGGTTTAGGCTGTCAAGAAGTTCCGACATTACATTCTCCGAAGCCAAATCGTTGTTGTAGTTCCTGATGCAACTATGAAGTCTTTCCTTATGCAGAGCAAGCTGGGAGAAAGAAGAGGGAAATGGATGGCCATCTTGCAAGAATTTGATTTGGAGATACACCCTATGAAACTAGTCAGGGGTACAAGCTTGTCTCAGTCCATGGCGAATGCTGGCGACAACATCATCTGTCAGCAATACACAACCCAATCCTTCTCCAGTGACCCCTGGTATGCTGATATCGTCTATTTTATGCTCAACAATCGATGTCCAGAGGGGATGAATTCAACTCAAAGGAGAGCCCTGAGAATGAAGAGCTCTCATTATATGTTCAAAGGAGGGTTTCTCTATAGGAATAATTTTGAAGGAGTGTACTTAAGATGCCTTGATCAGCCAGAGGCTAAACATGTGATCTCTGAGTTTCATGGGAAACACAGCATAGGTCATGGGTCTGCAGATTCATTGGCACACTAGATCCTTAAATCTGGTTATTACTGGCCTTGTGTGTTCGAGGATGCCCATCAACATGTGAGAACATGTCACATATGTTAGATTTATGCATCAAGGGAACGCCATGCAGCCATGCCATTGCAGCCTGTTTACGAGGTAAGACTATTTTCCCAATGGACATTAGATTTTATTGGGGTAATTAACCCAAACTCTTCTGCAGGGCACAAGTTTATTTTGACTGCTACTGATTATTGCACAAGATGGACAGAGGCTATGCCCTGCAAGAACAACGCAACATAGGTAGTGATCAAGTTCCTCACTGAGTGCATCACTACAAGGTTTGGGGTGCCCTTCGCGTTGGTATGTGACAATGGCTCTGCCTTTTCTTCTGCTAAGTTTATTTTTTGGGCATATGATCACAAAATTGTCTTGAAGTATTCCTCAAACTATTACCCACAAGGCAATGGAGTTGCAGAGTCAACCAATAAGAATCTCTTAGGGGTAATTAAGAAACTGTTAGAGCATAACCCTAGAGACTGGCATACCCAGCTGAGATTCGCGTTATGGGAAGATAGGACTAGGATTAAGGCTGCTCTAAAGACTTCACCATTCAAGCTGGTATATGTCCAAGAGCCTTTCTTTCCTATCTATCTGCAAATACCTATCCTTGAGTTCATGCAGAAATTCTATTCTAGTGACAATAGGATAGAAGTGAGATTAGTTGCTTTGTTGAAATTAGAAGAACAGAGAGATGCCTCATTGCATCAATTCTTTAGGCACTAGGCTGTTGTCAAACGTTGGTTTGACAAAAGAGCCAAAATCAAAGCTTTTAGGATATCTGACCTTGTATTGTTATGGGATAAAGCCAGTGAAAAGAAGGGCAGTCACCAGAAATTTGACAAACTCTGGCTAGGTCCTTATCAGATTGCTGAGATCCTGGGGGAAAATGCTTTCCAATTGAGTAGCTTAACTGGGGAACTTGTTCCACTGCCTGTTAATGGACAGTTTCTTAAGCACTATTTTGAGTCATAAAGCTTGTTAATTTATGTTCTGTATGTAAGTAATTCGTTGTTCTTTATGTAAGTAATTTGTTTGTCTCCTGTTTGTAAATAAATTGTATTTATGTAAATAGTTTTTGTGTTTTTGCTTGTAGATAATCTGCTTCTCTTTGTGTAAGTAATTTGCTGCCTTGTTTTTTTGTCTTTCCTTTTTGTCTTTTTGTTTCCCTTGTTCTGTGGTTTATGTTTTGTTTTGTTCTTTGGGGTTGATCTGTCCTTTCCATCTGAAACTATGGGTTGTTATCTAAAGTATACTATGGTCACAAGGAGAAAAATGGTTTAGGTATTTTCAAGCTTTCTGGTTGGATGATTTTGTCCTAAACTCTTTGTTTTATGCCCATTGTCAATAAAGGTTGTGGAAGGTCTTGAAAACAAGGTACAAACTAAATAACCCTCATTAGCTCCCTCTGAATCTGTCACAAATTATTAAGATCATCCCCTCTTGTAATGATATATTTGTCCTAGGATGATAGTGTTGTAAGATTTGAGTGAAAAATCCGATCTCCCAATTGCTGTTATGAGGTCCATGGTAGTTTTCAACCCAGATCAGATGTTAAACATCTGACATATTGAAAAAGAACTAAGTGAAATATCTAAAACTCTATGAGAAAACAAAAAAGGAGAAAAGAAAATAATTATCTAAAGAGAAAAAGGATTCAATATGAATGGGTGATTCCAGTATCTCTATCGGGGCTATGGACACCTGACTGGCAGTAGAGCAATGTTGTGAGAAAACTAGAGGTATCTCCATCGGGGCTATGGATGCCTGACTGGCAGCGGAGCAATGCCCAGGATATCATTGCACAACAGCTAAAGGGGATCAACTCATGTAGTTTAAATCTTACACATTGTTGTCCAAAAGATGAGGAAAACTTCATGAGAGATGTGATGCACAATCAAGCACACACATAGATTCAGGGGTGGCCATTGATTGATTTACATTTTGAGATTCTAGCTCTACTTTGGTTGTTATAACTAACCCAACTGGAGTTGCGATGTTCATAAACCAGGAGTTCTGGGTAGCTGAATCCTTTAGCTTCTTGAAAATGGTTAAACCATTTTCCCAACCGAGTCGCCATTTGTTATGCCTTGCATAACCACCCCATTTTGATTTGGAACAAAATGGGTCCCCCTTCTCTTTTGATTTCTTTTCCTTTGTTATTTGCTTTGCTTTTTGGGGTTCTTTTGTTTCTCCGTGTTTTATCTTTTGTTCTGTCTGATCTAATTTTGGTTCTGCCTCAGTTGGAATTCGGGTTTTCTCCTGAGTTTGGGATTTTCCACCCCATCCGGATTTTTTCGGATCTCGCTCAAACTCCGGCTAAGCACTGTTGTTCGGGGATTTTTGGTCTTCGCGGAATTCCATGTGGACCGGATTTTCTCGAAATCCCCGAGGCCTCCAGGGAGATGCACCTTCTTCGCGGATTTCTTTCTCCTCCGGATTTTCCCGAAATTCGTTGCTCCCTATTTTTTTTGGGTTTGCTGGAGTGTCTTCTCCTTCGCAGAAATCCGTCCCACGCGGATTTCCCTGGAATCTGGTGAAATGTGAAGAAGTATGGAGTAGCAGGACTAGTTAATAAATGATGATGCATTTTAGGATTAATTCATGCTATTTTGAGATCTCACATGTTGTTCCTTGATTGATAATGATCGGATTAAGTTTCTAATGCGTGTTTTCATGTTTATTCCGTTGGAATCCGCCTGACTCGAAATTCTCTGAAATTCCTCCCTGACTTGGATTCCACGGGTCGACCTGAAACCCGAACTGTCTGTATGATCATTTTGCTTGAAGATTTAACGACACCTTACTGACATAGGATTCGTTTCAATGATGATTTTGATTAATTAACTTCTATTTGTATGATCTTTACTGTGGTTTTATTTGTTGAATGCAGGATTATATCCTACACATGATGATATTTTCCAAGGGAGCTCAGTTGGAATGCATTCCTCAGTTGATCTGGTGGATATTTTAGTGAAAATTGAAGTGTCTCATTTCTCTCCAGAATCTACACCATCAGAAAGATCTCAGTGTCTTGATTCCAACGCAATTCGAACGGAGCGAAAAGGAGACCGTTTGTGCAAGTTATGGCCAGTCAAACCTTGGGTCAAATTGGGATCAGGGGGCGTCTAGGAAGCAAAAAAATGATGTCGTCAAAAGTTGTTCAATGTTGGAATCATCGTGAAGAGCTCGTCAAGACATTCCGACGGCGTTCGTTTCGTTGAAATCCGACATCGGAGGCTCAAGATACAGCTAGTCAAAGTTTCAGGTTGACTTGTGGACTGAAGGTACAGTGATGACGTCATCATCTGTACAGATGACGTCAGCACGTGGTATGAAATCCAAATGAACCAATCAAAAGTTGACACGTGGCAGTCCGTACAGTCTGTACATGTCGACGTGGCACGATGATGTGGCAGGTGACGTCAGCAAGGTCAGCGAATCATGCATTGACACGTGTCATTCGTATCCAGTCAGCAGATATGTGGCAGGAACAGTCATCATCCGAGTCAGCGAGTATCATGGATGGGTTTGGCGAATTATCTCCTGACATGTGGCATCCAAGTCATCGATGGGTGGCAGTGATGTGTCGTGGGTAGCCAGTCAGATTTTGCCACGTGTCATTCTAGCGGCGAGCCACGTCCCCTCTTGCTCCGTCGGCATCGGTGTTGCTGGAGTTGATTTATTCAAATCAAAAGGCATTGTTGGCCGACGGGTTTGAACCCGTGACCACACAGTTAACAGTCGGCAGTTCTAACGTCGCACCTGCCGACAGTTGTTTGATATATAATGACAACAGTTTGTTTTTGTTGTTTGTAACTGTTGGTGTTGGGTATAAAACGTGGCCGGCGGGGTTTGAACCCCCGACCACGTGTATAGTAAAATGAATACCGACCGGTAGACCACCGAGTGCGGTTTATCCAAATATGGAGCCCGTTTGCTTTTGTTGTATGTTTAACCCGAAGTTCATAACAAAATAGCCATTGTTGTAAAAACAAACAAAAACCCACCTAATATAATGACAAAGGGGGTTGAGAAAAAAGACAAAACCAACCTGATACGAATTGTAAAGGGTGGTTATGAACTTGGTTAGACATTTATTATTTTTGTTAAGCCTTTTTAGGCTAATTTCATGTATAAAAGAGGGGGAAACGTAGACTTTAGGGCTAATAAGTATTTTTTTCAGGTGATGAAGTCTTGAAGCTGAGGTGACACGAAAGAGAGGTGCTAGAGATTTTTCAAGCCATTGTTGTACGTTGGAGCCTTGTTATGCTGCTAACTGATGGTCTTGGTGCATCATTTGTAATTGATTTTGGAGTTAATCGGATCGGTCTCTCTATTGGAGTGGACCCGGAGACGTAGTCACGTTTCTGATGAACTCCGTTACCAATTTGTTTGCACTTCTTCTCTCCTCTCTCATGTTCTGATTTTCACCTTGAGTTTCCAGTTTTTAATGCTTAATTTCGTTCATGTATAAATGTATTAAGTCTTCCGCTAAGTTGATTTTATTTGAGCATTCAATACTGCAAATAGTCTAGATCCGTATATAGATCATCAGTTTAGTTGGTCACAATTTTCTTTTAAGAAGAAAGTCGACAAGACCTAGCAAGAAGTCTTGCTGACTACCAGTGCATTCTGTCAATATGCGTTTGTGTTACCTATCGGCAAGACCCCAGAGATGTCACAGCGAGTGGAATTCATATGCAGGCATCTATCGGAAAGAGATTTTCATTGTTTCAGCGACTGAGGAATTCCTACCGGCGAGATCTTCATGTCTCACCGACCGGCGGAAAAAGGAATTTCTATCGGTGGGAGGTTTTCTCTTCGCCAAGAAGTCTCGGCGAATTCATGAAGTCTTACCGACTAGCAAGGACCGGGCTGACACTTCGGCAAGAGTTGTATCTTCGGTATGTGATCTTGCCAAAAGCCTCATGTCTCACCGACCACCGATAAAGATATACATCTCAGTGAGACTTTCATGGCGGGGAGATGTCTTGGCGAGCGCATCGGGTCTCACCGACAAAGCACAAGAGGGTCTATCAGGGTGAGGTCTGGCAGTCTTGACGACCCATAAAGTCTCACCAACATATTGCTTCATCGGTGGGAGAATGAGAAAGTCTCAGCAACAAAAGTGAACTTATGGAGATCTCTCAGCGAAACATAAGGTATCTAGGGGACGTCTCCCTGACAAAGGAAGGTTACAGCGACACATGTGAAATGAAGGAAACATCGGTATAACCGAGGATAACTCGTCATAGCCTCTGGCCAACAGAAAGGAGTCTTGTTGACGATAAGGTAGGCTCGGTAAGAGAAGAGGAGTTCGGGGTAAGGTCTCCCCGAAGCAGGATTGTCTTCCCGACATAAAAATGAGCTCAATGTGACTTATGAAGCTCGACGAAACGTCTCACCGACTGACCCATGTCATGCCGATAGTTGCTGAAGGGTGAGATTGCATCGGGGAGACACGATAAGTGTCTCACCGACATGTGATTTAAGGTGGACCGCTTTTGACCGCCCGGGAATCCTACGTGGCCTAGTGTTCCTCCAATCAGACGAAGCTAATATGGGCCATTGACCGATTGACCACCCCTGTGAAAGAAGACCAATAGGATGCAAACGAGATAGACTCCTTCTGAGATCAAAGTGATGACTGGGCTCAGAAAATGGTGGTGGTCTAGAATATGAAGAAGGATGAAGGAAAGGAGTAACCATGACTCATAGGGACAACTGTAGTGACTACTGGCAAGGAGGTAGATCCGTATTAATGGTGATATTTTGAGCATTCAAGGTGGCCCTAAGATGGAGTTCAAAGATGGACACGGAGACAGGGGAGTAAATGTTGTAGATGCAAAAGATCTAAGATCACCCCCGGAATAACCTTTCAGCAATATGGACAGCGGGACTTCACATTGAATACATCATTAATTCTTCTAAAAAAGATCTGAGAGCTGACTCTCCTGGAAGCAGATATTTTGTAAGCCCTAATGTAGGGGGGACAACGCTTTCTTTTTTATGCATTATGTATATAAGGCATTCTTGCCTCTTTGTAAAAGGTTAGAAAGTGGGTGATAGAGCACTTGTAGAGTTAGAACTTGTAGAGAACTTCTAGTTAGTAGTCAGTAAAATAGGAATAGGGGGAGGATAGAAGTTGAGCCTGATTCTTTGTAATAGGAGCTTCTTTTGTTTTCCTGAGTAGAAGTTAGATTCTGAATAGACTAATGTATCTTTCAGTTTTCTTAGTGTAAATGGAAACAACTTGGAGCCACAAATTTTCTGTACACCGGTGATTGTGCCAGCTTTGTAATTGTTGTTTATCTGTCTTACTGATAGTAGAAGCAGCCAGATCTTAATCTACTTCATGTTGTGTTCCAGAATGGTGTTTGTCTTGAATTAATCATCTGATTTAGGAGGCTTTCAAGGAAGGAAGTTTGGTTTTATGTTTTGTTTGAATGGTAATATACAATCTGCTGTTAAAATCAACACTGTGAATGAATGAAACTGTGTGTCAGTCACAAGTTAATTCTATTCTGCAGTTTTAGTTAGGAATTCCTTGGAAGGTGATAGGTCTGGTTAATTCGGATGAAGTATCATTCTTTTCTGTCTCAAGGCCTTGATCTATCTTTTTACGTTTATTTAAACAAACCAGTTAGAGTAGATTTAAATTTATGTCTACCCCCATAACAACCGAAAAGCTCAACACCGGCAGGCCCCTTGAATATTACTGTTGCATTGACCACTGAGTAACATCAGCACAGTTGAGACCCAACTACAAAGACCTTGGGAGCTAAGACATCCATGTGTTGTCTTTCTATTTCAGGAGAAGCAGAGTAGCAATATTATGTTTGCATGTTGTTGTGCCAAGACACACGTCAACAGTAAGGCTGAAAAGATACAGAGGCAATAAAGGCAATCAAAATACTATTGCAGTGATTCAACAAGATCTTGGATCCGACTCTGGAGATGAAACACAAATTGTTGTTGTTGGGGTCCAAGGTAAAGGGAAAGGTATAATTCTCTCTTCTGATGCAAATGTTTCTAATGCAAATACAATTACAAGTAAAGTATCTACTCCTCCTAAAGCTTATAAACAACGAAATGAATTGTTTCATATTGGAGTTGTAACTAAGCACACTAAGATTGACACATTGTTTGATACAGGTTCTCAAGTCAACTTAATATCTGAAGAGGTAGTAAAGACACTTAATCTAGCTACAACACCTCATCCAAAGCCATATCCATGGGTTTGCAATGATGCTCAACTACAGGTAACGAAACAATGTAAATTGAAATTTTCTATCACTGCAAACTTTTTTGATGAGGTGGAGGTATATGTTGTTCCTTTGGATATTTGTGGGCTTGTGTTAGGGAGTCCTTATCTATATGACAGAAAAGCAATCTTTTATAGGGGGGAGAATAAGTACAATCTCTTTAAAGATGGGATAGAATACATTGTATGTGCACACAAAGTTAAGACTAATCTTGCACTAGTTAATGCTAGTCAAATGAAAAGGTTGGTCAATTCTAGTAAGAAATTTGTATTAATGCTTCTAAAACCCAAAGAGGATGAAAAAGATGAAGCATTTAAGGGGTGTGATCCAGAGCGTAAAACTGAGATGGAAAAAATAGTTTCTACTTATGATGACTTACTTCAAGAGCCAAAGGGGTTGCCACCTAAGAGAGAGATACAACATGAAATCTAGTTGCAACAAGATGTGCCTCTTCCAAACATCAACATGTACCTTTTATCAGTTTTGTAGAATGAGGAAATCAAAAAGCAAGTTCAGGAGTTGGTGGAAAAAGGAGTCATCTATCCTAGTACATCTCCTTGTGGTTCTCCAATTGTGTTTGTTCCAAAGAAGGATGGGTCTTGGAGAATGTGCATCAACTATCGAGCCCTGAACAAGATAACGGTAAAGAACAAGTATCCTCTTCCCTGTATTGATGATTTACTTGATCAATTAAAACATGCAGTTTATTTCTCTAAGTTAGACTTGTGTAGCGGATATCATCAAATAAGAATTGCAGAAGATGACATTTGGAAAACTACATTTAAGAAAAAACATGGACTATTTGAGTGGTTGGTCATGCCCTTCGGGCTTTGCAATGCACCAACTACATTTATGAGAGTCATGAATGATGTCTTTCATCCTTTTATTGATGATTTTTTCATAGTCTATCTAGATGATATTCTTGTATTCAGTTGAACTTGGGAAGATCATGTAAGTCATGTAAAGTAAGTTTTTGATGTATTGAGAAAATAAAAACTCTTTGTAAAGATGTCTAAATGTGAATTCGCTAAGACATTCTTAGTGTACTTAGGCTATGTCGTAGGTGGTGGTCAATTGAAAGTAGACCCTACGAAGGTCGAAGTTATTGTAAAATGGCCTAAGCCAAGTACAGTCACAAAGTCAAAAGTTTCTTAAGTGTAGTCCAGTACTGGAGAAATTTCATCGCAAACTTCTCTAACATTCCATCACCATTGCATGCATTAACCAGTACGAAGACAAACTTTTCAATGTGGAGGTCCATAGCAGAAGGCCTTCAACACTTTGAAGGAAAATTTGAGCACAACACCAATTCTGTCTTTACCAGATTTGCACCAACCATTCGAGATCAAGACAGATGCAAGTGGATTTTCCATGGGAGCAATGTTAATGCAAGGAGGTAAACCAATCTACTATCACTTTGAAACCTTTTCAAGTATAGTAATTAACTATCCTACTTATGATAAGGAACTTTATACATTAGTTCAGAGTGTTAAAAAATGGAAACACTACTTAATGGGGAAAGAAATTGTAATCCACACTGATCACCAGCCACTTCAGTACTTGCACTCATAGTCTAAACTGCAACAAAGTAGGCACTTTAGGTGGATGGGTTTTCTTCAATAGTTTCATTTGGTAATTAAGTACAAAAAAGGTGCCCATAACAAAGTAGCAGATATGTTGTCTAGGCCTCCTGTTATGAATGCTTTGATTATCCTTAAAGGTAGTTCCATGGTACATGAAAGTTTTCAGGAACAATATGATAATGATGAAGACTTTAAGGAAATCTATTTAGCTTTAATTACAGGAAAACATGTAGAAGAGAAAGATTACTATGTGCAGGATAAACTGTTGTATCACTTGGGAAAGTTATGTATTCCAAAAAATGAACAAGCACAGGAAATCAGAGAAGCACACACCTCATTGATTGCAGGACACTTTGGGGTGAGCAAAACAATCACTCAACTGTAGAAGTATTGTTACTAGCCTCGTATGCAAGAAACTGTAACTAAGTATATTATAGGTTGTGTCATGTGTGCAACAAGTAAGCCTAGTAACAGGAAATTGGGGTTGTACACACCTCTACTTGTACCATCCCATCCATGGGAAAGTGTTTCAATGTATTTTGTCGGGCGGTTACCTATGTCTAGGAAGGGACATGATTATCTCTATGTAGTATTTGATCAGTTCAACAAAATGTGTATTCTAATGCCTTGTAAGAAACATGTCACAACTGAACTAACAGCTTAGATGTACTTCCAATTTGTATGGGTTCATTTTGGGTTACCTACTTCTATTGTATTGGATCGAGATTCTTGATTCCTAGAGGAATTTTGGTCAGCTTTGTGGGGACTCATGGACACCAAACTAAAGAAGAGTACAACCTTCCATCCACAAATTGATGGATAGATAGAGGTAGTAAACAAGATAGTTGTGCATCTACTTAGAGGTTACTGTAGCAAACATCCCAAGTAGTGGGATGGGAGTCTTCATTATGTGTAGCATGCTTACAACCATGTGGCACACTCTTCTACAAAGAGGTATCCTTTTGAGACTTGCTTCAGTTATGTGCCAAAAAAATTGATGGACTTTGCTTTCAGGAAGGACAATGTTGAAGATGGACCCCATGATGCAGAGAAGGCTTTAAATTTCATCCAGAAATTCCAAGCAATTCATTAGGTAGTAGAAGCACAGTTGAAGCAGAACCAAGCAAAATATAAGGCTCGACATGATAAGCATCGCAATGATCACCATTTCCAAGTTGGAGACAAATTTTGGTTACATATCAATAAGGAAAGAATGCAAGGTAAAGAAAGGAAGCTCAAGCCGATTCATTATGGTCCCTTTGAGATCTTGGAAAAGATCGGAACTAATGCCTTCCGCCTTAATCTTCCTCTATACATGCACATCTATTCAGTTGTCAATGTTGAGAACTTGAAGTTGTATAAACCTTCGATGATATTGGATGAGGAGACTAATATTCAAGTTCCATCAGTTGATGACCTTTCACCTAAATACATGTAAGAATTTCCAGAGGATGTCATCTTAGATAGGAAAACCAGGACTTCACGAAGAGGAGTTGTTGAATACCTCAGAGTGGGACTGAAGGGGATGAATCCAAGCAAGACAAAATGGATGGAGATTGGTAAAGTGAGGGAACTTTACCCTCACTTACTTTCTGAGTAATCAAGCTTTCGGAGGTCGAAAAGCTCTCCAGTGGGGAGGACTAATCCGAAGGATCTTTGCCAAAAATTGAAGTTTCTTATTTTTCTCCAGAAATGACATCATCAGAAAGAGCTTAGAATCCTGACTCCAACGCAACTTGAACAGAGTCAAACGGAGTTACGACGCTCGAGTTATGCTTGGTCAAACATTGGTCAACTCAGGGGCTTAGGCCATAAAAAGGTCAAAATTCGAAATCGCCAAAAGTGGTTAAAGTTGGCATCATCGTGAAGAGCTCATCAAGAGCTTTTCGATGACGTTCATTTCGTGCGAATTGGAGTCCGTTTGCACAAGCTACAAGCAGTCAAAGATTGGGTAAAATGTTGACCATGCTGACATCAACAAGACATCAACATGGTATAGTCAACATATAGTCATCACCATTTTCCAATCACCACATGACACATGGCAACACATTCAATGCCACATCATTATCCCAGTCAGCAGACACATCACCTTCAAAGTCTTTGACCAGCGAATGACAGTTTGACACGTGGCACCCCTCATCATCTCTCCTCCAACTCAAATTGTGGAAACAATTTACTAAAAATGTGTGGGGGGATTCAAACCCCCCACCTCTCATCTTCGAAATAGACGCCCCACCAACACGCCACAAAACATGCGCTCAACTAATTCCAACCATCGATGGGTTTTCTTGTTTCTAAAAATGGAATTCAATTTAAAAAATGGACAGTGGGGGGTCGACCACTTGACCTCCCCACCATGCAAAATATCTACCACCGTTACACCAACGAAGGCAATTTAAAATAATATGGGGATCGGTTGGTTTTGACCAATATTTGCAAGTGATTACCCCTAATTCTCAAACTTCCACCCATATATGTAAAAATTCAAATCTCCTAATCTGTTAAAAAGATTAAATTAAAACCTCTAAAGCCCAAAATGCAGAATTTAAGGGGCTAAATATATATAATAAAGATTTTAAAGGAAGATTATGGGGGGATATTATTGATTTTTAATGTAAATAGGGGAGATTTTCTAAAATATTTACTTTGTAAAGGGGATATTGGGAGATTCTGAAAATCATTTGGTTGAAGACCAAATTGAGTAAATTTCTTGTATAAAAGGGGGGTAGCTTAGGAGTTTGGGCAAGTGGTGACTTTGAGAGAAATTCCTTGGTGAAATTTTGCTCGACTTTTATGCTTTCCAGGAGTTTGTTCCTTGCACTTTGGAGGAGCTTTTTCAAATTTCTTGTAAACCAGGGAGAAACCATGCTGGAGTTTTGTACTAATTTTCTGGAGAATTAATCGGATCGGTCCACTCATTGGAGAGGGACCCGGAGACGTAGTCATTTTTTATGATGAACTTCGTTATCAACTATGTTTGTGTTTTCTCTCTTCTCTCTTATTCTGATTTTCATCACTTTTTTATTTATGTTTATTTAATTGATGTTCGTGTGTTAATTTTGTTAAAATAATTTGGATTTAAAATTATAAACATTACGCATTCAAATGCAATTGTCATAGATCCGTAAAACAGATCACAACACCATAAAAAACCCTTCCTGGAGGTATGCTATGCCCTCTCTATTTCTTCCTTTGTATTCTGGAAAACTTCTTTCAAAAATGAAATTACTTTTTCCTTAACACAAGTTGTCTAAATAAAATGAAATGTGAATTCATTTAGTTTTAATTTTCTTACATTCCAACCCAGTCTCAAGAAACCAATACTCGTCTCAAGGAGTATCCAATGAAATTAAAATTCATCAATAAAAATGAATAAAGTAAACTTTCCAAACCTCCAAACCTATCAAATATGGAAGACAATGCTTTTATGGCTTTCTTGCTTTCATGAATGAAAGAAAAAAAATTATTTTCCAATCCTAGCATCCACCTTCAAGATCCCTATTTTTTTAGGAGTTATGGAATTTCAAATTTGGAGTTACAAGTCAAATTGGGGGTCTCTCAAAAACCCATAGCTTCATTCCTTTTTCAAGCTTTTTTTCTTTCAAGGCATATTCTCCACTATTTCCACTCATCTTGTCTTCTTCAAATTTACTCCTAATTTCAAATTTAAATTTACAACATGGCATAACATCCAAATGCACATAAAAATATAAATTTCACAAGACAAAATATGAAATTCAACTCACACCAAAAATTGCAACAAGAATCAAACATCTTATGTTGATACAGGATAGCCACTATGTCATGGATGCTCCTGCATTAGACACCCACGATAGAAGAAAAGTGATATCATCACTTTCCAAGTGGATATCCAAGATGAATAGTCTCAACCTTAGATAACCATGAAGAATCCTACACAGGTCTCCCAAACCATTTCACCAAATACTCCATGTATTGCCTTCTCCTTGTGCTTCTTTTCACCCTGCTATCAAGAATTGCTTCAATATTTTCATCCTCTAAAGTAGGTTTGAGTGCTTTTGGTTGCTTAATTGTTGCAACTTCATCATTTTCACCTTCATAAAATATGGTCAGGTCTGAAATATTAAAAATTGGAGAAATATTAAGCTCATTGGGTAATTCTACCTCATATGCATTATTGGAATCATGCCTTTTCACAATCTTGCAGGAGCCAAACCTTTTCATCTTGATCTTGTTGTATGTGCCCATTGGAAATATCTCCTTTATTAAATGCAACATCAGTTCATCTCCAACCTAAAACTCTTTGTGTCTCCTCTTCAAATCAACATTAGTCTTATAAGAAAAATGTATTTTGCTGATATGTTTTCTCACCTCATCATGTAGGCCTTTCATATTCTTTGCAAAATCCTCTGCATCTACACTCTTTTTCACATCTTTACCAATCTTATTCAGGTTTGAACAACTCTTGTATTGCTACCATAAACAATTTGAAATGGTGACTTACCTGTGCTTCTCTTGACTTAGTTATTGTAGGCAAACTCAACTTGTGGTAGGACCAAATCCCACCCTTTTAGTTTGTCTCTAACCATGCACCTCAGTAGATTCCCCAAACTCCTATTCACCACCTTTGTTTGACCATCTGTTTGAGGATGGTATGCTAAGAAAAACTTTAATTCAGTGTTGATCTTCTTCCACAAAGTCCTCTAGAAGTAGCCAACAAACTTGGTATCCCTATCTGAAACTATGCTCTTTGGAATTCCATGAAGTCTCACAAGTTCTTTGAAAAATAAATCCGCAACATTCACAACATCATTAGTATTATGATATCATCACATTCCAAGAGGATATTCAAAACAAGTAGTCTTAGCCTTAGATAACCATAAAGAATCCTCCACATGTCTCCCAAACCATTTCACCAAATACTCCATGTATTGCCTTCTCCTTGTGCTTCTTTTCACCCTACTGTCAAGAATTGCTTCAATTTTTTCATCCTCTAAAGTAGGTGTGAGTGCTTGTGGCTGCTTAATTGCTGCAAATTCATCATTTTCACCTTCATAAAATATGGTCAGGTTTGAAATATTAAAAATTGGATAAATATTAAGCACATTGGGTAATTCTACCTCATATGCATTACTGGAATCGTGCCTTTTCACAATCTTGCACGGGCCAAACCTTTTCATCTTGAGCTTGTTGTATGTGACCACTAGAAATGTCTCCTTTCTTAAATACACCATCACTTCATCTCCAACTTGAAATTCTTTGTGTATCCTCTTCAAATCAACATTAGTCTTATAAGAAAAATTCATTTTGCTGATATGTTTTCTCACCTCATCATGTAGGCCTTTCATATTCTCTGCAAAATCCTCTGCATCTGTACTCTTTTTCACATATTTACCAATCTTATTCAAGTGTGAAACAACTCTTGTATTGCTTCCATAAACAATCTAAAATGGTGACTTACCTGTGCTTCTGTTGACTTAGTTGTAGGAAAACTAAGCTTGTGGTAGGACCAAATCCCACCCTTTCAGTTTGTCTCTAACCAAGCACCTCAGCAAATTCCCCAAACTCCTATTCACCATCTCCATTTGACCATCTATTTGAGGATGGTATGCTGAAAAAAAATTTAATTCAGTGTTGATCTTCTTCCACAAAGTCCTCCAGAAGTATCCAACAAACTTAGTATCCCTATCTAAAACTATGCTTTTTGGAATTCCATGAAGCCTCACAACTTCTTTGTAAAATAAATCTGCAACATTCATAGCATCATTAGTCTTATGACAAGGTATAAAATGTGCCATTTTAGAGAATATATCCACCACAACAAAGACAGAATCATGTCCCCTTTGTGTCCTTGGAAATCCAAGAACAAAATCCATACTTATGTCCTCCCATGGATTCTTCGATACTAGTAGTGGTTGATACAAACCAGTGTTTTGACTCATTCCCTTTGTCATTTGACACACCCTAAAACCTTGCACATATTTTCTTACATCTTGCGGAAATTGAGGCCAATAATACTTTTCTCAAACAAGTGTAATAGTATTATCAAAACCAAAGTGTCATGTAATTCCACCACTATGTTTCTCCTTAATTAAATTTAACCTCATGGAACATCTAGGAATACACAATTGGTTACCTTTGAACAACATACCATCTTGTATTAAATAATCCAACCATTTGGTTCTATTTGCTGCAATGGGCTCCTTACAAGCCTTTAATGCCTCACCAAAATCCAATTCTCCTTCATTTCCTTGAGTTCATTAAAATCCACAACTTCAACCTGCATTTCAATCAACAAACCTTGCCTTCTACTCAAAGCATTAGCAACTATGTTAGACTTCCCACTCCTATGTTTCAAAACAAATGTATAACTTCGTAAAAACTCAACCCATTTCATGTGCCTTTGACTTCAACTTCCCTTGACAACTCAAGTATTGGAGTGCTTGATGATTGGTAAATAAAACAAATTATTTTGGCAAAAGATAATGTCTCCATTTCTTAAGTGTTTGAATGATTGCATAAAACTCTTGATCATAAACTAAATACTTTTTCCTAGAATCATTTAACTTCTCACTAAAGTAGGCAATAGTTTTACCTTCTTGGCTCAAAATAGCCCCAATAACATTACCACTTGCATCACAATCCACTTGGAACAACTTGCTGAAATTTGGAAGTGCTAAAATTGGTTTCCTTGCCACTTTACTCTTCAACAAATCAAGGCTCTTCACTGCCCCTATAGTCCACTTAAATTCCTTCTTATCACCCCTCATAGTTTCAGTTAGTGGTGCACATATGCTACTAAAACCTTTGATGAACTTCCTATGAAAAAATTCTAAACCATGGAAAGATCTCACCTCGATTACTATTCTCAGTGTAGGCAATTCTAGAATTGTTTTCACCTTCTTTGGATCCATCTTAATGCCTTCACTTGACACCACAAAACCCAAATATACTAATTCCTTCTTCACAAAGCTACATTTCTTAAGGTTAATCAAAAATTTCTCTTCTTTAAGCTTTTCAAACACACACCTAATATGCATCAAACACTCCTCTAGTGTTTTGCTAAAAATAAGAATATCATCTAAATAAACTATCACAAACTTTCCAAGAAACTCTTTCAAAACTTCATTCAGGAGTCTCATAAAAGTATTGGGTACATTGGTTAGCCCAAATGGCATGAAAAACTACTCATACAAACCTTCTTTGGTCTTGAATGCATTCTTGCACTCATCTCCTTCACATATCCTTATCTGGTGATACCCATTCTTCAAATCAATCTTGCTGAAATATGTTGCTCCACTCAAGCAATCCATGATATCATCCATTCTAGGTAATGGCAATATGTACTTTATTGTGATCTTGTTTATAGCCCTGGATTCCATGCACATTCTCCATTCTCCTCCTTTCTTTGGTGACAAAACAACAGGCATTGCACACAGGCTTAAACTCTCTCTTATCAAACCCTTCTTCAACAAATCAGCAACTTGTCTATTTACCTATTCATTCTTTCTAGGTGACATCCTGTACGCTGCCTTGTTTGGAAAACTTACCCATTGGAATCAAATCAATTTGATGACTGATTTTTCTCACCGGTGGGAGTCCTTCAGGCACATTATCTAAAACAATCATCTTGAACTCTTGCAACAAATTAGCAACTTCTACAGGAACTTCTTCAACAACTTCATTGTTAGCTTTAGGAATAATAGTAAAACAAACCTCCTCATGCTTCATACCATCAAGAAATCTCCTTGCATCAACTAATAAAACTCTAGCATTACCACAAACTTGAATATTTTCCTCCTTCAAAGGTTTCAGTTTATGCTTCACTCCATCTCTTATAATTGTGTAGGTGTTGGTACACCCATAGTGTATGGATTTTCTATCATATTTCCATGGTCTTCCAATAAAAATGTGACAAGCATCCATAGGGATGATATCACATAGAATCTCATCATGATAGTTCCCAACTTTAAACTTCACATTGCATTGTTCATTTACTAATAACTTCTTATTATCTTGCACCCAAGAAATCTAGTATGGTTTTGGGTGTTTTATCCTCTCAAGCTTCAAATTTCTCACCATATCATCAGACACAATATTTTCTATGCTTCCACTATCTACTATGATGTTGCACACTTTCCCTTCACACTTGCACCTTTTTTTGAATAGCTTATTCCTTTACATAGGCTCACTATCTTCATTTAGGAGTGCTCTCATTGTCATCAAAACCTCTCCATCTTCTACCTCTTTAGATTGTGAGGAAGGTGCCTCCTCCTCATTGACATTTGTTACCCTTCCTTGGTATTCTTGTCTCTTTCTTGGCTTCTCCTTTTCTTGTGGGAACTCATAGGCTTGGTGTCCTCCACATTTGAAACAAGTTCCTTTGAATGGACCTCCACCATAACCACGACCTCTACCTCTACCTATAAAATTTTGGTCTCTTGAGATTTTTCCTTCTTCATATTTTGTTGCTCTATTATTTCCCTCTTCATTCTTGGAGCTCTTTTGTTAATTTTCTTCATTCTTGTAAGTCCTTCCTCCTACCTTGCCTCCATTCCCTCTTTCTTTATTCTTGTTTTCAAACCTCTTATTCATCCTTTCTTCTATCTTCAATGCTATTTGATAAGCATCTTCTATTGTCACAACTCTAACAAGTTTCATCTCTTCTTGAATGCTTGACCTCAACCCGTTTATGTATCTTGCAACCTTTTCCTCGGTTGCCTCTGAATGTCCAATCCTTATAAGAATTCTATGGAATTCTTCAGTTTATTCTTTAAAAATCTTGTTTCCTTGCTTCAAACCTTGCATCCTCTTGAGCAAGTCCAATTCATAGTCTACAGGAATACATTGTCTTTTCATTTTCTCCACCATTTTATCGCATTTAGTAATTTCATCTTTTCCTCTTCCCCTTTCTAATTGGACCTCTCTCCACCATATTGAGGCATGTCCTTTTAGCATGGTCTTGTAAAATTTTACTCTATGAAGATCCTCTTTCTCTTCAAATTCAAAATACTCTTCCATTTCATTAAGCCAATCTAACAATTCTTTCGGATTTATACTTCCATTGAACGTAGGCACATCCATCCTAGGCCTTTTTCCTATCTTTGATAATGCAATTACCAAAGGATAATGAGCAACTACTGCTACTCCTGCACTTCCTTGACTCCCAGCTTGGCTTCCAACTTGACTAGCATTATTTGTGCTTTCATCTTCATCATCATTTCTTGGGTCTCTCATTCTTGTAAATCCTCTCCTTATCTCTTCTTGTAAATTCTCAACCTGCCTTCTCAAGGCTCTAAAATCATCATCTTGATAGCAAAATTATCTCCCCTTCCTCTTCCTCTACCCCTACCACATGAGGCTCCTTTAGCATACATCTCTGCAACACCACAACTCACAAGTCCTTGTGTAAACTACCTCTCTTCGACAGTCTGTTTACACACTTAGGATCAACTTGCTCTGATACCACTAATCTATGGAGCTAATTAAATCATAATATTCAATTGAAAATAAATTTAATTAACTCACACAATCCACTAGAAAACATACTACACAAGCAAAAAATTTATTGCAACAAAGATTGAACCTCAGGTTTGCAACTTGCAACCGACAACTTCCAATTCAATTAATCTTGAGATGGAATTACAATCATTCCAAAAGGACAATGGGCTGCAACAAGCCCTTACAAGACTCCTAATCATCACATAAAAAAATATTATTTGCAATCAGCAATCAAAGCTTTGTGACAAAGCTTCTCTCCAGCACCTGCAACAACAAACCACTCTCAACAATCACAACTCTCCAATTTGCATCTACCAATGATGTTTCTTCCATAGAAAACATGCTCCAATCTGCAAAAACACCATAAAAAACCCTTCTTGGAGGTATGCTACACCTTCTCTATGTCTTCCTCTATATTTTGGAAAACTTCTTTCAAAAATGAAATTACTTTTCCTTAACACAAGTTGTCGTCTAAATGAAATGAAATGTGAATTCATTTAGTTTTAATTTTCTTGCATTCCAACCCACTCTCAGGAAATCAACACCCATCTCAAGGAGTAGCCAATGAAATTAAAATTCATCAATAAAAATGAATAAAATAAACTTTCCAAACCTCTAGACCTATCAAATATGGAAGAAAATGCTTTTATCGCTTTCTTGCTTTCATGAATGAAAGAAAAAATCTACTTTTCCAATCCTGGTGTCCACCTTCAAGATCCCTATTTTTTAGGAGTTATGGAATTTCAAATTTGGAGTTACAAGTCAAATTGGGGGTCTTTCAAAAACCCATGCCTCCATTTCTTTTTCAGGCTTTTTTGCTTTCAAGGCATATTCTCCACTATCTCAACTCATCTTGTCTTCTTCAAATTTACTCCTAGTTTCAAATTTAAATTTACAACATGGAATAATATCCAAATGCACATTAAAATATGAATTTCACAAGACAAAATATGAAATTCGACTCACACCAAAAATTGCAACAAGAATCAAACATCTTTTGTTGATATAGGATAGCCACTATGCCATGGATGCTCCTGCATCAATAACTGGACGAGAGTTTGATTTTTACAAGGACATTTGGATTGCTTGGAACCAATGACAAGAGAGAACAAAGGCTTTGGATAAGAACGACATGATGGATATATTTCTTAGATAAGATATGGAGGATTATTAGATGGAGGGATAAGGATAAGGATAAGGATGAGTTTATTAAATAAATAAATAAGGTTTAATGTGGTTGGGTATGAAAAAATTTAAATGTCTATAATTTGTAGAAAGAAATGCCTCCAAGAATAAGATCTATATGAAAATTTTGCTTCAATTTTATTGTGTTAATAAACACAACTATATGTTCTCTCTTTTATGTTTTGTAACACATTGATTACTCGTGAAATTTTAAATCTTTTATTTGAACATTACTATGATATATTGAAGTTAAGTTATAAATTTAAATATTTAGTTCTTTTATTTGGTATATTATGTTCACATTTTGTTGAAATGGTTAATCAAAATTTTGATTATTTGTGGAAAAAATTATAAAGTTGGATTCAACATTGATTATCTTAAAATAGTAATGGTTACTAAATTGGATTGAAGTTCCTTACTTCAAATTATGCATTGATGGTGTTAACATGGTTAGAAATTATTTCTACTAACACAATTTTTGGTGTTGATAGGGAGGGTTGGAAACCATTTCTAGTAACTTATTTTCTAGTGTTGGTAGGGTTGAAAATTATTTCTACTAATACAATTTTTGGTGTTGATAGGGAGGGTTGGAAACCATTTCTAGTAACATCTTTTCTAGTGTTGGTAGGGTTGAAGACCATTTTTCAATCTCAAACTCTACATTTTCTAAAATATAAAAACATTATTGTTTCACACTTATTTTTTTCATTGTGTATATGTGAACATGTTGTTACTTCCTCATTTGTGTGTAAACGTGTCTATAATTAAAGTTGTTTTTAGAAGAGACCCAACAAACACCTTGAACTACAATTCAATGCAATGCAAGTGCACCATCCATATAGTTTTTTTATCAACACATTAGTAATTAAAATATTAATCTTTTGTGGAGCCACAATTCATGGATTGATGATGATGATTTATTAGAGGATCATATTTATGATGCTTGATTACTTTTACATCATCATTATCTAGATATTTTAAATGATGATTATGAATTTCTATAAGTGTTTCATAGTTTGTGAGAACATTATTGCTTGCTAATTACAAAATATGATTCTATCACACTATCTTCATTTTTAAATTCTATGCTTTCTAGCTACATGATTATTAACTATGATACTATCTTCATTTTCAAATTTCTTGCTTGTTAATTATATAATTATTAACTATGATATTATCTTCATGTACAAATTTAGGGTACTTAAATGTTGTACTCCTCTTTTAGTTATCTACCTAGAAATTTTATCAAATAACTTTTATAGCCATCCATATTATTATGGGGATTACATTCACTTCCACATCTAACCATATCTAGGTTCTAAAGACAGAGAATTGTGAAATTAATTCTAAAGAGATGTACCAAACCACCATCACTCTCTCCTAATAATTCCTAATAATGTGGATAATATTAATTATCTTCAAATAAAAAAAATGGTTGTTGCATTGGTCAATTCAATGATACTCTTGTTTCATTAGGTGAAAACATTACTATTGCAAATCTTCTTAATTGGAGAATAATACATCTCCAAGAATAGTGAACTAATGAAATTCTATCATCCCTATGGTTATGTTTATGAACATAAATTTATTTTATAATTTTAATCATCTCTCCAAACCATTAAGCATATAAAAATATCTCTATGAAAACCTCTAAATTCTCTCTAATTAATCCCTTCAAAGTTTTGAAACAAGAATAGTGGAAGTGAAAAATTTAATGTTAAAAATGTAACAAGAATTAGGGAATAAGACAACTAGTGGTGAAGTGTTGTACATTGTTTGTTGTTTTATACTACACCATCTAAGGTAGTATCATTTCATATCCATATGCCATCCCACACATCAAAGTATAGATGCATACATACTAAATGCACAGGCATGGGAGTTGAATGTGTAATGGCACTAGATAAACATGTTGGTGTTTGATTAAACTTGTAATTTTGAATCATTTGAACACTTATTGGGAGCATATTCACGATTAATAGATGATCTACCATCAAGCTTCCATGTGTGCCACCTTTAGTCAACCATAATTTTGAGGTGGAAAATAGGGGTGTCTACATGTTGACCTCCTCCATGCATATGATGAGTCATACACTTTTGAAAATTAAAAAAAAAATTGTCCACCTCCCTACATGCATGATTGAATTTATTTATTTTTTCAACATGGAAAATAGAAAAATACAAATAAATTGTGACCTAAAAAATACATGACAAAGAAGACATGAGTAGAATAAAAAACTGATTCATTACTTTACTGAGGTATGACAACCTCGAGTTCTATTGATAACCAAATGGAGGAGTAAAATATATAAATGTCTTCTCAAACACTAAATAATGTAAAAACCGCATGGTGAACCTTAAAAGTTATGGTGCACCACTAGCAATCCCCCTCACCTATGGTTGTATACTGTAGACACCTAGATTTGGACACTTAATTTATCCAAATTTATCCCCTTTCATCTAAGCATCCCCTTATTTGCATTAATTAAGTAATATCGCTATTATTTAATTAATATCCTTAATTTTGCCAAATCCTTAATAATTAAATACCTTACCCCTTTCATCAAATGAATTAAACAAATATGACATTTATTTAATTCCTCACATCCTCCATCATTTTTATCTAATCCTAATCCATCTTCTAATCTCATCATTAGAGATGTGCACATGCCTAATCCTTGATTAGGATGTGTCACATCCTCCAACTTCTGCAAGTTGACCTTTAATCTCTCTTAGCCACCTAACCGTCCTCTAATCCTTCATTAACTAGTCTAATCAACCTCCCAAGGAATTTTTAATTCCTTTTATCCTTCTAAGGAATATTAAAATCATTTTTCTCTTCCCCATGTGATTTTTGACTTGTCACATCAAGTCACATGTGAACTCTTCACCTTTTTCCCATGCATCTTCTAGAATCTTTGACTTTTCACATCAAGTCACATGTGACAAGTGCTTACCTTTTAGGCACCTTATCTTATCCAAGGTACTTTCTACCTCTCCCTTTGGAACCTTGTCTTATCCACAAGATTCATTAATCATTGTGAATTTTAAATTCACTTTTTATTCATCCAAGGAATCTTCTCATCTCCTAATGTACTTTCAAGGTACATGTCCTTCCTCCACATCACGTACCCTCCTTCCACCTCATTTACACATCACCATTTTTAAGCCACTTCACATGCCACATGTCAAGATGTGAGGGCTTGTGAGTCCTCAACTCACCATAGCCCTACATCTTGGCCTTGTTGGTTTAATCTCAACCATTCATTTCTCTAGAGAATCCAAAATTCTCTATAAATACCCCCCTCTTTTCTCTCATTTAAGGACCTTTGCATGCCATAGCCAAACTCTTGCAGTTTTATCATTTGAAGTCACACTTAGCCATATTCTCACATCTTAGCATTTTCATCCATTATCATACAACTCCGACTATCTTGCATCCCCACCTACTTTCCATCCAAGGAGCATACAACGTCACGAATCAAAGGGCCAACCAAAAGAACAGCTCGACAACGTGAAATGTTCCATTTTGTTTTGTTAAGCTAATCATTTTCCCAATCTTGAGGTGTGGTGTTAATCTTTGTTTTCTTGCACTCTTTTGTTTGTTGCTCATTCTCTAACATATATTTTCACCCGTTCACATTTCTGGCACGCCCGGTGGGACCCATAGACGGGTCTGTATCTTTCACGTTTGCTATTTTTTTCACTTTTTGTAGGTGCAGGTTATAGAGGGGCTGACCCGACCAAGCAGAGGGGCGGACCTGACCTGATAGACAAGCAGACCTGACCTCCAGAGGTGGACTCAAACTTTCCCAGGGGCGGACCTACCCTGACAGATAGGCGACCTACCCTCCATAGACTCCAGAAATTGAAAATTTGCAGATTTTTCACAGAGGGGCGGACCTGACCTGACAGACAGGCGAACCTAACCTGACAGACAGGCAGACCTGACCTCCAGAGGCAGACCCGACCTTGTCCAGGGGCGGACCTACCCTCCATAGACTCTAGAAATTGAAAATTTGTAGATTTTTCATAGAGGGGCGGACCTGACCTCCAGAGGTGGACCCGACCTTGCCCAAGGGTGAACCTGCCCTCCACAGACTCCAAAAACTGAAAATTTATAGTTTTTTCACAAAGGGGCGGACCTGACCTTTAGGGGTGGACCTGACCTCTTCCAAGGGTGGACTTGACCCAACAGAGGGGCGGACCTGACATGAACAACTTTTTTCAAAAGGTCAAAATTGAGTTTTAAGCATGTTTTTTGGCTATTTTGAGTGTTTCTGACCTTCTAATGTGTCCTATTTGTGTCTATGCAAGCATTTGAGCAGCGCTTTGGTGAAAAAATGAAAAAAAATTGCTAACAACTTTCTTGCAGGTTTATCTATCTTAAAACTGTTATCAGTTGTTGTTTATCATTTTTCAGTAATTTAGGAACATAGATTAATTAGGGGAAGTCAATTAACCTTGTGTGTCATGTTTTCGGAAAGATATTTGACGTATTCAATCCCCTTGCGTCATTTGGCGATCCTGGGTGACAAGAAATCGTAGCTTATCAAGTCCTTTTTTATGTCACCCTTCTTTCTTTTTATTAGGGGACCTGCTTGGGGATTTCATCACCCCAAGGGACGATCCCAACCACGCGTACCAGCGGGGTATATAAAGGGGGGAGACCCAAAGTTGTACCCCAATCCAACCATGTTGTTATGGGTAAAACGTTGAGATGACGTGAAGAGTTGTTCTGAGCCTCTAGTATCTTGCCAAGGTTCTCGACTCACGCTTGTAATGAGTTGGTGTTCACGGTTTGGTCCTCACGTACCGGGTGCATATCGAGGACTCCTTACCAACCATGTTCATCCTATAATAGAAGAATTGGTTGGCCATACCCCATTCTACTAGTCTTAGGATTGTGATGCTTGAACTGTCTTCTTTGTGCGAAACCAGTAATTTTCTGTCCAATCAAGTCAGCCTTATCCTCTGATTGTTGTTTGTTGTGCGTTTGGTCCTTTGCCTTAGTCTTTTTTGCAAAAAAAACCAATTCAGACCTATCCAAGGGCAGACCTGACCTCTTGTAGGGGTGGATTTGACCTCTTGGGGCGGACCTGGCCCTTGAGCAGTCAATTTCATCACTCGTTTCACCATTCTGGACACCCATTTCATCATTTCGAGCTCCAATTTCACCGTTTCGATCACTCATTTCCCCATTCTAAATGTTCATACACTTATTCTAAGAATCCATTCCTCATCCCAAGCATTTTCCCCCTCGATCAGAGCGTTCATTTCCTCGTTTTGTGCACCCGTTTACTTGTTTCAAACAACTATTTTTGTTCGTTTTCAATTCCAGGGGTGGACCTGCCCTCCAAGGGCAGACCTGACCTTTTCCAAGGGTGGAGTTTCCCTATTATGGGTGGACTTGACCTTGAGAGGGGCATAATTTCCCTTGGATAGTCTTTCTAGACCCTAAAACAACTATTTTTACTTGATTTTTTGGTTATTTTGTCTTCATTTTTCATTTTCTTTTTATCATTTTCACTCGTTATTCTTTGGAGGTGCATACCTACCCTATTAGGGGTGGACTTGACTTTGGGAGGGGCATACTTTCCCTTGGATAGTCTTCACGGACCCTAAAACAATTGTTTTTACTTGCTTTTTTGGTTGTTTTATCTTCGTTTTTCATTGTTTTCGATTGTTTTCACCTGTTATTCTTTGGAGGGGTACACCTTCCCTAGTAGGGGTGGACTTGACCTTGGGAGGGCCGTACTTTCCCTTGGATAGTCTTCTCGGACCCTAAAATAGTCATTTTTACTTGCTTTTTTGGCTGTTTTGTCATCGTTTTGCATCGTTTTCAATCATTTTCACCCGTTCTTCTTTGGAGGGGTAGAATTGACCTTGGGAGGGGCAGAATTTCCCTTGGATAGCCTTCCCGGACCCTAAAACAGTCATTTTTGCTTGCTTTTTTTGTTGTTTTGTCATCGTTTTGCATCATTTTTTATCGTTTTCGCCCGTTCTTCTTTGGAGAAGTAGACCTACCCTATTAGGGGTGGACTTGACCTTGGGAGGGGTAGACTTTCCCTTGGATAGTCTTCCCGGACCCTAAAACAGCCATTTTTGCTTGCTTTTTTGGCAGTTTTGTCATCATTTTGCATCATTTTCGCCCGTTCTTCTTTGGAGGGGTGGACCTTCCCTAGTAGGGGAATGCTTGATCTTGGGAGGGGCATACTTTCCCTTGTATAGTCTTCCCATACCCTAAAACAATCATTTTTGCTTGCTTTTTTGGTTGTTTTATCTTCATTTTGCATCATTTTCGCCTATTCTTCTTTGAAGGGGTGGACTTGCCCTAGTAGGGGTGGACTTGACCTCTAGGGGTGGACCTGACCTTCAGACATCTTTTATGATCCTCCGTTTGGTCTTTCGGGTGTTGTTTCTTCATTCTGGTTGACTGTTTTCCCATTCCGGGTGATCGTTCATTCATTCTAATTATTTGTTCACTCATTTCGAGTAAACGTCCATCCATTCCAAACCTTCTTCTATCATTTTGAGCTCTCATTCACCCATTTTGATCAATCATCTACTTGTTTTGAGTAATCTATCATTCATTCTAAGCTTTCATCATCTCGCTTCGAGAGTCATTCATCTGTTCTTAGCAGTCATTTACTCATTTCGAGTAGTTGTTCATCCCTCTTGATCATTCATTTACTCGTTCTGAGTAATCTTCGATTTGTTTAGACCTTTCATCCATCCATTCTGAATATTTGTTCTTCCATTCCGATCATTCGTTTACCCGTTCCAAGTAAACATCCATCCATTTCAAACCTTCTTTTGTCATTTTGAACTCTCATTTTGTCATCTCAGTCATTCGTTTACTTGTTCTGAGTAAACGTTCATCCATTTCACACCCCCTTTCATCATTTCGAACTCTCGTTATGTCGTCTCGGTCATTCATTTACTCGTTCCGAGTAAACGTTCATCCATTTCACACCTCCTTTCATCATTTTGAACTCTCGTTTTGTCATTCTGATTATTTGTTTACTCATTTTGAGTAAACGTTCATCCATTTCAAACCTCCTTTCATCATTTTGAACTCTTGTTTTGTCGTTCTGATTATTTATTTACCCATTCTGAGTAAAAGTTCATCCATTTCACACCCCCTTTCATCATTTCAAACTCTCGTTATGTCATCTCAGTCATTCATTTAATCATTTCGAGTAAACGTTCATCCATTTCACACCTCCTTTCATCATTTTGAACTCTCATTCTATTGTTTTGATCATTCATTTACTCGTTTTGAGTAAACGTTCATCCATTTCAAACCTCCTTCTATCATTTCGAACTCTCGTTCAATAATCCCGATCAATCGTTTACTCGTTTCAAGTAATTTTTCATCTATTCCAAACCTTCATCTTCTCATTCTGAGAATCATTCATCTGTTGTGAGCAGTCATTTATTCATTTTGAGTAGTCGTTCATCCGTTCTGATCACTCGTTTACTCGTTTTGAGTATTCGTTCATCCATTTTTATCATTTTTTCCTCCAATCAAATCATCGTTTTCCCCATCCAAATCCCTTGAACTTCACCTCGGGTTATTATCCAAATTCACCTAAGTGTCTGATCTGATCATCATCATCAACATCTGCTTAGGATTGTCATTTGTCCTGAGTCAGTCAATCATCGTCATTGTCCCAATCAATCCATTTTCAATCTCAAAGTGGATTCAATGTCGTAATCATCCATTTATCCTTTAATCCGATCAACCAATATCCTAAGTCACCTAGGGTAATCTTTGAACGGGGTTTTCCAATCCCTTTCATCATCCTATCCAATCCAATCGCATCCTTATCTAATCACCTTCGACCCAATCAATCTACTTCCATCTCAAAGCAGATTTGATGTCGAGGTCATCCTTTGGTAATCAAATCCGATCATCAGAATCAATCTCATCATATCATCCAATCATCCTAATCTGAGCTTTAATCCAATCCTGATTTGAGCTTGACCTAAATCCTCATTTGAGCTTTAGTTCGTTCCCATCCAAAATCTTTGATCCATCCTCTTTATCCTTTCATCATCATGAATCCTTATCCTCCATCAATAGTAGTCAAGGGAAACACTAATTACGTCGACAACGATAACGAAAGTCTTGTTGATCAAGAAGAATATGACATAGATCCCCTTGACACTATCAATGCTAGTAATTTTTCTCCACCCGCTTTCCAAAATCCAATCACCCCTTCAAGTTATCTCGTTATGTCTTCATCCATGCCTCATCATGCTCCTTATGCTACCTTTGACAAGGGATATCCATCATATCCTTCATCTACATCATCCTCTTATCCAACACCCGCATCCTCTTATTCTAGTCTACCATCACAATACCCCTATCCTAATCCCCCGTCCAAATCCTCCTATCTCAATCCTTCATCCACATACCCACTACCCTAATCTTCCATACCAATCTTCTCACCCTAATCCTACATTGACACCTTCCTATCCTAATCCAACATCCACACCAACCTATCCTAATCTAACATCCACATCTTCTTATCCTAATCTAACATCCACATCTTCTTATCCTAATCCAACATCCACATTTCCCTATCTTAATCCGCCACCTCAATCTTCCCATCCTAATCCACCATCCCAATACTCTTACTACAATCCACCACCCGCATCCTTGTGTCCTAATTCACCATTCCAATACCCCTATCTTAACCCTTCATCTAATCTTAATCCCCCATCTATTCCCAGTCTTGCATCCAATCCCATTCCCCCATCTAATCCTAGTCCACCAATCCCTAGTCCTAATCCCCCACCAATCCATAATCCTTCATCCACTCACGCCATCTCAGCCTAGAGTATTCAAGTTTCTCACTCCAAAAGTTCTCCAAGGACTTATAACAAAGAAGACATCTCCCACTCTACACCTTGAAGTTGTGGAATCATGCCATCCCAACCCATCATCCACGGTCATTAGTGACGAGACCCTTCTCCACCCAACACCTATCATTGATGATACCACCCCTAGCACCACTCAAACCATCGAAACTATCACATCCTCTGAATCCACTGAGCCCCCATCTCCTACCATCACATCTACCAAATCCATTGAACACCCACCTCCTACTCCAAGAGTCATTGAACCCATCGATGACACCCAAATCCAATCCATTAAAATCCATTCCCGTGAATGTTTTGAATCCTCTATCCCTCCATCTTCCCCACTTAAAGAGTCCCACCAAGACTCCATTATCATGCCTCCCGCACATGATGAATCATGCCAAGATCCTAATCCAAAGAATGCCAACATATCCCCTTCTCCAGATCAAGATCACAGTCCCCCATCCATTTCATCCCATGATCCCCTTGTCATTCAAGATTCCACCACTCCATCTCCATCTCCATCGCATGAGCCCGCTACCACAAATCTAGATCCTATCATATCCCCTAATCCCTCTCCTGATACCACCCATCCAAATGCTTCTATTCCATTATCTCCCTCTCATGATCCCCCATCATCGCCTAAAACTTCTATCCCCACACCGCTTGCAAATCCCCTTGGTACTCTCACATTCTTCCATGGTGGCCTCCTTACAGAAGAAAAACACAACATATATACCACCCATCATCCTCCACCTAATAATGGACTCACATCATGTTTTTAGAATAACACAAATCCTATCATGGATCGCATGCTCAAGAACATGAACTATCAAGGAAAAAGTTTAGGCCTTCATGAGCAAGGTATTTTAGAGCCCATCTAGGTCAAAGAACAAATTTGTATGCAATGTCTCGTACATATTTCCCAAGACTCACAATCTAAAGATGTTGGTACAACCTATAGACGTCCTCAATGAGCCTCTTCCAAAAGAAATATAGGCTCTTCCCATCACTCCACCAGATCATATGCTTCCATCCCTCCCCCTTCATCATATCACCTCAAAACAACCTTCCATATTCCTCCTTCATCTTCTCCATCCATTTTGGGTCCTACATCCCTCCATCCACCATCTCCCATGTTCGTCTTCTTTCCCAAAATCACCTCCTCCATCTCATCCTTCCATCCATCCAACACCTATCCATGTCATCCATCATAAACATCCCTCTCTCATGTCCCCTAATCAGGATCAACAAAGGCACATACCTACACATTCTCCATCTACACGTAATCCTCATAATTTTACCTCCATTGCTCTACATCATCCATATCCTTGCACCCATCCCATTGCTACTAAAAGCACTTTGGAAGTAAAAATAAATAAATCCAAACATCCACATGAATCTAAATCTCCCCATGTCCCCTCTAAAAGACATGGTGAAGAGAAGAAAAATCTAAATCCAAATCAAATTCGTAGGCCACGAAGGCCCACCAAAGCAAAGATCAAAACCATGTGGATCCCAAAGAAAAAAGATGCAATGCCTTCAAATGAAAAATTTGTAACAACATCCAACATTGCTCATCCAAAAGCTAATCATTTTCATCCACCCTCTCCTAAATTTGTTTTGGGTCCCTATGTCCCGAAATTCACTATTCCATCTCCTCCATTATCCCCACATTCTCCATCTATTAATCCTCTTATCTTTTCACATCCACCACCACATGTGCCAATGTTGGTCCTAAACACATCTCCCCATCACATATCCACCCCATCATTCCATCCATACACTTTCCAACATCCCACCCATTATCCCACGTATCTCCCCTCTCAAATCCCTCTAATTCATCCTCTTGCATAATCCATTTCTCCTAATAAGGTTGTACCAACATCCAACAGTCAGTTCAAACATGGGCTCTTAATAACTTGTATAGAACTTGATGCTTGAGTCCTTCTTCCATATCCTTATCGCGTATCTTCTAAATCCCCTTATCCACATCCCTATCCTTATGCATTCCCTCCATCCGCTATGCTTCTAGCTATGCACTCGTCTTCCTCCTATACGTCATTTTCATTCATCCCCTCCATCCTACCTATCTTACACATCCTGCTTGGCATATCTCATTTATCCCAATCCTTCCATCCTCCTTGTGATCTTGATAATGATAGGGTAAAACATATAAACATGCTTTAGATACCTCTTAGCATACATTCCCCTCATCCACACACTATCCTACTCCTCATTCGCACTCGTCTACCTTCCTTATCCACTCGTCATGTTAGCCTCAATCTCCCTTCCTTATCCATGCATCCTATCTTCATCCATCTCACTCCTTTATTTGCCTATCCTTCTTTATTGCATCCTTCATTCCTCCTCGCACATGACATATCTAGAGTGGGGGAATCTATCTTTCTTTGTGATATAGTCCTTGGAGACATAATTCATTCCATCAGAGCAATCCCTTCCCTTTCCCTATCCTCATCTCCTTATCGTTATATCCATCTCCCTATCCTTATCTTTTATCCCTCCAAACAATCCTTATATCCATCTCCCCATCCTTATCTTCCTATCCTTCCATCATAGCATCCCTTTTCATCTATCCATCTGGTCACCTTTTCCTCATCCAAATCCTTATCTTCCTATCCATCAATCCAACCAATCCTTTTCATCTCCCCATCCTCATCTCCTTCTCCTCATCCCATCTTATAATCCCTTGTCATTGGTCTCTAGCTATAGGCTACTCCCATGCAACCCAATGCCATCTACCTCATCATCATCACTTTCGCTTCTTTTGCACATCTTTTCAATCTCATATCCTTTCTCATCATTCATCTATCCATCCTCTATCATCCTCCCAATTCATCTTTTGATGATTTTGATAACTATCCCATCCCTGAGCTTCATGTAATCATCATCATCCTATCCAATCCACCAGGTCAGTCTTATCTTATCATATCAGTCCCATCATTTTATCCCCTTATTAGGGTTATCTCATCATCATTTATCCATTGTCTATAATTGGTCTTTTGTCAAACTACGTTGCCCCTGCGCTTTCACGTAGGCAAGGTCGATCATCTGATCCGCCCCTGGGGCTCCTTTATCATCCATCATTTTCATCCATCATTGAGGTCTCCATCGTCCTCTTCCCGCTTTTATCCACGGTCAATCATCAATCTTTTATCGAACTACAAGGGCCACTGCACTTTTACGTAGGCAAGTCTAATCTTTGATCGGCCCCGAGCCCCTAGGTCTTTAGGGTGTCATATGTTTCATGTCTCATCTTCCTTGTGTCGTGTCGTCAAGCTACGACCTTATCTAACTAGTTCTTAACAAACGAGATCCACTTGTATCAGCAAATCCAATCGGTTTTGAGTATCCTGCATCATACCGATCTTTTAGTTTCGTATCCATCATCAGTCTCAACAGGATGTATCCTTCCTAACAGACCTCATCAACCCCATCCATCCTCTTGATCCTATGGAAAAGGACATTTGAAATTGATTGTGATCTTTTGATGCTTTTGGATTTTGTTTATCATTTGAGCTCCCTATCATCACTTGTCAGGGCCGCCTTGATCCATCATATAATGGTGTGCTTTGACTAGTCAACATAGGGGCGTATCTTGATCTTTTCTTTGTTGTTGTCTTCTCGGTTGTCCCACATAGTACCCACCAAGATCCCTAAGGTCTTGTGTTACACTGGGGCATCCTTGTGTGCTTTTGGTTATCCCAATACCTGGCCCGACCAAGGTCATCACAACTTTGGGGTGTTGGGAAATCCTTCTTGTTTGATGTGTTTGTTTCATGCATTAGACACTAATCTGCCTTAGTCCTTTATACCTTCATGTATCGTGTCTTCTGCTATAGCAAAAATCAATGCTCCTAAAGATGGCAAATTGCATTTGGATTGTATTTCATCTCCATCCTCTCATCTATCAAAATCCCCCCATCCATTCATCCCTCATCACTCTCCCCTCCCAATCTCCTACCACCTTTTCATCCTTTCTTACCCATCACTTTGCATCATCTTCCTCATATACCCCTTGCATCATCTCCATTTATAGAGCACACTTGTGTTCTCTTGAACCCACATGTCCTCTTGAGGGGGCATCCTTCATCCCTAATCTTCATTTTTTTTCCTTCCTAGTCACTCTTTTGAATGACTGGGGCATCTTTCCCAATATAACCATCTTCTTCTAGGTTCTATGTTTTAATATTATTTGAAATGATGCTACTTTGTAACACCATCTCAAAGAGGGGAAAAATGTAGACACCTAAATTTGGACACTTAATTTATCCAAATTTGTGCCCTTTTGTCTAAGCATCCCCTTATTTGCATTAATTAAGTAATATCGCTATTATTTAATTAATATCCTTAATTCTGCCAAATCCTTAATAATTAAATACCTTACCCCTTCCATCAAATGAATTAAACAAATATGACATTTATTTAATTCCTCACATCCTCCATCATTTTTATCTAATCCTAATCCATCTTCTAATCTCATCATTAGAGATGTGCACATGCCTAATCCTTGATTAGGATGTGTCACATCCTCCAACTTTTGCAAGTTGACCTTTAATCTCTCTTAGCCACCTAACCCTTCTCTAATCTTTCATTAACTAGCCTAATCAACCTCCCAAGGAATTTTTAATTCCTTTTATCCATCCAAGAAATAGTAAAATCATTTTTCTCTTCCCCATGTGATTTTTGACTTGTCACATCAAGTCACATGTGACAAGTGCTTACCTTTTAGGCACCTTATCTTATCCAAGGTACTTTCTACCTCTCCCTTTGGAACCTTGTCTTATCCACAAGATTCATTAATCATTGTGAATTTTAAATTCACTTTTTATTCATCCAAGGAATCTTCTCATCTCCTAATGTACTTTCAAGGTACATGTCCTTCCTCCACATCATGTACCCTCCTTCCACCTCATTTACACATCACCATTTTTAAGCCACTTCACATGCCACATGTCAAGATGTGAGGGCTTGTGAGTCCTCAACTCACCATAGCCCTACATCTTGGCCTTGTTGGTTTAATCTCAACCGTCCATTTCTCTAGAAAATCCAAAATTCTCTATAAATACCCCCCTCTTTTCTCTCATTTAAGGACCTTTGCATGCCATAGCCAAACTCTTGCAGTTTTATCATTTGAAGTCACACTTAGCCATATTCTTACATCTTAGCATTTTCATCCATTATAATACAACTCCAACTATCTTGCATCCCCACCTACTTGCCATCCAAGGAGCATACAACGTCACGAATCGAAGGGCCAACCAAAAGAACAGCTCGACAACGTGAAATGTTCCATTTTATTTTGTTAAGCTAATCATTTTCCCAATCTTGAGGTGTAGGGTGTTAATCTTTGTTTTCTTGCACTCTTTTGTTTGTTGCTCATTCTCTAACATATATTTTCATTTGTTCACATATACAAACAATTTTTATGTTGCAAATTTAGGATTCATAATTACCTTGTATCTTTCTCAAATGATTTGGTTGTTGTGCATTATAAAAAATATTCCATTATTTATATTTTTTATTTAATACACATTTTAAAACAAGAGTTTTTTCTTCATCTTGATTGGATATATTAGCATAATTGTAATCCAAACTATAAAAAATATAATAGATATATTTACCTTTGGTAAATAAAATATCCAAACATGTCTCCCTAGACTATAATATACAACTTGTTTGTGTACAATCATTACATTCCAAATACTATTAGATTTTTCTTCATTGAAACTAGGGGAAAATACAATGGATTCAATGTCATTACACTTGGTGTTCCTTAGTTTCTTGGAAAAGTTATCTAATTGACTTTCTACTCCCTTTTTGGTTAAATTAGAGTTATATTTATATGATATGGAGTGCAATATGTAGAATTTATTATAGTGGAATAATGACGGATATGAATGTTCTATCATTTCCCTACAAAATAAATGGTGTTCTAGTAAAGGGTATAATGGATTGCTCAAATGCATCTACCTATATAAATCCCTCTTTTCCAACTCAAGTTTTTTTCCCTTTTTTATTTATCCCTTCGGATCCTCTCTTACTCAAGTTTTTTTCTTCCTTTCCTTGCCTTTGTAAACAAATGTTTTTCTCTTGCTTGTCATTCAAGGTCTCTATCTAACTTGTCTTGCTCCTTCCTTTCTTTTTTAGCAATTATCGTTACCTTTATCTCCTCTATTTTTTCTCTTTGTGACTTTCAACTCTTTAGTTTCTTTCTCCCTTTTCTCTTGCTCCATCAAAAGGTTCATGTTGTTAAAATTTAATATTATCAGCTCAATTGAATTCCATTGTCTCCCACATTCCTCGATATTTCCTTGATAATATGAAAAGTAAGTTTGAGGAATTTGTTAATATTTGAGTTATTTTGGGCATCCAATTATTGGTTTTTTTTTATGAATACCATGTTGATCCAAGTTTTGGAATTCCCCCCATTATTTTTAGCATACCAACCTCCAAAATTGGCATAGTAATGCAGTTCCATTCTAGACACCTTCAATATTGGTGGTGGAGATGCCATCAATAGTGTGTCTTCTTCTTTGTGGGAATGCAATTTAATTCCCAATTTTTTAGCTACCTCCCTTAATCATAATGGTTGTCTTGGATAAGTGGGAAGACTAAGTTAATCTTCTTTTTAATCATGCTAAGTTTCTCCCAAGGCTATACCATTATCTTTAGCATTCCAACCTCCATAATCAGCATAGTAGTATGTCATTTCAAACACATTCAATGTTAGTGGTGGAGATGGAAATGAAAGTGTGCCTTATTCTTTGTGGGAACATAATTTAATTCTAAAATTCATAGCTCCCTCCATTAACCATATTAGTTGTCTTGTCTAAGTGGGAAGACTAAGTTCACCTTCTTTCTAATCATGCTAAGTTTTTTTCATGCCAACATTGATTTCACCCTCCCAAGAAGTACTTTTAGTTGCATAATTGCATTCCTCTACCACTAGTTGACATGTTTTAGGAATTATTTTCTCCCTTACAAGGCCTAGTAGCAAGTTATTTTTCACTTCTACTTCTGAGACATCAACTCTCAACAGATTGAGAATGTTCTACACTATAGAAGCATGATTGTGTACACTATACTAAAATATGCCATTAGGATGCATGTCCTCCATAATAAAATCAAGATAAGTGACTATATTCATATCCTCTTAAATACCATTTTTATATTCACAATAGTAAATTATTTTTTAAATGATTTTTTCCAAGTACAACTAGTTTTTCCCTCTTAATTTCTCTATTTGGAAAATTTTCTAGCCATGCTACTCTTTTAAATTTAAAATATGATTTGAATACAAAAAACATGTTGATATGAAGTGGTTAATTTTTGTGTGAATGTGAGATGGTAGTGTTAGAAAATAAATCCCTACTGATCTCGCCTCTTAGATTATTATGACAATAACAAGGCCTCCATGATCATGATAGAAAATTAACAACTATTGGCTAGTGAAACACCACTTAGAACTAATCTTGTAAAGTGAATAAACTACTTGAGAAAAAAATCTTCTATCATCCATGCATGGGGTCGAGAAGTCATGCCTGCACCAATTTCATAGCTAGCAATATGATTTTTTAGTTATTTTTACCCCTGAACAAATAAAAATCTACCATGCTTTTCCTGACAATATTCACATGACACAATATAGTAATAAATTATCTACACTTTAGTATGATGTATGATACACTTTGAATACCTATTTTTACCCCTAAACAAATAAAAATCTACCATGCTTTTCCTGACAATATTCACATGACATAATATAGTAAGAAATTATCTACACTTTAGTATGATGTATGATACACTTTGAATACCTATTTTTACCAACACCCTCACAGCTCCATTATCCTTGCTTGAATGTTGGTCTCATCACAATTCTATATTCTAAGAGACAATATGGATTGGCATCATAAACTTTTAACAGTATTGTGTAGGAATGTAGACACAATTGGAAGCCTTGAGTTTAGTGATTTGTCTCTATTAAGGCCTTCCACTATCCTCAATGTAAGTTCATTATGATTCCCTTTAAAATGTGTCCACTAGGATTTATGAGGGAGCCCAAACTTAAATGGGTTTAGTCATGTCTAATAAATTTGTGCAAATTATGCATTAAGATTGATAATCTTAAGCCTATAACCCACTACAACTATATCTTTACACCATTACACAATATTTTCCTCTTCCTTTGCATTCAATACTATAGGAGAACTTTTCTTTGAAGTGGAAGTTAAACCACCTAGCTATTTGGTCAATGTGCTAGTAGGGATTCCCTATTCTTTTGCTACAATCCTTGTTGAGAACATATTATCCTTGACATCTTGAAGAAATCCTTCCATATCATGTTTGGTCCACTCTACTTTTTACTAAAATATTCTTAGTTATTACATCTACATTGACTTGAACAAAGTAACTTAATTGGTTGTGTGGTGGACTTGTTAACATCTTTGATTTCTTCATCTAGTGAGTCATATGCCTCTTTTGTGTGGAGGGAGTGTTGTCTTTAATATCTTTTTACCATATCTAGTTTATTTATGGGCTCTACTATTCATCTACAAAGATTTAAAACCCACAAAATCATCACAGCCATCAACTATTAGAATTATTAAATGGCATAGATGCACCATCATTCCAAAAAGCATTGATTGTTAGAACAAATACCCTTCAAAATCAATTTTGAATTTTAAAATATTTTTAGTAGAAAGGATAATGAAATAAAGATCCTTAAGCATTCAACTAAACATTGTAGCAACCATTATTGTGGCTTTCAAGATAATCATGAGTAAATATAATTTTACTATGATTATGACATATAGTCAAAGTGTTTATTAGGAGAGAGAGGGCTCTAGAGTGGTATAGACTAACTTGAGGGGTTGACATGGCCTTGTATGTGCTATAGAGGAAAAAATATCAACCACCTGTATAGTGAGGTGGACAATTTAAATATTTTATTCAAGTCCATTTAGCTAAGGCCTAATGAAACTCTAGTTTTTCACATAGTAAGTGAAGAGATAAACTAGTATTTAGTTTAAATATTTTGAAGATAATAATCAATGCAAACTAGTTTACAATATATTTCATAAATAATAAAACTTCTAATTACCATTCATTTAATAGTTTAATACAACAAAAAATAGGAAAATGTGACTATGGGTTGGAATTATAATTTGTAACTTGAGTTTGGTAGTTCATAGCGATGGTTGAACATAAGATTGGCCAAGGTGAATAAATGACTATGAATGCAAAAATTAGTTAATACATTTACTTTCATAAATAATACTAATGTAAGCTATTATAGTATTACTTTTGTGGTTGTATACCTAATTTTATTTTCTTGTTTGATATTTGTTGAAGTTTGAACAAATAGAGTTGCATAATTTGTTATAATATTTTGTATCATATAAGATAGATTTATAGGATTTGTTTCATGTTTACTAAAAAATGAATAGGTAATATGAAATTATAGTTAAATAACACTCAAAATATGTATAGTATTTATAAAAAATTTGATCTTGGACTATATAGAGCATTTCTAATATATAAAAAATATAATATCAAGCTGCAACTTATAAAAGTAACTATGAACAATAAATCAAGTAAATGTGTGTCAAAGGAAATGAATGAGCAATATAATATAAATTGTCAATTGATAAAGTTGTGACTATTGTAATGTAAACTGACAACATGGTAGATAGTTTACTCCCAATAGTATGGAAACTTGATGATTATGTAGAAAAAATCTAGTAGAGAAAATGATGTATCCATAGCCATGTCATAGAGGTATTGTTGTTGATCTCTACACTTTCATTTGATTGGATAATATTGGATTGTTAGGATTGAAGTTTGTTAGATAGAAGAATTGATAGATAGATTTGATGGATTTTAAAATATTTGAATTATGATAAGAAGTTCAATTGCTTGTTTGGTTAAAAAAAAATTATTCAAACTATTTTGAGAGTTTGACTGGTGAGCCTTACAACTTTGATGTAATACTTACAAGTATTCATGGTGGAAATAACCATTTGTTGATAAAATATGACTTGAAGATGTTATGTTCATGAGGAGATATGGGACATTGAAGTTTATTAGATGGGACACTTGATAACCCATTTTTTTATCAAAGGATTATATATTTCTATTAGTCTTTTTTATAGGTTAAAAATTTGCATATATTTAAGACAATTAATACGTAACTCTTCTATATTTTCATATGTATTTCAAATAATTAATATGAATGTTTTTTTATACATGGACTTCATATTGGAATATGGTCTTAAATATTGTGTATAATTTATGTGATATTTAATCTAAACATTGATTGCATCCATTGAATAAAAAATATGATCTTGACACTATGTACATGAAATTTTGAGCATGTAAGAATAAGCACAAATCATATTATCCTATTCTACCCAAAGATATAAGTGGCACTTAGATTAAGCATAAGAGTTAACAAAACATGATGAAAAAATAAAATATCTCACCAAATCAACCCTTGTACCATGATGAGGTGGTTGTGCTCAAGTATGTTGATGTGTGAGTTCTCTTACTAGTAGTCTAAGGTTGTGTTTGAAGATGTTAATTATATGGTTTAGGATGACATCCAATTTATAGTTTTTGGCTATAAAATTGGATGGTTAGGATTAAAAGATGAGATAAATGGCTTATATGGTTGAGAGGAATGGGGAGATGAGAAGAGGACAAGTGTCCTCATTTGGTTGGAGGAGATAGAGGGAGAGAGTTGAGGAGAAAATAAAGGGTGAAGATTCTCCTTGGGAAGATTGGGCGGAAAAGATGGAAGGTTGGAGTACCCTTGAGGGATGGGAAAGTCTTTTGACCCAAGAGCATATCACATGTACAAAGTCCCACACCTTGTATACAAAGGACTATACTTATGTACACATGGAGGAATGTGCAATATTTGAGGGGAGTTGACTACTATTAGATTTGTGCAAGTAGGGGATTAAGGGGCTAATTGATTTTATCTCACTTAAGGGAATGTGTAGGAATAGACAATTAAATAAATAAAGTATTTAATTTTTTTTTGGGATGAGGATGGGGGACTTAGATAAGTAAACAATTAGATTTATTTTCCTAAGGTGGATTATAGGGGAGGAATGATTAAGTGATTTAGGGTAGAAATAGGTGTGGGTGAATAGTCATGAATAGTGTATGAATAGTGATTTTAAATTAATTATGATTTAATTAATAAGGGGATGAAAATTGAATAATTAATTGAGTAGTAAAGGTTATTAATAATTAATTAATAAACAATATTTATAAATTATTAAGGTAAAATTAAAATTGATGAACAAGCTATAAGGTAAATGACAATATGGAATTTTTGGATTTTAACACAATGACATCATCACACAACCAAAAATAACTATTTATGAATTTGACACACAAATTTGACAAACAAATGATAATTTATTGATGACAGGAATAGGTAACTTGGAGACACAATCGAGTTTCACCTAACAAAATTGAGTCTTGGATAGGGCACACCGATATTTTTCATACATGTCTTACTGACTTTGATGTGTCCCTACACTCTGTTTTGTATGATCCCCTCATTAGTGATTCTTTCATGTATTTTTTTCTATGGGTTGGGATGTATCTTATATGAAGGTGTTGTTTCATCATATTTTTGTTCTCTCCTCTATTATAGATTTTGATATTTCTTATCCTTGTATTTTGTATATCCTCACTTCACTTGTCAATTTTCTCCATGTTGTCTCTACTCTTCTTATGACTAGTGATGGTGATGTAAATGAGCATGATGATGTGTTAACTTTGAGTATCTTTCATCCTCATGATATGGTTAATATTGATGATATTTTATCCCTGACCATTTGCGATACATCTAGGGATGTTCCTCCATGTGATGATGATTTACCTAGTGAGCATATCCTTTATACATCTCATGCTAGCTGCCATTTATCCTAGTGATATAGATACACATTTTTCATACTCACACGAGTTTGCTAGTTCATCTTCCCTTTCTTATGGATCTTGATCTATTAATGATATGTTTATTGAGAGCATAGTGATAGTTCTTTATCTTCACATGATGTGGTTGATGAATCTTTGATTCACGATGATTTGGATTATGATGCACGCTATTTTAATACACTTATGATATTATTTATTAGTGTTTATAAAGATGCACATTTACTATTGAATATTTCTTATCCTCATATTATACTTATAAACATAGTGATGCTACATCATTGAAGGAATTTGTGATACCTTGGTTGATAGAGCTAAACAAAGGTTTATTTCATGTCATTTATTATACATATTCAAATGGTTTATCATATTCTTTTATTTATTACTTTACTATTGGACCTAGACAATGTTTTACTAGGGATTCTCATGCTTCCTCTTATAGTGAACTTTACTTAGTGGATCCTATAGATTTTTTTTTGCATCATGATTATGTACCACTTTTTTATGGAGAATCCCCTTTGTATCCTTTTTTAATTTTTTATAGTGTATCATTGAATGGTTGTGGAATAAATTATTATGCACCTTCTATTGAACAAACACATGACTAAGAAATAGATGAGGATAGAAAAGAATGTGAGGATAATGTGCCACTAGTTGATGATGCATTTTACGATCCTCACCCACTATTGCATATGAAATCATACACATGTGGATATGGCAGATGTTGAGAATGATATTTCACCTATTTTAGTTCCTTCATTAATAAGGTTGACCATATATATAATAATGTGTTGATGCTTATTAGAAAAGATTAAAACAAGATAACATGTGAGATACAATATAATCCTTTGATAAGTGACATTTTGATTGATCCTTCATTAAATGGATTTCTGACACCTTTTTCTATGAAGTGTGATGTTAGAGGTTATCCATTGCTTCATCCACAAAACTCTAAACTATATGATTCACTTGTTTTTAGGAGGATATGTTGCTTACTAAAAATATTTCAACAAGCTTTAGTGGTCATGCATTTACACAATTTTATTCATTACCTCATGTTTCAATAATTTCCTTTTAAGAGATATATTTCTTTATAAAATAATTTAATTACAATGTTGAGCCTAATACATATTATATATAATACAAGTAAAAAGAGAGATCATCTAGCCCTTTGATAATGTATAATCTATTGTGTCAATGGTAGATACTCAACTTGAGGGATGCCAAAGATGATACAAGATTGCCAAAAAACATATCTTCCCCTTGGAAGAAACAAAACCAAAGGTGAATGCAAAAGATCCTCCCATTCCATGAAGAAATATGAGGGAAGAAAAATCAAAATATGTCTCTCAAAACTACTCAAATGTTGCCTTGCTAGTGCCAAATTATGCCACATAAAATTATGATCTCCAAGCTTAATCAAAGTGTAATTTTTAAAACTATTTGGAAACTACATTTGAAGAAAAAATCCAAAGGTGTGGGACAATAATAGAAATAGAACTATCATCAAAGAGGATACATATGCCCTTAATAGTGTCCTCCAAGCCTACAAGAGGGGACTCACATTTAATAAACTTGAAATATCTATCAAGTACTCATCCCATGAAGATGCATTTGGAAGGTAAGAATGACCCTATTGAACTAAATTATTAGAAGATAGGATGATGTTGGTCTCTAAAGAATAAGAAATGAGTGAAGGCTCAAATAGTGAATCTACACTAACTTAATCAATAAAGTTGAAGGATCGACAAGTATTTATGTAGGAGGAGAAGAAGCATTAGGAGAATCTTCATTATCATCCAAACATTCTAGGCTTTCCAAATAAATAAAATACATGTTTGTATCATATAATCATATGTCAAATTTCATAAATAAGTAAGAGGTATAAAATAATCTAAAGTAGGATCATCTGGGAATGGGTGAGTATCAGGATCTCAATGCATCTCCCAAATTTTGGTCCAAAGGGCATAAGGGGCACTCAACTATGAAATGATCAACAAAGTGTCAATATCAACATATAGATCAATCAATTCTAAGTTATGGTGCTTCTTGGTAGTCCAAAAAAATTCTCCAATAAGTACTTGGTTTAAGAATGTAGACACCTAAAAATTAACTACGTCTTGACAACAAATCTAACATCACCGCTTTTGACACACTTAATGTTAGGGTTAGAAATGGCAGATATCTAACAATTAAATGTAGATCTATATAATAAACAGAGAAACTAAAACACACACAAAATAAATCATAACACAGATAATTTAACGTGGTTCACCCAATTCGGGCTACATCCACCAAACCGTAGCCATCCAATACTTTTATTATCCAGTGTAAAACCTATTACAATCTTGCGAATAATCGCATTTTTCATCATACTGAAAATACCCATCCGAACCCCTTTTATTAAGCTTAGAAGCTTCTAGATTTTTTGGGTTCTACAAAATCAGATTTTTCCTTTTTCATTGATTTTTCCCTTTTTCGGTGATCACGCGAAAAAGTAGGAAGAAAAATTTTCTCGGGGGCTGCCGCCCCCGAACCCCCGCCGGGGCTGGGATGTACAGTATACCATAGGCTATACAATATAGCATGATCAATCGCCACATACCAACACTTAACATGTCCTAGTTGTAACCACATTTTCATCATATTAGAACTAATTAATTAGATAACTTATATCTATTTAATTTAATTAAACTAACTTCCCACATTCCTCTCCCACAATTTTGATTAAATAATAAACTAAATCCCCAAATCCTAGTCTAATTCCCCAAGAAAATCATATCACATCTATACTTTAAAATTAAAATAAATGCAAGTTACCACGTGTCAAAAAAATTGCAAGTTACCATTCCAAAATAAAGTCAACGTTTAATCATAGCCATCAAATCAAATAATCTAATCCTAGCCTATTGTCTCTGACTACCTTCAATCCAAATTCAATCTAATTTTTAAACTCCACCATCCATCTAATCAAATCAATCCTAGCCCTCCATCCACTAATCACTAACATTTAACCTCTCCTCTCTCCCAAATTCAAATTCAAATTTCTTCTCAAATAATCATAGATATCCATCCTAAACCAATTTCTACCATCAATTTATCTTTATCAAATATATTAAATCAAACCTTCCCCAAACCATTTTCTAGAAAGATAAAAAGGGATGCAACAAGGTTATATTGTAATTTCTAAATAAATATATTCATTCTTTCCATGAACAAGTCTTGAGCACATCCATGGCATCAAGAGGGTGTTGAATAGACTTTTTTTGTGGTTCTCTTTTATTTAAATTGCATTTGCTTTTGCTCTAACAAAAATGGAGCAAGGTGTAAAATAAGAGCTTGCATCAAGCATAATTATGTCATTTTATTCTACATTTAGTATGCAATTTTTGACATGCCCAATAACTAAAATTATTTGTGACAATCCAAAGCTCATTATATGTGAACATGTGAGGTGTATCTTCTATAAGCTCATTGGGTCAAGAACTTAAGTAAGAATGGATTATTTGTTGAACTTGATAATCTTGAATGACATATTGAAATCTATGTACTTTTTTCTGAAAACCTATAATATAAGTAGTAAATTCACTAGTTTACACTTTAAATGGCCAAAAATGTGTGTTTGAGTGTACGTATTAGTCTTTTTATTTGCTTATTTAATGATAGTCTGAAAGGCACAATTTAGTTTCAGCTTTCCAACGTATGTCATTTTCTTGTGCCAATCAAGAATTATTAAACAATAAAAATGGAGCAGTAGCACAAACATCCCTCAAGATCAGATAGAACAATTTCTTCTAGGTCATAAAATCCAGGAGCCCCAATTGTAGTCTAAAGAATTGGCGTTCGTTCTTGTTTCCTCCCAAGTCTAAACTTAAGAATGTCATCCATTGATCTAACAGTCATATTCTTTTATCATTTTCTAATCAAACATAGTTGAGACTTTCATGTACATCCCTAGCCACATGTCAACCAGTTAAAGATCCTCATAGAAGGTTGTAAATTCACGAAGCAGGTGAAATCCTGTCATACAAGGGGATTGGTCACAAATGATAGAAGAAAGAGCCACCCACCACCACTTTGACTACACCTCCAAAGGATACTTCTCCTGTCCCACCATACCACCATCATGTGGCAGTGTTCAATGCACCCCTCTTCATCTTCATCATCTTTGAGCATATTTCTTGTCCCATCATCATCATCTTAGTCGACACTAGTAGTGGGTCCAAGTCCATCTACTCCATCTTATCCAAAGAGTTCTCCTCTTTCAGTACTAGGCATATCATTTGTCATCTCTATTCCAGGCCTTTCGGGCTCTAGCATAGACACTTGCAACTTTTGAGGGTTGCATCCATCTTTGTTTCTCGGCGTTGTTTGGAAGTGGTTCTTTCCCTTCAATATTGGGGAATGGGTTTATGGTGCAAGAGGCATTAACAAACAACTCACAAGATAGATATGGGTCATTGTTGAGAGAAGGAAGTAAATACATATCAATTCTTGTCAATCCTACATTTTTATTTTCAACTAAAAAGGTAAAAAACTAGTTCAACGCAGCTCTACGCAATATAGCAGCTGTGGCATTGGGTGCTAAATGTAAGTCTATCAACAAAGATCATTTTTCATCTTAATTAATGTGACTATTGGTTCAATATTGTTTCTGGATTAGATTGTGTTGGAACTTTGTGACTACTAGTTCAATATTGTTTCTGGATTAGATTGTGTTGGAACTTTGTGACTACTAGTTCAGTATTGTTTCTGGATTAGATCGTGTTGGAACTTTGATGCAAAAAAAATCCAACACAATCTAATCCAAAAACAATACTGAATTGCAATATGGATTGTGGAAACTTGATATCATTAAATGATTACTGGTGTATCTGCTCCATGTACACGTTAGAAAAACCAACGGTAATTTGAAAATTCATCACTTAAAACATTGCATTAATGAAAGTGTTTATGGACTTCATATTTTATTGTTGGCATAAGCATATTTAAACTTTGAAGACTAAGTCATATTTTATCTTTGAAAAATCAATAGTAATTTTAAAATTCATCATCTAAAACGCTGCATTAATGAAAGTGACTTATAGACTTCAAATTTTATTGTTGGCACAAGCATATTTAATATTTGAATATTAAGTCATATTTTATCTTTGAATATATGTATTCCAATAAAAAATATATCATTTCATATGTCTAATCTTGTAAGGACTAATTCTTATCACTAACATTTTTGGATGTAATAATTTTCATGTGACATATCAAAATCTCTAAACTATTGATATTTCACATGCAAGTTTCATTGGTTAAAGATTGATTTTTTAAAACTTTACTTAAATTTTAAGGTGTGGATGATGAAAATATGAATTAAAGTAAAATAAGAACAATGCAATGAAAAGTACTAAATTCACACTCAACAATCACTCAATAAAGCTCAAGATCTATATTCAGCATGAAATAATTGTTAACTTATCTGTCATCCGGCAAATATGTGGAAGATTTGTTTTGTTGGAAAAATGTTACATGTGGCATTTGATGTGGCATGAAAAGTATAATGGCTTTTTGGACGTAGCATGGAATATATGCAATAGCATTTGTTTAAGTGAAAAATTGAAAAGGGTTTAATGATGTTGTCGGCAGTTTTTTGTGACCACCGTAAACTGACAAAGTCTAAATGCATTATTGATTTTTTGTCAGTCCTTTCGCCAAGTATTAACTCTGCATGGCGGACTCCAAATTTTGGTTAAATTTGTTTAAGGTTGTGGGTATCGTTTATTCTGGGCAAACGGTTTTTGTTGCGTTTTGTTTCTGGAAGTTGAATTCTTTCTGCAAATCAAACAGGAAGTAATTGGTTCAGTCAAGACATTTTTGGTGCGAAACAGGCAAGATGATTGATGGATTCATGCAGGTTCATTGTTTGTTTTTTATTTCAAATAAAGATTCAGGTTTTACACTTATCTTTCTCAGAAAGAATGAAAGGTTGCTTATATGTTTGTTTTTGCTAATGTATGAGGATCTGAGGCATATGAAAGAGGGAAGAAACTTCCTAAGGCTGGACAGAGTCTTGTGTTTCAGGTATTAAGGCCGAACAGAGACTTGTGTTTCAGGTATGAGGTTCTTTGGGCAGAATCTTGGGCATAACAGGTATGAAGGTTTTACATTCTTAAAAAAGGGTCTCAAACCCGGAACATGGTTATGCAGTTTTTAGAAGTTTGAATAATCTTTTTGGGGTTTTTACCCAGGGTATTATATACAGTTTTCAAAAGGAAATATGTAAACGTTTTCAGTCAGTTACAAAGCATAAAGCCGTTATGGAAACTGTCTTCGAATATCTCTCAATCGAAGCTTAATGATTATCAGTTTTGTTTAAAACAGATTCGTAATCTGAAGCTTAATGATTATCAGTTTCATCTAAAACAGATTCGAAATCTGAAACTGTTTTTGAAGCATCTTTAAGAGAAAGTTTGTTGAACAGTTTCTAACTGGTTCAGTTAGAAATTTGCAACTGTTCTGTTTCGAAGTTAATATATACACTTGTAATCTTTAGATGCATATATGTGTGTGTGTGGAAAATATATATATATATATATATATATATATATATATATATATATATGTATCTGAGGATAAGTGAGACTGAAAGTTTTAAATCATAAACTTGTGTACATGTGCGAGTGATATATGCACGTTTGTATATGTATATAAGTTGTGAGTTTTTCTGAGCAGTATTGACTGCCGATTGTAAAAGGTTGGAATGAATAGAAGTTACAGGTTCATGGAGTGGTTTTTCTCCCTATGAAAAAATCATGAGATTTTGGAGGGTTTTCCACTCGGCACAAATTTGGTGTTTCTTCATGGTTGTGAGTTTCATTTCTTTATGCTCATGATGAATGATTATACTTCTCCTGCATAAATTGTGGATATTCTGTTATATTTTTCTTATTGAAAAATTTGTAAGGAATTTTTGAATAAAACAGTAAGGTTCTGATTCACCCCCCCCTCTCAGAACCGTGTCACTTCCAACAAGTGGTATCAGAGTGTAGGATTCCCTTTAGGAATTGATCTTTGGTTATTGGAAGTTATGGCACATTCTGAAGGAGCTTTCCTTAATAGGGCACCTTTATTTGATGGAAATGATTATGTTTTCTGGAAAGTTAAAATGGAAGCATTTATACATTCTCTAGATGTAAGGATGTGGGATGTTGTAACAACAAAATACACTGTTCCAGCGTCAGTTCCTACTGATGCTGATGAGAAACTAAAATTTGAGTTAGATAAGAAGGCTAGATATGCACTTCTTTGTGGTCTTACTAGAGATGTCTTTGCCAAAGTCATTTATTGTAAATCTGCAAATGATATATGGGTAAAACTTGAAACTATTTATCAAGGAGATGACAAGGTTAAAGAATCTAAACTGATTACTCTTAAAACTCAGTTTGACAATCTAAAAATGAGTGAGGATGAAACCATTGTTGCATATTTCTTAAGAATTGAGGAAGTTGTGAATGCTAGGAAGGGTCTAGGTGAAGACATAGAAGAACATGATGTTGTTTCAAAGGTTATTAGATCAGTCCTACCTAAATTTGAAACAAAAATTTCTACATTAGAAGAAAAGAAAAGTTTTTCAAAAATGACCTTACATCAACTTCAGGGAACCCTAACTGCATATGAAATGAGAATTGGCAATCAAGCTAGTTCTTCATCAAAAGAATCAGCCTTTAAGGTTGAAAAGAATGATGAGAGTGATTCAGATCTAACTGATGCTTTAGAAGCATTATTGGTTAAAAGAATGGCAAAGAAATATAGAAGCAAACCTAAATGTTTCAGTTGTGGTCAATTAGGACATTTTGTTGCTAGATGTCCAAACATTGAACTTGATGATTGTGATGAGAAATCTGAGAAGTTTTCTAGAAAGAAGCCTTGGAATCAGAATAAAAGGTTTAAGGATTTCAAAAAGAAAAGTCTTTTTTCAAAAGAAGATCCAAATGAGGAATCCAGTGATGCAGATGAAGAAGGGGAAAAATTGTTTATGGCTGAAATAGTACATACTTCTAAATTTGAATCAAATGAGCCTGAATCCTCATCTGATTTAGAAATAGAAGTAGATCTTGAAGAAGAACTTCTAAAATCCCTGCAAGAAATTAAAAGGTTAAAAAAATCAGTTGCAAATCATGAGACTGAAAATCAAAAACTTCAAGATGAATTAATAAAGGCAAATTCAATTATAGAAAGTCAAAAACTCTTACTTGAAGAAAAGGATAAAAAACTGAATGTCTTGCAATGTTCATCTGAAGAATCTACTAATCAGAAAACAAAGTTGTTTTTCAATGGATATTGTTTCAACTGTAACATTTTTGGGCACAAAGCAATCTTCTGTAAAAATAGCACTAGTCAAGGCAAAAGAAAAGTTATTAGGTGCTTCAAATGTTTTTACTATGGTCACTTTGCAAATCAGTGTAAATTAAATCTGAGACCTAAACAAATATGGAAACAAGTAAAAACAAATGAAAAGTCCTTAATTGTTGAAACAGTCTTATTTGCTCAAAAATCTGCAACATGGGTGTTGGATAGTGGCTGTTCTCATCATATGACTGGGTGTAAGAACAAATTCAAAACCTTAGAAAACTTTGATGGAGGTTTTGTACGTTTTGGTGATAACTCAGGAGCTTATATAACAGGAAAAGGCTCAATAATCTTAAATAATGATACACCAATACATGATGTGTACTTTGTTGAAGGGTTGAAACATAACCTTTTAAGTGTCAGTCAGATATGTGATAATGGATATTCTATCTCTTTCAATGCAAAAGAATGTCATATTAAAAATGGGAAAGATAGAGTCATTGCCAGTGGGTTAAGAACAAATGGTAATCTGTATAATCTGATAGATTCTACTATTCAAGAAACATCATTGGTCAATACCTGCTTTATGAGTCAAGTAGAAGAAAATTGGCTATGGCACAAAAGACTGGGACATTTGAACTTTGATAATCTTGCTAGAATCAGCAAGAACAAAAAGGTCAGGGGACTACCACAAATAACTAAACCTGCATCTGTTTGTGAAGAGTGTATAAAAGGTAAGCAAACAAGAGTTTCTTTTAAAACAAAAGAATATCTGTCAAATAGACCACTTGAACTAGTACACACTGATTTATGTGGTCCAACCAAAACAGCCTCTTTAAATGATGAAAAATATTTCATGCTGTTTATAGATGATTATTCAAGAATGGTTTGGGTAACATTTTTGAAACATAAATCAGAAGCCTTTGAACGTTTCAAAATTTTCAGGAAGATGGTGGAAAGAGAAACTGATTTAAAACTGAAATGCTTAAGATCAGATAGAGGAGGAGAGTTTACTTCTCAAGAATTTATTGAGTATTGTGAAAAATGAGGTATAAAAAGACAATACTCTACTGCTAGGACACCACAACAAAATGGAGTTGTAGAGAGAAAAAATAGAACTGTCAAGGAAATGGCCAGGACCATGTTAAATGAAGCAAAGCTGCCTGACAAATTCTGGAAAGAAGTTGTTCATACAGCTGTCTATATTTTAAATAGAGCTCAAATCAGAATTAGGACAACTTATACACCATATGAATTATGGTATGGGAAAACAACAAATGTTAAGAACTTGAAAATATTTGGTTGCAAATGTTTTATCAGAAAGAATGATGACTCTCTAGAAAACTTTAACTCAAGATCTGATGAAGGGATTTTTCTTGGGTACTCTACACATAGCAAAGCATATAAATGCTTTAATAAAAGGCTGAACAAAATTGTAGAAGCAATAAATGTTATGTTTGATGAAACATCTGTATGCAGTAATGGCAATGAAGAATATGAAAGTTTATCTTTTCAAGAATCAGAAAGTATTCATAATGAAAATTGTGAACAAGATAAAGTTGAAACTGATAATGAAGATGAACTTGCAGAAAAAATAGAATCAGAAAATTGTTCCAATTCTAAAATCACTAGTGATGGATCAAAGATAAAAACATCTTCTAGAATAATAGCTAAGAGACATCCTGAGTCTCAAGTTATTGGTGATATTGATAAAGGAATTTTAACTAGAAGAAAAGCCAAAATAGGAGAACAAGTAAATATTGCTGAACAATTTTGTTTGATAGCAGATTTTGAACCAAAGAATGTAACAGAAGCTCTATCAAATCCTAGTTGGCAAAATGCTATGCTAGATGAAATAAATCAGATAGAGAAAAACAAGACTTGGGAACTTGTTCCCAGACCTGATGGTAAAAATGTTATTGGTGGAAAATGGATATTCCGCAATAAACTAAATGAGGAAGGTGTAGTGATCAGAAATAAAGCCAGATTTGTTTGCAAAGGATATGCACAACAAGAAGGAGTTGATTTTGGTGAAACCTTTGCACCAGTTGCAAGGTTGGAGTCAATCAGAATCTTTCTTGCATATGCCACTCATAAAAATTTCACCGTCTACCAAATGGATGTCAAAACTGCTTTCCTAAATGGATATCTTGAGGAGGAAGTTTATATGGAACAGCCAGAAGGTTTCAAATCTTCTGACAAACCTGATTATGTTCTTCGTCTCAAAAAGGCCTTATATGGTTTAAAACAAGCTCCTCGAGCTTGGTATTCCAGATTAGATAAACATCTAATTGCAAATGGATTCGTTAAAGGAAATGTGGACAGCACTTTGTATACAAAAATGGACAATGAAAATTTATTGGCTGTTGAAATATATGTTGATGATATTATTTTTGGTTCTACTAATGATCATTTAGCACAAACTTTTTCAGGAATCATGGAGTCAGAATTTGAAATGTCTATGTTAGGACCTTTGACATTTTTCTTGGGAATTCAAGTCTCTCAGCTTGAACATGGTTTGTTTATCTCTCAACTGAAATATGCTAAGGAAATGCTTAAAAGGTTTCAAATGGATACTTGTAATCCAGTTGGTACACCAATGGAAACTGGATGTAAGTTGATGAAAATTGATGAATCTCCTCTTGTTGATCAAAGAGAGTATCGATCTATGATAGGAAGTCTTTTATATCTTACTGCTTCTAGACCAGATATAATGCATTATGTATGTCAAGTTGCTAGATATCAAGCAGCTCCTCGTCAATCTCATCTCAATGCTGTTCACCGTATCTTTAAATATTTACAAGGTACTTTGGATTATGGTTTGTGGTATCCAAAAAATGATGATTTTGCTCTCATTAGTTATACAGATGCTGATTGGGGTGGATGTAAAGATGATCAACGAAGTACTAGTGGTGCTGCATTTTTCTTAGGTGATCGGTTAGTTGCTTGGCACAGTAAAAAACAAGAATGTGTCACTATTTCTACTGCTGAGTCTGAAATTATTGCTGCAACAGCATGTTGTACTCAGTTAATTTGGATGTCTTATCAGCTTTCAGATTTGGGTATTCATGTTCAAAAACCTCTGAAAATCCTTTGTGACAATACCAGTGCTATTCAGATTTCTAAAAATCCTGTTATGCATTCTAGAACTAAGCATGTTGCTATCAAGTTGCAGTTTATTCGTGAACATGTGTCATCAAATGAGGTCATTCTTATTCATGTACCTTCTAAATTCCAAGTTGCTGATATTTTTACCAAAGCTCTTCCTAGAGAATTGTTTGAACAGTTCAGAATTCGATTGGGAGTCTTCTCTCAATCCATGCTGGAATAAGTTTTTTACTTTTCATATTCTGTGTTAGATTTCTGCTTCTTTCACAGAAGAGTATTTCAAGCAGATGGTTAGATTTTTGATGCATAAATTTTGGGGGAGTAATTTGCACAGTTCATTTCAGTTTTGTGAATGGCACAGTTCAGTTGTGATTCTGATTTTTCAGTTTTGTGAATGGCACAGTTCAGTTGTGATTCTGATTTGGCACAGGTTTATACAGGTTCATACAGGTTCAGGTTCATACAGGTTCAGTTTGTTTTTGATCTTTTGTGAATGGCACAGTTCAGTTGTGATTCTGATTTGGCACAGGTTTATACAGGTTCATACAGGTTCAGGTTCATACAGGTTCAGTTTGTTTTTGATCCTTTGGCACAGCAGTTTTGGTTTGTTCAGGTTTGGTTCTTGTATTTGGTTGCACTTGTTTTCATGGTAAAACAAGGTAAATCTGCTTGGCATTTCAGTTCATTATCTTGTTTATAATCATCATGGTATTTCAGTTCATTTCATGAAATGGTGAAAAAAATTTGCATCAAAAATGGGGGAGATTGTTAACTTATCTGTCATCCGGCAAATACGTGGAAGATTTGTTTTGTTGGAAAAATGTTACATGTGGCATTTGATGTGGCATGAAAAGTATAATGGCTTTTTGGACGTAGCATGGAATATATGCAATAGCATTTGTTTAAGTGAAAAATTGAAAAGGGTTTAATGATGTTGTCGGCAGTTTTTTGTGACCACCGTAAACTGACAAAGTCTAAATGCATTATTGATTTTTTGTCAGTCCTTTCGCCAAGTATTAACTCTGCATGGCGGACTCCAAATTTTGGTTAAATTTGTTTAAGGTTGTGGGTATCGTTTATTCTGGGCAAACGGTTTTTGTTGCGTTTTGTTTCTGGAAGTTGAATTCTTTCTGCAAATCAAACAGGAAGTAATTGGTTCAGTCAAGACATTTTTGGTGCGAAACAGGCAAGATGATTGATGGATTCATGCAGGTTCATTGTTTGTTTTTTATTTCAAATAAAGATTCAGGTTTTACACTTATCTTTCTCAGAAAGAATGAAAGGTTGCTTATATGTTTGTTTTTGCTAATGTATGAGGATCTGAGGCGTATGAAAGAGGGAAGAAACTTCCTAAGGCTGGACAGAGTCTTGTGTTTCAGGTATTAAGGCCGAACAGAGACTTGTGTTTCAGGTATGAGGTTCTTTGGGCAGAATCTTGGGCATAACAGGTATGAAGGTTTTACATTCTTAAAAAAGGGTCTCAAACCCGGAACATGGTTATGCAGTTTTTAGAAGTTTGAATAATCTTTTTGGGGTTTTTACCCAGGGTATTATATACAGTTTTCAAAAGGAAATATGTAAACGTTTTCAGTCAGTTACAAAGCATAAAGCCGTTATGGAAACTGTCTTCGAATATCTCTCAATCGAAGCTTAATGATTATCAGTTTTGTTTAAAACAGATTCGTAATCTGAAGCTTAATGATTATCAGTTTCATCTAAAACAGATTCGAAATCTGAAACTGTTTTTGAAGCATCTTTAAGAGAAAGTTTGTTGAACAGTTTCTAACTGGTTCAGTTAGAAATTTGCAACTGTTCTGTTTCGAAGTTAATATATACACTTGTAATCTTTAGATGCATAGATGTGTGTGTGTGAAAAACATATATATATATATATATATATGTATCTGAGGATAAGCGAGACTGAAAGTTTTAAATCATAAACTTGTGTACATGTGCGAGTGATATATGCACGTTTGTATATGTATATAAGTTGTGAGTTTTTCTGAGCAGTATTGACTGCCGATTGTAAAAGGTTGGAATGAATAGAAGTTACAGGTTCATGGAGTGGTTTTTCTCCCTATGACAAAATCATGAGATTTTGGAGGGTTTTCCACTCGGCACAAATTTGGTGTTTCTTCATGGTTGTGAGTTTCATTTCTTTATGCTCATGATGAATGATTATACTTCTCCTGCATAAATTGTGGATATTCTGTTATATGTTTCTTATTGCAAAATTTGTAAGGAATTTTTGAATAAAACAGTAAGGTTCTGATTCACCCCCCCCCTCTCAGAACCGTGTCACTTCCAACAATAATAAACAATTACATCATAGCAAAGATCTTAATTTGCTTCATTGTTTCTTCGATAGTAGCTTGAATGTTTGATATGTAGGTTGCTCTTCAAAATAGCATAACCATGAAAGCACAATAATAGTATGCTAGCAATGATATTCACTTAAAAATAGTAGATAGATGATACTATTGCTTGATAATGTAGTCTTGATTATCATGTAGGCTAGGGGATTGATAATAATAAAGCTTTGAATCAAATGATATGAAATTATGATCTAGTGATCTAGAGGATATGAATGAATGAACGGTTTATTTATATGTTTCACTTAATATTTGATCAATGGTGAAATTAATTAGAAAGATCAGTGGATAGAAAAATTTGAGATAGGATTGGAGATAAAATTTGAATTAACAAGATGGGATAGTTAAAAGAATTAAATGAATTTATTTATTTAATTCATCAAGATAGTTGGAGAAATGAGAGGAAAAGATATGGAGTGAGAGCGTTGAAACTATTGCTTCGGCCCTGAACAGCCATGGAGGCCTCGAAACCAATGGAGAGGAGCGGAAAGAAGTGGAGAAGAATGTGGCTGGCTTTCTCAAGGGAAGGGGAGGCGTGAGTGGAGAGACCGACAGAGGAACCAAAATAGAAACCAATGGGAATGGGAGGATCGATGGAAAAACCCGCAAAGGAACGTTTGGTGGTTGGCCTGGTATGGAGGGATAACAAAAACAAAGGTTGGGATATAGGTTTCAATGGAAGATGATATTTCCCACAGCAACATCGGAATGATGGGAGACAAACTCAGTGGAGAGAGGTGCCTAAGCAAACACCGACAATAGGTGTGAATAAAATCCCCTGTATCATTAGGACTGAAAAATGGTGTTGTGTTATTTCTTTGAATGGTTCAGAAGTAGGTAGAAAGTTGGAAGATTTGAAAGAAAGGACCTTCTTCATGAAGCGGGTTGGGGAATGGACAACACTGGTCAGGGTTAAAAAATGGAGCGAAAAAAATTGGGGTTCGAGTATCTCCATTAAATCCCTTTCGAATGGTTTTTACCTAGCAGAATGCAGTTCTGGGAGGTAGAAAAGACAGATCATGGGTCAAGGCCCATACATGATGGGGAAGTAGGGCCTTTGTATCAAATAATGGGAAGCCAACTTTAACCCACTAAAGGAAGACATATCAAATATCCCAGTTTGGTCAAAGGAAACCCTAACAGAAATAGGGAACAACCTGGGCATATTTGTGAAGTGTGATGACACCATGAAAGATAGGGACTACGATATGTATGCTAGGATCTGTGTTAAAATCTGAGCATCCCCTCCACTGCTAGAGGAAGTGGAAATCCTATCAGCGACAGGAGTTCAGCATCAAAAAATAGAAATTGAAGAAGATATGAGCATATGTGCCATATGCAAGATGGTAGGTCATGAGTCGGAGTGTCGAAATGCAAACATTCAAGATGAGCAGCTCAATGCAGCCCTAGCGCTCTCGAAACCGGCAGCGACGGATACAAGGAAAAACCAAAATCCAAAAATCACGACCACCCAAGGTGAAACTCCGATAAGAGAAAATGATGGAATTGTCCTCCCTACAAAGGAGAAGGGATCCATGGGAAGGTTCGGGCGGATGAGGCAGAGGTAAACTCCCTGATTTTGAAAACAAAAGTGCATAATGGGGCCTCACGCGGCAAAAGCAACTGTGCTTGCCCAGAAGAAGGTAGTGAGATGAGAATAACAACAGAAACGGACGGGGGGCAAGGCATCGAATTCATAGAAGAGCAAGGGAGTAGGGTGATTGAGCTACAAACATTATCGATGCACCTGACGGGGATAACCCTAGGCAATAAAATAAGGAGAATGCCCCTCCAACTAATAACCTTGGGGAAGAGAGGTGTCCTCGGAGGATGAGGACAATGATATTGGAGTTGATGACTAGGACATTTTGGAAAATAGATTGATAAGCTAGAGCCTAACCAAATCTAAATTTAAGCTAGGAGAGAGAAGAATCAAAGGAAGAAAATCAATCAACAAAGGTGTTGTTGGAAATAGAAGGGAATGCGAAAGAGCATATGAAATTGAGATCAAGGAAGGGAGTATCCCTTCCCCAGTCGTCATGAGGACCCTAATTTGGAATGTTAAGGGCCTAAATGCTCTTGATAAAGCAATAGCTTAATCAAGTGAAGGCAAATATTGTTCTATTGAAGGAGACTAAGTTAGATCAATTAGGGGAAAGATCTTTATAATCAAAATGGAGACATTGGCAAGAATCCTTTGTTGAGGCAAATGGTGCCTCTTGGGGGCTAGGGGTTTTGTGGAACCCGAATAGAATCAGAGTAGAAGAGTTAATAGGTAATACGCAGTGGCAAGTGGTGAAAGAAAGTCCTCTCAACATACAACTTAAGGTGTTTGTCATCAATGTCCACGGGCCAATAAGAACGATAAAGAAAATGGAGGTTTGGAAATAGCTGGCAATAGTTCTGAAGACCTAAAAGATAAAAAAGGTCCTCATATGAGGTGATTTTAATGCGACAGTTAATATGGAAAAGAGGGGAGGATCTCAACAAACTAATTAGACTTGAATATTGACTTTTGAAATTTCATCAATGATTGTCATCTTATGGAGGTAAACCCAAGAAATGGGGTGTTCACTTAGACGAACAAGAGGGTAGGCTTTACAATCATAGTAGAGAAGTTGAACAAATACTTCTTATATGGGGATTGGGAAGAATTGCATCTCACTTATGTTGTTGAAATAATGTCACTCACGGGCTCAGATCATTTTCTGGTGGCTTTGAGCTTTGAAGGAGATATCGCATTAGATCGCAACCCATTCAAATTTGAATGCATGTGACTAAGAGACAAAAGTTTCAAAGGGAAAATAGAGGAGTGGTGGAAGGAAGCCCCTAGTGCGGGGAGATATAAATAATTTCAATTCTAGATAAAGCTAAGTTACCTCAAATCTCAGTTAAAAGAATGGAATAAGATGCATTTCAAAAAAAAATTGAGGAAAAGCACATAATTGAGGAGCTTGCTACCCTCAATGAATCGATCATCAAAGATGGGATGGATGGAGTAGGTTTTGAAAAGGAGAAATCCCTAAGGTCCAACTAAGATGAAATCCTAGCAAGAGAAGAAATTTTATGGTGATAGAAATTGAGGGAATGTTGGCTAAAGGAAGGGGACAAAAACACCAAATTTTTCCACCTCTCAACAAAATCCAAAAGGAGTTTTAATAGAATCACATAAATAAGAAATGAAATAGACGGGTTGTTGAAAGACCAAAAGGAGATAGGGGAGTACGCTGCAAATTTTTTTCAGCAACTATTAACCAAAGAGGTGGAGGTGCCAAGACAAAACATAGACAAAATCCTTAATAACATACCCCCTCTGATCAATGCAAGGAAAAATGAAATGTCCATGATTCTCGTCTCAGAAGAGGAAGTGAAATAGGTAGTCTTTCAAATGGGGCTAGATAAAGCTCTTGGGTTGGATGGTTTTCCAACCAGATTATTTCAAGTATGCTAGAACATATTAAAACCAAACCTGGTCAAGGCAGTGGAAGAATCCAAGAGGTATCAAAATGTGTTGGGAAGCTTGAACAACGCTTTCCTAGTGTTAATACCGAATAAGGAGAAAGTGGAAGGACTGGGAGATTTCAGGCCAATCTCCTTATGCAACATAGTATACAAAGTGATAACAAAAGTCATGGAAAATGGGCTCAAAGGGATTTTACCAACCATCATCTCAAAAAAACAAGGTGGCTTCACTCCCAGTAAAGCTATCCTGAAGGAATAATAAATTTGTAGAAGATATCCACATGCACGGGGAGGCAAGCAGACGAGAAGTAGGAATCATCAAAACCTTGATGGAAAAATACTGCAATGTATTTGGACAAAAAAAAAATTGGAGGAAATAAAAAAAATTCTTCAACCTTGATGGAAAAATACTGCAATGTATTTGGACAAAAAAAAAATTGGAGGAAATAAAAAAAATTCTTCAACACAGATGTGAGGAGGTAAAGAGATGTAACAAGAATCATCGAGATAAAAATAGGATCTCTACAAGGGAAGTATTTAGGACTCCCCCTATTTGCTAGAGAAAACAAAGCTCATCTTTGGGAAATTTTATTCTCGAATTGTAAGAAAATTTTGGAAACATGGAAGGAGAAATGGCTCACAGTAGCAGGGAGAATAATTATGTTGAAATCGATCATATCAACAATTCCCATATATTTCATTTCAAGCATGAATCTCCCTTAGAAGTTCCTATCCTAGATTAACAGGTGGATGAGACAATCTTTTTGGAATGGTAGTGGCGACCAAAAAAAAATCCCCCTAGTGGCATGGGATAAAATTTGTAGGCCTAAAGAGGCAAGAGGTGTGAGCTTGAGAAAATGGCTAGTCATGAATTATGTGTTAGGTGTGAAACTAATATGGAATATGTACACCTATGTGGAATAGAAATGGGAAAAGGTGTTGCGGAACAAATATTTGGATTCAAATGATCCTCAAAGAATCCTAGGGATTCAAAACCCTCAGTTGGGTTCAACAATATGAAATTTTCTAATTTCATGTAGGCATCTGGTCATAAAACACTTAACATGGGACATCAAGGGCAATGAAGATGCCCTCTTTTGGGAGGGTCTAAAAGCATCAAAGGAGCAGGCAAGACTAAAGGAGGCTAGGATAATTCTTGGCCTTGCTTGGGGAGTAAAGGTTCGAGATTATTTGGAGTTGAAGATAAATGGTACACAACAGTGGCAATGGAAGCCACTCCCCAATTTAAATATCCCATACGACCAAGTAACATCACTAGAAGGGCTATTAAGATAGAGGAATGTGTATATAGGTGAAGATCAAGATTCAACTAAATGGTGTGCTACAAAGAGAAAAAAATATAATGTCAAAATATCCTACACATTGGAGGCAGGGACAAAGAAAGAGGAATATCCAACAACATTATGCTAGGGGAAAGATTGCCTACCGAAGGTAGGGGTCTTCACGTGGATGGAAATTTAGAAAGGGATCCTAATCAAAGATGGGCTTCAGAAAATCAAAACCATCTGTCCCCATAGATGCACAATGTGTTATAAGGAGGCTTAAACTGTTGATCATCTACTATTAGGATGTGAAGTGGCAGAAGTTTGTTGGAAAGGAGTGATGGAAAAGCTAAATTGGTTTGCACCTTTCCCCAATAGCATAGAAAATATGTCCACATCATGGTCGACCCTAAGGAAGAAGATAGTCTTTTCAAGCATATGGAAAGTTGCCCCCCTCAATTGTCATTTGGGAAATATTGAAGGAGTGGAACAAAAGGTTGTTCCAAGATAAGAGCAGATTAACAAAAGGAATTGTAAGCAAGATTGAATCAACTATCACCAAGGTAGTCAACAATGTAGTAGCCAATAAAAGTGTAACCAAAAGAAAATTTATATTATGGGACGAGCATGTGAAGAAAAAATGGCCAGGGCTAATTATCCCCCCGTTTATGGGGTTTGTTGGGTTGATCAGATTGCAAATCCACAGAGAGATATAAAATGGCATCCATTAGATGAGGGTTGGATCAAAGCGAATTTTGATGGAGCACCGAGGGGTAACCCCAACCTGGCAGGGGCAAGGTGTATCATCAGGTATCATGAAGGAAAAACTGTGGCTAAAAAGGCCATACGACTGGGAATCGACACCAAAAATGAGGCAAAAACACAAGCAGCCTGGCATGGTACTAACCTATGCAATCGTTTGGGCTTCAAGAAGATATTTCGAGAGGGAGACTCTCTAATCATGGTTAATGCAATCCAAAGAGGTTCAAATCCGAATCAGAAATTAGACAAATTTCTCAACTGTATCTTGCAAGAATTAGAGAAATTTGAAGACTTTAGGGTGGTGCATATATATAGGGAAGGTAATAATGAAGAAAATATTCTATCCAAAATAGCAATTAATCGTAATAATGAGCATGGGGTGGTGAGGAGTTAAAGTCAGTAGGTTAATTTGTGTGGACGACGGCAAGGAGGATGATTTGGGGACTCCATTGGTCGTGAGAAGTAAATGTGATGTTAGTGAGGTATCCACGGCTATTGGTGAGTGACGATCAAGGATGTTTATATTAACATCCCCCCTATTTACAATCTACAAAAGCTTTGGGATATGGAGGCAACAATAAGTCTTGGAGTAAAGGAAAGGAAAATGGCCTTTAGGGGAGTGGTCTCAAACAAGAGGCTTCAGAGAGTCTTCAACGCAGAAGTCATAGAGATACTGGAAATAGTGAAGCAGATTCTAGGTTTGAAGGTTCTTATCTCCTCCTATTGATACCATGTGAACTCAGCCTTATCATCCATTTTCATGGATTGACTGCTTCATGCTCGAGAGAAAGAATTTTGTCAAGTGGTTAATGTGTAGAATAGTCAAAGTAAGCTAACGAGAGGGGATGGAACATTATCTAGGGATGGTGGTTGGTGGATTGGGCCTTCGCCCAGAGGACTGAATATGGCTAAAATTGACCCTCCCCTACAATGGGCCATCAGTGTCATTTCTCATTTGGACTAGGGATGAGGACGAGGCAATAAGGACAATCGAGGTGATGGGCTACATTGCTCTTATGAAGGAACTAACCACCATTGGCAAAGCAATTAGGTCGAAGGTAATGCTTGCACTCCCTGTTGCTACTAGTGGATATTTGGAAATAGTGAACAACATGGAGGATTGAAGATCGAAGGTTGGGAAGCGTAGTTCGCTATTGTGGGCATACAACCTTATTTTTTGTAATTTCATTATTTTGCTAGTTTATTGGCATTTGATTGGTTTATTACAATGTAGATTTGAGGTTGGCCCCTCATAGCCTTTTTAATATATATAAAAAAAAAAGATAGTTGGAGAAATAAATAAATATTAATTTTATTTATTTATTTTGGAAATAAAGATAATTTTAAATTTTAATAAATTATTTTGATTTATTTAAATATTAAGAGGAGTGTTAGTATTTAATTATAGAGGACTAAAGATAATTTAAAGTTGATTTTAATAGATATTGGAAGGAAAATGATAAGTGATGAATTAATTAAATAAAATTATTTAATTAGTATAGATATAATAAAAAATTAAGATAATTAAATAATTAAAAAATATTTAATTATTGTGAATGAAAAGAGAGGATATTAGCTTTTTTAAATAATTAAAAAAACATTTAATTAATATAGATAGAAGACGATGAGAAAATGATAAAATTCCAAGATGCAAATACATTAGCCATTTTTAGATGTCTACATAAGAAAAAATCAATCTTCTTTTTAATGATATCAAGTTTCCACAATCAAATCCAAAAACAATATTCAACACTTTTTTTTTTATGTTTTGTGTTCATGGAATGCATTGTGTATGTTCTCCTCTCATGCCATAAGGGGGATCAAAATATATTTTTTCATTTGCATTTCCTAAAGGCACCTTTTGTATGCTTTGTTTTCATGTCTTAGGGAAATCTTGGAGGTCAAAATCAAGTGTCATCTTCTTTAGTTTCCATTCTTAGTGGGCTTGTCTTGTATTTCATCACCAAGTGGTAACCCAAACCATTGTGTTTTTATGGGGTATATAAATCAAAGAGAGAATTAAAATAATCTCGTTAAGGGTACATTTGTTATTTTGAGATAATATTGCTAGAAACTATATAGCTTTCAAGCGACGGAGAAGAATGGGTTTCCCTATCATACCAGGATTAGACATAACCTCACTTCATGGAATCTAGCCTCACATACCTTTAGGTAAATTGAGGGCTTCATTTTAGTGAACATTTTACAATCTTAGTGAACCTATTAGTTGTTTGGTCCTTGTAGTATCAATAAGTAGTTGGTAGTAAGTTACTCACACCATACTTCCAAAAATGGAATAATAGGCCACTTATGCTCTCCTCCCATTCCCTCCTGTGACCTTGAGGATCAAAAGTGGTTGGCACCTTAAAATCAATAGAACATACTATTTACACCTGGGTCAGAGTATATTTGTGGGCCTGCAAGATTAAACACTACTACTTGAGTAGCTAGGATGCTTGTGTGTATTCTTTTCCTTGCTTGTGTTAAACATATGCAACAAACTTGAATCAAACCTTTGTAAATCTAATCCAATCAAAATAAATAATTCATGACCCCCTTTATCAACCAGTTCAACAACCCATTTAACTTTGATGATTATGATGATGATATCCTTCTAGATCAATATTAATATCATGAGGATGATATTCTTATGGATCAAGATGAATATATCTATAAACCAATTAATTAAATTATATCAAGAAGACTTGCTATAAGCCCTAGTCACCCAAGTATAAACTATTAAGAGCATATAAACCAAAGATGTCTTATCACAAGCTATTGCACTAACCCAATTCCAAAATCCATTGGTCAACTCCATGGCAAGAGAAACTCCCCATTAAACTATATCCTAAGTCAAGGTAAGTATGTCATGATTAGGTACCTTATAATCATTGGATCCAAGTTTTACATGAACTATAACCTTGAACACATAGGTAGTGAAAACATTCTACATAAAAAATCATACATGGCTAATCCTCATCCATTAACTCTCTAAAATACACCATCTATCTGTATTAATCTTACTCTAGATACAATTGTACCAATCCTAATCCTACACCATCAATCCTGCATCTACCCATACAAATCCTAATCCTAAACCATCAAATCCTTCATATATCCATATTAATCCTAATCCATCACCCCATCCAAATCCATTATATCATCCCTCACCCTATTTTAATCCTATCTCATCTAACCATCCATCCATCTTACAAATCCTACAACATTAAACTATCCTCCATCCACAGTAATCCTAAACTATCAAATCCTCCATGCACCCCTATTAATCATAATCACAATCCATCAACTCCCATATCTCATAATCCATTGACCAATGAACCTCCTAGTCCAAATGACCTGTGAATCATCACCCAATATATACTTGAACAAGTCCACACCTTAAATGAACAAACCACAAAACCTATCTCCTTGCATAAATCCTCCGTCACCAAAACCTTCAAAGCTAAATAATTTTTATGATAAATCTAATCAACCCAACCTACTTAACCAATCTAGTCTATCCCACATAACTATGAAGAAAAATGTACAAGGGATATTAGGAAGGAATTAAAAAAATGAAGTTGAGACATTATGTCACACCCCTAGTAAGCATGAACATGTTGACCCCATATAAAATCCCCCAAGCATTTCCATTCCCACAAATCAACCTATGCAAGAAGCAAAACAAAGGTAATCCACCCCTTTCATGCTACCCATAAGGTCCAAAATTTATAAACCTCATAAAATCCAAAAACATCCCACTTATCAACATGTGAAGTTGAAGAAATACATCCTATCTAATTGATTAAGGATACACCAAGCTTAATGGAAATGCATCCACATTATAAAATAAACATCAAGATCTTTATCAAGTGCATGATCAAACTTATCCACAAAAAACTCAAGGTCAAAATTCCCACATATATCCCATTGATCCTATCCAAGAACAATAATCCTATCAAACGTCCATTGACCCCAACCAAACACCAACACCCTATCCATTAGGTCCAATTACCTTTACGTGGTATAGTTTCCTCATAAATGAGTAATTTAAAAACACAAATAGTGCCCAACTATCTAATGATGGATTCACATCTTGCTTCAAAAGCAACATTTATCCCATCACAAATTGAATGTGTAAAATCATGAACTATCAAGCCAAAGGATTGGGCCTTCACAAAAGAGGAATCCTCAAACCCATCCATGTTTTTGCAAACTAAGGATTCCAAGGTATCAAATATAACTCTCCTGACAAGAAGAAAAATGATGTTACTCACACAAGTGCTAGGGTAACTTATACCAATATCAAAATGAGTCTCTATCATCATTCATCCAAGGAACTTGCTACCACCAACCCTTTCATCGACCCCATCATCAAACTTATCCATAACCTCCTAAACCCATCACTTTTGATCAACAAAATCACACACCTTTCAAAATTTTCATAATGATTAATATATGACCACCTTCGTTGGACTTCATAACAATATCTCCATATGGGATCATTAAACAAGTTTTGAAATAGACTTGGATGTATTTGAATATCTAATGAAACCCTTCCAAACACATTAAATCCTCACACCCCAAAATTTAAAATCCTAATCATTTCAAAGGCCAAACACCTAAAAATCTACATGGATAAAAAAATCCCTACTCCTAAGCCTATCATTCCACATCGAACAATTCAAAATCTCGATATCCAAAAATTAAAAGTCCATTTGGGTTCCAAAATATAAGGACCTCAAAGAAAGAATCCATGAATCTAAAGCTAGAAGTTAGTGATCCACAATCCCCAAATCCCAAAAGTTGGCAACCCACTTGGACCCCAAAATATATCAATCTAAATATCTAAGAAAAAATCTATTAATACAAAACACCAAATTCTTTTGGGTTCCAAAATTTGGAAATATGAAAACTCCATCCAAATCCCAAAGTCCTAATACCCAAGCATCCCAATATCCAAAATTCCCTAAGTCAAAAAGTCTCAACATTAAAAGCCCCAAAGCCATAATCACATCCATCAAAAATTCAAATCACAATACCCAACATGGTGTGTGAATTTTTTTGTCTCATTCCCATTGATGTTGTGACATTTACACATTCTTGCATAACCCATCCCTTTATCCAACCCTTTTACCCATTGTAATCTAGCACCCCACAGACCCCTCATCATTACATCTCTTTCATCCCAAATTTTCCATAATCATATATTCTTCATCCTACCTACCTCCCACTCCATGTTCCTTGGTAGCATCTTGGGAGAAGCCAACCTACCAATAACTGAAGTTCACAATGACATTCATCAAACACAACATTAGTGGCATGATCCACATAAAAAGCAACTATGTAAAATGAGATATTATCATCTTATTAAGAAATCAAACACTTGAATCCAAAAACTCTACATTCAAAATAAAATAAAACCAAAATCCAAAAAAATTAAAACTAAAAAATTAAAGATAAAAAATGGTCAAATGGTCAAAACCAATCCTATTTCCCCTTGGAAAAGTATTTCAATAAAAAAACCCTTTATGTAAATCATGCATAGATATGTTGCCCATGTGTACCTCACTTGGGGAAAGCTTCTTCCACCCATGATCCTATATGTCCTTTGCAACCATAAACATACCATCTATATCATACCATAATATAATTCCTATCCATCACATCTACATCTTCATACTATCATGCATATCCTCATTCCCATATTTGGCTTTGACAAGGATGTTGATAAGACCTTGAAACATGTTTCAATAATTCCTTTATGTGTCCAAGCATAAGCATACATAAACATCACAAAATAAATGTGACTTATTCTTCCTATCTGGCATAGTCCCTAGAAGCTACATCATGTATCCTCTCCAAATTTTTATCTCACATCCCATCCCTCATTTCGCTTAATAATTCCATCCTTTCATCTCTCCAAATACCCTCACCCTTGAGTGCTATAGTGGATTATATTCTTAATTAATTGAAAAATTAGCAATCCAAAATGGTAAATCCAAATCCTGACACAAGATCCATAATCCTACATTCTAGATTAAACCAAAAATATTGGGATCCCCTACCTAGTATCTATTCCATATGGCCAAATACCTCCAAATCCAATCCACACAACCACTTTGCAATCCAAAGATCCTAATCATCCAAACACACTAGCATCATAACATAATCTTTCCAAATATAGCCAAGCTATCCAACAGATATCCAAAGGCATCCATAAGCTTTAGATCCTTAGTCTTTCTAAAATATAAACCTCGTTTAATTAGCTAATCATTGTCATCAAGATATATAATTCATATTCCTTGCATTATTCTAACGATGTATCATATTTTTTATGATTTTTGTTTCTCTAGCTGAACAAGTATATCAAACCCAGTTACCCAGCACAAATTCTATGCCCAAAATTGCACAAATGTAGCAAATGATTATGGGTCTTTGTTCATTCAACTGAGTGTTGAAAAAAAAAGAAGGAAACTAACTAGAAATTCTAATTTTCACAATGTCATATATGCTAGATTCTTCCAACTATAGAATTTTTCAAGGTAAATTAAAATTTGAAAACATTCAAGCAATGAATGATACCTTAAGTTGGAAAAGACAATTGATTGAGCTCTTGGATGGTCACAAATTCTAACATTTTTCCTATTTGCCTCCAACTTTGACTCCATCCTCTTTCCCTCCTCCCTTCTATTTTTTCCCAAACACAGAGAGATAGAGTGAAAAAATATAATAATAAAAATTCCTTCTCTTCCCCCTTTGAATGCCCTGCCTGCTAGCTGTGTTCTCTCTTCTTTCCTTGAAACTCATTAGATACTTCTAATCAAATTGCAATGGACAGGTGTGAAGCCAAATTTCTAGACCTTTTTCCAAATTCCTCCAAGTTACAATCCCTTGCAAGTTGTGGAAGCATCCTTCAAGCACGTGGAGGAGCTATTTATTTTATTACTTTTTAAAATAACTTTAATCGCTCTTTTATTTTCTTTAAAGAAAATAAAAATATTTACATGCTTTTGCTAGAAATTTGTCATTGATGTCAAGGAAAGTAATGAGATCAAAATAACTGAAGTATATTGCATGTGCAAAGCAGTTAAAATCATGACACCCTTGAAAGAGATCGATTTAATCTAAAAGGTAAATCATTGCTAAAATAACAAAGAAAAATTTGATGCTCCAATGAAAGATAACAAACTGTTGATTGAAGTTGTTAACATCTGAAAAAGCACGATTTGAATATTGAAGTGATGCGATTCAAAAAAGAGAGGAGTTGTGTTTGTTTATTAAGAAAGAATGATCTATTCTTAAATGATTTTAAGACATTAACAAATGGTCATCATTAAATGGAGATTTATGTTAATACATCAGATTTATCAATAGCAAAAGGTGATTTATGTGAAGAAACAGGATCAGATATAAAGCGCTTCATCAAATGGAATAATACGATCAATAAAAAGGAAAATTCAGATTTGAAGAGAAACGATTATTGGTAAAGCAGTCATCACCTTAAAAGTATTAGAAATTAAAAGCCAGATTTTTAATACACTAAAAGGTGCAATTCTGAATAAGACAAGGCTGAAAAAGACAAAATTAGAATAAGACAAAAATGAAAAAGACAGCTAAAAAGCTACGATTGAGAAGTTTTATAAGGGCAGCGATCAAAAAGTTTATTTTTGTGCAGCAGATGGGACAAAAGCACATGAGACAAAACTGTGAATAAAACACAAATGAATAAAGACAAAAATAGACAGCGATTTATTCTTGAAAAGAAACGCTTTCTTGCTGAAGTGATGTGATTTGTTTCTTGAAAGAATACGATTTATTTTATACAGCTTCAGAATTATAAAAACAAAAATTAATTACTATATGGAGGGGTGCGATCTATTTTTGCAACTCCAGATTTATAAAGACAAAGTCAATTAAACATAGAAGTGATATGATTTGCCCTGGATGCAAATTCTTTAATATGAAAGGGTATGATTAAGCAAACAAACAGATTTTAAGTGATGTGTTCTTTTACAAAAGGTTGCAATGGTTGATTAGCATATCCATATGAGATTCAATTCAGATTTGCAGTGTGATGTGGTGGAATTAATGCTATATCTTTGAAACACAATCAGATGTAGAGAGTGTTGAGCATTGTGTGAATAATGAACATTTTTTGAGCATTTACAAAGAAAAATTACATACACAGCAGCAGGTATATGAAATGAGTATACAGAGAAAAGAATGAATACAAGCAGATTTTTGTGAAAGAAATATTGTAGTGTGGCTGTGTGAGAGTATAAAGATTTCATCATAAAAACACAAGCAGACTTGGTTATTGTGATTTATGGCAGATTGATAGAGACAAAAATAAAAGAATATATCATTCAGATTCAGACAGTTCTATGTGAAGAAACGAATATCAGGAAGTCAGATTATTGTAAAGAAGAATATATGTGTGAGCAGATTTATGCAGATATAAAAGAGATACATTTGTATATGTAATTGAGGAAGAAAATAAAGAGGAGATCATCAAAGGAAGATCTGAAATAAGTATATAAATGGAGATGTTGTAGAAGATTTATGTGAATATCTCTCAAGAAAGGCAAAACCAAGAAGAAGATTGGTTGTAAAGTCCATCATCCGTTGAGGAAGCAACATTGAAGGTGGAGGATTGTTCTTGACATTATTATCTTTGCTAAGTTGGTGCTTGGCAAGTGGGGTTGAAGCCTCCAGTAGGTTGGTGCCTACTAAATCAGAATTAGGGGTTAATGCTCCTTGTAGGTTGGTGCCTACTAAATCAGCTTTAGGGGTTGGTACTCCTTGTAGGTTGGTGTCTACTAAATCAGCATTAGGGGTTGAAGCTCCTTGTAGGTTGGTGCCTACTAAATCAGGATTAAGGGTTGGTGCTCTTTGTAGGTTGGTGCCTACTAAACTACTTATTTGGTGATTCAAGTAGGTTGGTGCCTACATTCATTGTAAAAGTTTATATAATTCATAAAGTACATTGTTTGTACCGTGGTTTTCTCCCGTAAGGGTTTCCACGTAAAATCTTGGTGTCAACTTGTTCATATTGAGATATTCTTGCATAGTTGATTTGTATTAGAGTTTAAAGTTGATAAGAGTTGAGAAGGAAAAAGTTAGTTGATATACTGATTCACCCCCCCCTCTCAATATATCTTTGTGCTCTTCAACTTTTTACTATGATGTATGTTATTTTAGTAACAAGAATATTACTATTTATTTTATTTTATTTTACATTATTCTTTTGTTTAAATAATCTCTAAATGAAATAAAGAACTTGTAACATTCTTATTAATTATAATATTATTTAGTAATAATATTTTTTTTAATTCTTTTATTATAATAATAATTAAATAAAAGATGTTAATTGCATTTCCCATATCAATTCTCACTCAATTTGGGCCCCATTTTGATAGACAATATAAATATAATTATGTATCAACAAGTAACATACTCTTGTGCTAAGTTGGGTTCACGGCCTCATTAAAATGAGCTCTCTGAGCATTATTTATTTTATCTACTTTTATATAGATATTTTGTTCCCATGCAGATATATTTATGCATCATTCATAAAATAATATAATTATCCAATAATGGAACCCAAAATTCCTAATCTTATTCACACATATGCAATCTAAACATGAATTTAAGTGCATGTGTGTGATTCCATCACGATAGCTTACCTCCACCTGCTAGAACCTTCTCCTCAATAACACTCTCTCTCCAATATGAGAAAATGTCAATTGTTCATGATGCATTTATGAAATAGAACACATAATTAGTCATCGTCATGATAACCATTCTTAGTTACCCTTCCAAGTAATAATTAACATAACCCAATTATCCTTCCTAATCACTTGTTATTAAGAAATTAAGATAGTAATTAAGTGATTAGGATAAGCTAATTAAACAGGATGTGACAAATACCAAATGTTGGACACTTCTGGAGACTTAAAGGGGGGGTGAATTAGTCTACAAAAAACTTGAAACTTTCAGCACAACTCAAACTCCTTTAGCAGATAAAGATATAACTTTAACCAGAGCATTAATAGAGAAGATTATAGGTGTAGACACCTAAAATGACCTAGGCCTGCAAGCTTCATTTTACCACTTTCGTCCTAGCATAATTAAGTCATTTAATTATGTCATTGGTCCACATTCGACTATTGATTAAATAATTCATAATTATTTAATTAATTCATGTCATTTGTTTCTCCTTTATTATTAAATAAATAAATATTATTTATTTATCTAATACGTCACTAATTATCTAAATCTTCCTTTAATTAAATAAATTTCTTAATTTATTTAATTCACCTTTGTCATTTATTTCTTCTTGATTATTAAATAAATAAATTTTATTTAATTACGTCACTAATTAGGTCCCCTTTCTT
>VDFB02271358.1:283210595-283224368 GCA_007258455.2 Sequoia sempervirens
AATCCATTAAAATCCATTCCCGTGAATGTTTTGAATCCTCTATCCCTCCATCTTCCCCACTTAAAGAGTCCCACCAAGACTCCATTATCATGCCTCCCACACATGATGAATCATGCCAAGATCCTAATCCAAAGAATGCCAACATATCCCCTTCTCCAGATCAAGATCACAGTCCCCCATCCATTTCACCCCATGATCCCCTTGTCATTCAAGATTCCACCACTCCATCTCCATCTCCATCGCATGAGACCGCTACCACAAATCTAGATCCTATCATATCCCCTAATCCCTCTCCTGATACCACCCATCCAAATGCTTCTATTCCATTATCTCCCTCTCATGATCCCCCATCATCGCCTAAAACTTCTATCCCCACACCGCTTGCAAATCCCCTTGGTACTCTCACATTCTTCCATGGTGGCCTCCTTACAGAAGAAAAACACAGCATATATACCACCCATCATCCTCCACCTAATAATGGACTCACATCATGTTTTCAGAATAACACAAATCCTATCATGGATCGCATGCTCAAGAACATGAACTATCAAGGAAAAATTTTAGGCCTTCATGAGCAAGGTATTTTAGAGCCCATCTAGGTCAAAGAACAAATTTGTATGCAATGTCTCGTACATATTTCCCAAGACTCACAATCTAAAGATGTTGGTACAACCTATAGACGTCCTCAATGAGCCTCTTCCAAAAGAAATATAGGCTCTTCCCATCACTCCACCAGATCATATGCTTCCATCCCTCCCCCTTCATCATATCACCTCAAAACAACCTTCCATATTCCTCCTTCATCTTCTCCATCCATTTTGGGTCCTTACATCCCTCCATCCACCATCTCCCATCCTTCATCTACTCCATCCATCTTAGGTCCTTATGTCCCTCCACCTACTCTGTCTTCTTTGGGTCTGTATATCCCAAAATCACCTCCTCCATCTCATCCTTCCATCCATCCAACACCTATCCATGTCATCCATCATAAACATCCCTCTCTCATGTCCCCTAATCAGGATCAACAAAGGCACATACCTACACATTCTCCATCTACACGTAATCCTCATAATTTTACCTCCATTGCTCTACATCATCCATATCCTTGCACCCATCCCATTGCTACTAAAAGCACTTTGGAAGTAAAAATAAATAAATCCAAACATCCACATGAATCTAAATCTCCCCATGTCCCCTCTAAAAGACATGGTGAAGAGAAGAAAAATCTAAATCCAAATCAAATTCGTAGGCCACGAAGGCCCACCAAAGCAAAGATCAAAACCATGTGGATCCCAAAGAAAAAAGATGCAATGCCTTCAAATGAAAAATTTGTAACAACATCCAACATTGCTCATCCAAAAGCTAATCATTTTCATCCACCCTCTCCTAAATTTGTTTTGGGTCCCTATGTCCCGAAATTCACTATTCCATCTCCTCCATTATCCCCACATTCTCCATCTATTAATCCTCTTATCTTTTCACATCCACCACCACATGTGCCAATGTTGGTCCTAAACACATCTCCCCATCACATATCCACCCCATCATTCCATCTATACACTTTCCAACATCCCACCCATTATCCCACGTATCTCCCCTCTCAAATCCCTCTAATTCATCCTCTTGCATAATCCATTTCTCCTAATAAGGTTGTACCAACATCCAACAGTCAGTTCAAACATGGGCTCTTAATAACTTGTATAGAACTTGATGCTTGAGTCCTTCTTCCATATCCTTATCGCGTATCTTCTAAATCCCCTTATCCACATCCCTATCCTTATGCATTCCCTCCATCCGCTATGCTTCTAGCTATGCACTCGTCTTCCTCCTATACGTCATTTTCATTCATCCCCTCCATCCTACCTATCTTACACATCCTGCTTGGCATATCTCATTTATCCCAATCCTTCCATCCTCCTTGTGATCTTGATAATGATAGGGTAAAACATATAAACATGCTTTAGATACCTCTTAGCATACATTCCCCTCATCCACACACTATCCTACTCCTCATTCGCACTCGTCTACCTTCCTTATCCACCCGTCATGTTAGCCTCAATCTCCCTTCCTTATCCATGCATCCTATCTTCATCCATCTCACTCCTTTATTTGCCTATCCTTCTTTATTGCATCCTTCATTCCTCCTCGCACATGACATATCTAGAGTGGGGGAATCTATCTTTCTTTGTGATATAGTCCTTGGAGACATAATTCATTCCATCAGAGAAATCCCTTCCCTTTCCCTATCCTCATCTCCTTATCGTTATATCCATCTCCCCATCCTTATCTTTTATCCCTCCAAACAATCCTTATATCCATCTCCCCATCCTTATCTTCCTATCCTTCCATCATAGCATCCCTTTTCATCTATCCATCTGGTCACCTTTTCCTCATTCAAATCCTTATCTTCCTATCCATCAATCCAACCAATCCTTTTCATCGCCTTCTCCTCATCCCATCTTATAATCCCTTGTCATTGGTCTCTAGCTATAGGCTACTCCCATGCAACCCAATACCATCTACCTCATCATCATCACTTTCGCTTCTTTTGCACATCTTTTCAATCTCATATCCTTTCTCATCATTCATCTATCCATCCTGTATCATCCTCCCAATTCATCTTTTGATGATTTTGATAACTATCCCATCCCTGAGCTTCATGTAATCATCATCATCCTATCCAATCCACCAGGTCAGTCTTATCTTATCATATCAGTCCCATCATTTTATCCCCTTATTAGGGTTATCTCATCATCATTTATCCATTGTCTATAATTGGTCTTTTGTCAAACTACGTTGCCCCTGCGCTTTCACGTAGGCAAGGTCGATCATCTGATCCGCCCCTGGGGCTCCTTTATCATCCATCATTTTCATCCATCATTGAGGTCTCCATCATCCTCTTCCCGCTTTTATCCACGGTCAATCATCAATCTTTTATCGAACTACAAGGGCCACTGCACTTTTACGTAGGCAAGTCTAATCTTTGATCGGCCCCCAAGCCCCTAGGTCTTTAGGGTGTCATATGCTTCATGTCTCATCTTCCTTGTGTCGTGTCGTCAAGCTACGACCTTATCTAACTAGTTCTTAACAAACGAGATCCACTTGTATCAGCAAATCCAATCGGTTTTGAGTATCCTGCATCATACCGATCTTTTAGTTTCGTATCCATCATCAGTCTCAACAGGATGTATCCTTCCTAACAGACCTCATCAACCCCATCCATCCTCTTGATCCTATGGAAAAGGACATTTGAAATTGATTGTGATCTTTTGATGCTTTTGGATTTTGTTTATCATTTGAGCTCCCTATCATCACTTGTCAGGGCCGCCTTGATCCATCATATAATGGTGTGCTTTGACTAGTCAACATAGGGGCGTATCTTGATCTTTTCTTTGTTGTTGTCTTCTCGGTTGTCCCACATAGTACCCACCAAGATCCCTAAGGTCTTGTGTTACACTGGGGCATCCTTGTGTGCTTTTGGTTATCCCAATACCTGGCCCGACCAAGGTCATCACGACTTTGGGGTGTTGGGAAATCCTTCTTGTTTGATGTGTTTGTTTCATGCATTAGACACTAATCTGCCTTAGTCCTTTATACCTTCATGTATCGTGTCTTCTGCTATAGCAAAAATCAATGCTCCTAAAGATGGCAAATTGCATTTGGATTGTATTTCATCTCCATCCTCTCATCTATCAAAATCCCCCCATCCATTCATCCCTCATCACTCTCCCCTCCCAATCTCCTACCACCTTTTCATCCTTTCTTACCCATCACTTTGCATCATCTTCCTCATATACCCCTTGCATCATCTCCATTTATAGAGCACACTTGTGTTCTCTTGAACCCACATGTCCTCTTGATGTCCTCTCGAGGGGGCATCTTTCATCCCTAATCTTCATTTTTTTTCCTTCCTAGTCACTCTTTTGAATGACTGGGGCATCTTTCCCAATATAACCATCTTCTTCTAGGTTCTATGTTTTAATATTATTTGAAATGATGCTACTTTGTAACACCATCTCAAAGAGGGGAAAAATGTAGACACCTAAATTTGGACACTTAATTTATCCAAATTTGTGCCCTTTTGTCTAAGCATCCCCTTATTTGCATTAATTAAGTAATATCGCTATTATTTAATTAATATCCTTAATTCTGCCAAATCCTTAATAATTAAATACCTTACCCCTTCCATCAAATGAATTAAACAAATATGACATTTATTTAATTCCTCACATCCTCCATCATTTTTATCTAATCCTAATCCATCTTCTAATCTCATCATTAGAGATGTGCACATGCCTAATCCTTGATTAGGATGTGTCACATCCTCCAACTTTTGCAAGTTGACCTTTAATCTCTCTTAGCCACCTAACCCTTCTCTAATCTTTCATTAACTAGCCTAATCAACCTCCCAAGGAATTTTTAATTCCTTTTATCCATCCAAGAAATAGTAAAATCATTTTTCTCTTCCCCATGTGATTTTTGACTTGTCACATCAAGTCACATGTGACAAGTGCTTACCTTTTAGGCACCTTATCTTATCCAAGGTACTTTCTACCTCTCCCTTTGGAACCTTGTCTTATCCACAAGATTCATTAATCATTGTGAATTTTAAATTCACTTTTTATTCATCCAAGGAATCTTCTCATCTCCTAATGTACTTTCAAGGTACATGTCCTTCCTCCACATCATGTACCCTCCTTCCACCTCATTTACACATCACCATTTTTAAGCCACTTCACATGCCACATGTCAAGATGTGAGGGCTTGTGAGTCCTCAACTCACCATAGCCCTACATCTTGGCCTTGTTGGTTTAATCTCAACCGTCCATTTCTCTAGAAAATCCAAAATTCTCTATAAATACCCCCCTCTTTTCTCTCATTTAAGGACCTTTGCATGCCATAGCCAAACTCTTGCAGTTTTATCATTTGAAGTCACACTTAGCCATATTCTTACATCTTAGCATTTTCATCCATTATAATACAACTCCAACTATCTTGCATCCCCACCTACTTCTGGGTGTTGTTGGCTATCCATGAAGCACAACAACAACCTGCAGGTCAAAATCAAACAACAGTCGTAATGAAATTTGCTTCTCCATTCTTTGTTTCAGCAGCAATTGTTTGCCCTCAAACTTAATTCTTTGCTTTGTTCTCGCTGTTACTGGCTCCTACGCCATCAGCCTGTTGCAGGCGCACAAATATGATCTGCGCAGCCCACCATGTCTTTTCTCGGGTCGACTTGTTGAGCGCATGGTGGCGATGCCCATTATTTGTTCTTTATTGGTTGTTACGTGAAGTTTGTCTTTCATCTGATCTGGCATATAATAAACCCAAAAAGTTCAAAATAGATGATGATACTTTGGTAATAAATATCCAACATATTCTAGAACAGGTTATAACCCCTGAAGCCAGTGCTAATCATTGAGCCCAAATAATTTTGTCAGATTCCTTTCCCACCGAAACCTAGAAATATGAATGATCTCAATGCTTCATACTGGTGTTCCTGAAATTTCGAAGCGTTTAGTTTAATTGAATTTCTATCTTTTGTTAAATGGTTGTTAAGCGCTATATGGAGTACCAGGCGGCACCCACAGAGCCAACAATGACGGGATATGAATGTTCATCGTTTTCCTCACAAATAGTCAGGTTCTAGTAAAGGGTATAATGGATTGCTCAAATGCATCTACCTATATAAATCCCTCTTTTCCAACTCAAGTTTTTTTCCCTTTTTTATTTATCCCTTCGGATCCTCTCTTACTCAAGTTTTTTTCTTCCTTTCCTTGCCTTTGTAAACAAATGTTTTTCTCTTGCTTGTCATTCAAGGTCTCTATCTAACTTGTCTTGCTCCTTCCTTTCTTTTTTAGCAATTATCGTTACATTTATCTCCTCTATTTTTTCTCTTTGTGACTTTCAACTCTTTAGTTTCTTTCTCCCTTTTCTCTTGCTCCATCAAAAGGTTCATGTTGTTAAAATTTAATATTATCAGCTCAATTGAATTCCATTGTCTCCCACATTCCTCGATATTTCCTTGATAATATGAAAAGTAAGTTTGAGGAATTTGTTAATATTTGAGTTATTTTTGGCATCCAATTATTGGTTTTTTTTTATGAATACCATGTTGATCCAAGTTTTGGAATTCCCCCCATTATTTTTAGCATACCAACCTCCAAAATTGGCATAGTAATGCAGTTCCATTCTAGACACCTTCAATATTGGTGGTGGAGATGCCATCAATAGTGTGTCTTCTTCTTTGCGGGAATGCAATTTAATTCCCAATTTTTTAGCTACCTCCCTTAATCATAATGGTTGTCTTGGATAAGTGGGAAGACTAAGTTAATCTTCTTTTTAATCATGCTAAGTTTCTCCCAAGGCTATACCATTATCTTTAGCATTCCAACCTCCATAATCAGCATAGTAGTATGTCATTTCAAACACATTCAATGTTAGTGGTGGAGATGGAAATGAAAGTGTGCCTTATTCTTTGTGGGAACATAATTTAATTCTAAAATTCATAGCTCCCTCCATTAACCATATTAGTTGTCTTGTCTAAGTGGGAAGACTAAGTTCACCTTCTTTCTAATCATGCTAAGTTTTTTTCATGCCAACATTGATTTCACCCTCCCAAGAAGTACTTTTAGTTGCATAATTGCATTCCTCTACCACTAGTTGACATGTTTTAGGAATTATTTTCTCCCTTACAAGGCCTAGTAGCAAGTTATTTTTCACTTCTACTTCTGAGACATCAACTCTCAACAGATTGAGAATGTTCTACACTATAGAAGCATGATTGTGTACACTATACTAAAATATGCCATTAGGATGCATGTCCTCCATAATAAAATCAAGATAAGTGACTATATTCATATCCTCTTAAATACCATTTTTATATTCACAATAGTAAATTATTTTTTAAATGATTTTTTCCAAGTACAACTAGTTTTTCCCTCTTAATTTCTCTATTTGGAAAATTTTCTAGCCATGCTACTCTTTTAAATTTAAAATATGATTTGAATACAAAAAACATGTTGATATGAAGTGGTTAATTTTTGTGTGAATGTGAGATGGTAGTGTTAGAAAATAAATCCCTACTGATCTCGCCTCTTAGATTATTATGACAATAACAAGGCCTCCATGATCATGATAGAAAATTAACAACTATTGGCTAGTGAAACACCACTTAGAACTAATCTTGTAAAGTGAATAAACTACTTGAGAAAAAAATCTTCTATCATCCATGCATGGGGTCGAGAAGTCATGCCTGCACCAATTTCATAGCTAGCAATATGATTTTTTAGTTATTTTTACCCCTGAACAAATAAAAATCTACCATGCTTTTCCTGACAATATTCACATGACACAATATAGTAATAAATTATCTACACTTTAGTATGATGTATGATACACTTTGAATACCTATTTTTACCCCTAAACAAATAAAAATCTACCATGCTTTTCCTGACAATATTCACATGACATAATATAGTAAGAAATTATCTACACTTTAGTATGATGTATGATACACTTTGAATACCTATTTTTACCAACACCCTCACAGCTCCATTATCCTTGCTTGAATGTTGGTCTCATCACAATTCTATATTCTAAGAGACAATATGGATTGGCATCATAAACTTTTAACAGTATTGTGTAGGAATGTAGACACAATTGCAAGCCTTGAGTTTAGTGATTTGTCTCTATTAAGGCCTTCCACTATCCTCAATGTAAGTTCATTATGATTCCCTTTAAAATGTGTCCACTAGGATTTATGAGGGAGCCCAAACTTAAATGGGTTTAGTCATGTCTAATAAATTTGTGCAAATTATGCATTAAGATTGATAATCTTAAGCCTATAACCCACTACAACTATATCTTTACACCATTACACAATATTTTCCTCTTCCTTTGCATTCAATACTATAGGAGAACTTTTCTTTGAAGTGGAAGTTAAACCACCTAGCTATTTGGTCAATGTGCTAGTAGGGATTCCCTATTCTTTTGCTACAATCCTTGTTGAGAACATATTATCCTTGAAATCTTGAAGAAATCCTTCCATATCATGTTTGGTCCACTCTACTTTTTACTAAAATATTCTTAGTTATTACATCTACATTGACTTGAACAAAGTAACTTAATTGGTTGTGTGGTGGACTTGTTAACATCTTTGATTTCTTCATCTAGTGAGTCATATGCCTCTTTTGTGTGGAGGGAGTGTTGTCTTTAATATCTTTTTACCATATCTAGTTTATTTATGGGCTCTACTATTCATCTACAAAGATTTAAAACCCACAAAATCATCACAGCCATCAACTATTAGAATTATTAAATGGCATAGATGCACCATCATTCCAAAAAGCATTGATTGTTAGAATAAATACCCTTCAAAATCAATTTTGAATTTTAAAATATTTTTAGTAGAAAGGATAATGAAATAAAGATCCTTAAGCATTCAACTAAACATTGTAGCAACCATTATTGTGGCTTTCAAGATAATCATGAGTAAATATAATTTTACTATGATTATGACATATAGTCAAAGTGTTTATTAGGAGAGAGAGGGCTCTAGAGTGGTATAGACTAACTTGAGGGGTTGACATGGCCTTGTATGTGCTATAGAGGAAAAAATATCAACCACCTGTATAGTGAGGTGGACAATTTAAATATTTTATTCAAGTCCATTTAGCTAAGGCCTAATGAAACTCTAGTTTTTCACATAGTAAGTGAAGAGATAAACTAGTATTTAGTTTAAATATTTTGAAGATAATAATCAATGCAAACTAGTTTACAATATATTTCATAAATAATAAAACTTCTAATTACCATTCATTTAATAGTTTAATACAACAAAAAATAGGAAAATGTGACTATGGGTTGGAATTATAATTTGTAACTTGAGTTTGGTAGTTCATAGCGATGGTTGAACATAAGATTGGCCAAGGTGAATAAATGACTATGAATGCAAAAATTAGTCAATACATTTACTTTCATAAATAATACTAATGTAAGCTATTATAGTATTACTTTTGTGGTTGTATACCTAATTTTATTTTCTTGTTTGATATTTGTTGAAGTTTGAACAAATAGAGTTGCATAATTTGTTATAATATTTTGTATCATATAAGATAGATTTATAGGATTTGTTTCATGTTTACTAAAAAATGAATAGGTAATATGAAATTATAGTTAAATAACACTTAAAATATGTATAGTATTTATAAAAAAATTGATCTTGGACTATATAGAGCATTTCTAATATATAAAAAATATAATATCAAGCTGCAACTTATAAAAGTAACTATGAACAATAAATCAAGTAAATGTGCGTCAAAGGAAATGAATGAGCAATATAATATAAATTATCAATTGATAAAGTTGTGACTATTGTAATGTAAACTGACAACATGGTAGATAGTTTACTCCCAATAGTATGGAAACTTGATGATTATGTAGAAAAAATCTAGTAGAGAAAATGATGTATCCATAGCCATGTCATAGAGGTATTGTTGTTGATCTCTACACTTTCATTTGATTGGATAATATTGGATTGTTAGGATTGAAGTTTGTTAGATAGAAGAATTGATAGATAGATTTGATGGATTTTAAAATATTTGAATTATGATAAGAAGTTCAATTGCTTGTTTGGTTAAAAAAAAATTATTCAAACTATTTTGAGAGTTTGACTGGTGAGCCTTACAACTTTGATGTAATACTTACAAGTATTCATGGTGGAAATAACCATTTGTTGATAAAATATGACTTGAAGATGTTATGTTCATGAGGAGATATGGGACATTGAAGTTTATTAGATGGGACACTTGATAACTCATTTTTTTATCAAAGGATTATATATTTCTATTAGTCTTTTTTATAGGTTAAAAATTTGCATATATTTAAGACAATTAATACGTAACTCTTCTATATTTTCATATGTATTTCAAATAATTAATATGAATGTTTTTTTATACATGGACTTCATATTGGAATATGGTCTTAAATATTGTGTATAATTTATGTGATATTTAATCTAAACATTGATTGCATCCATTGAATAAAAAATATGATCTTGACACTATGTACATGAAATTTTGAGCATGTAAGAATAAGCACAAATCATATTATCCTATTCTACCCAAAGATATAAGTGGCACTTAGATTAAGCATAAGAGTTAACAAAACATGATGAAAAAATAAAATATCTCACCAAATCAACCCTTGTACCATGATGAGGTGGTTGTGCTCAAGTATGTTGATGTGTGAGTTCTCTTACTAGTAGTCTAAGGTTGTGTTTGAAGATGTTAATTATATGGTTTAGGATGACATCCAATTTATAGTTTTTGGCTATAAAATTGGATGGTTAGGATTAAAAGATGAGATAAATGGCTTATATGGTTGAGAGGAATGGGGAGATGAGAAGAGGACAAGTGTCCTCATTTTTGTTGGAGGAGATGGGGAGGGATGAGGGAAAAAAAATCAAGGTGAAGATTCTCCTTGGGAAGATTGGGCGGAAAAGATAGAAGGTTGGAGTACCCTTGAGGGATGGGAAAGTCTTTTGACCCAAGAGCATATCACATGTACAAAGTCCCACACCTTGTATACAAAGGACTATACTTATGTACACATGGAGGAATGTGCAATATTTGAGGGGAGTTGACTACTATTAGATTTGTGCAAGTAGGGGATTAAGGGGCTAATTGATTTTATCTCACTTAAGGGAATGTAGAGAAATAAATTATATATATATATATATATATACACATGTGTCATATATACAATACCCTGCATATACCATATTATATATATGTATATACATATATATATGTCAACTATATACACATATATATATATGTATATACCATATATACATGTACATATATACATATGCTTATAATACATGTATATATATATGTGTCAATGATATACATGTAATATATATATATATTTATACATGTAATATATATATATATATACATATATATACATATATAGCATATATATATATTATATATGTATATATATATATGTATATATATATATTATATATGTTATATATGTAAATATATATATTTTATATGTATATATGTATATATACATGTATATATATATGTTATATATAATATATATACATGTATATATATATGTTATATATGTATATGTATATATATATGTTATACATGTATATGTATATGTATATATACATATATATACATATACATACATATGTGTGTGTGTGTGTGTGAGGATGGGAGACTTAGATAAATAAATAAATGGATTGGGCTATAAGGGGAGGAATGATTAAGTGATTTAGGGTAGAAATAGGTGTGGGTGAATAGTCATGAATAGTGTATGAATAGTGATTTTAAATTAATTATGATTTAATTAATAAGGGGATGAAAATTGAATAATTAATTGAATAGTAAAGGTTATTAATAATTAATTAATAAACAATATTTATAAATTATTAAGGTAAAATTAAAATTGATGAACAAGCTATAAGGTAAATGACAATATGGAATTTTTGGATTTTAACACAATGACATCATCACACAACCAAAAATAACTATTTATGAATTTGACACACAAATTTGACAAAAAAATGATAATTTATTGATGACAGGAATAGGTAACTTGGAGACACAATCGAGTTTCACCTAACAAAATTGAGTCTTGGATAGGGCACACCGATATTTTTCATACATGTCTTACTGACTTTGATGTGTCCCTACACTCTGTTTTGTATGATCCCCTCATTAGTGATTCTTTCATGTATTTTTTTCTATGGGTTGGGATGTATCTTATATGAAGGTGTTGTTTCATCATATTTTTGTTCTCTCCTCTATTATAGATTTTGATATTTCTTATCCTTGTATTTTGTATATCCTCACTTCACTTGTCAATTTTCTCCATGTTGTCTCTACTCTTCTTATGACTAGTGATGGTGATGTAAATGAGCATGATGATGTGTTAACTTTGAGTATCTTTCATCCTCATGATATGGTTAATATTGATGATATTTTATCCCTGACCATTTGCGATACATCTAGGGATGTTCCTCCATGTGATGATGATTTACCTAGTGAGCATATCCTTTATACATCTCATGCTAGCTGCCATTTATCCTAGTGATATAGATACACATTTTTCATACTCACACGAGTTTGCTAGTTCATCTTCCCTTTCTTATGGATCTTGATCTATTAATGATATGTTTATTGAGAGCATAGTGATAGTTCTTTATCTTCACATGATGTGGTTGATGAATCTTTGATTCACGATGATTTGGATTATGATGCACGCTATTTTAATACACTTATGATATTATTTATTAGTGTTTATAAAGATGCACATTTACTATTGAATATTTCTTATCCTCATATTATACTTATAAACATAGTGATGCTACATCATTGAAGGAATTTGTGATACCTTGGTTGATAGAGCTAAACAAAGGTTTATTTCATGTCATTTATTATACATATTCAAATGGTTTATCATATTCTTTTATTTATTACTTTACTATTGGACCTAGACAATGTTTTACTAGGGATTCTCATGCTTCCTCTTATAGTGAACTTTACTTAGTGGATCCTATAGATTTTTTTTTGCATCATGATTATGTACCACTTTTTTATGGAGAATCCCCTTTGTATCCTTTTTTTATTTTTTATAGTGTATCATTGAATGGTTGTGGAATAAATTATTATGCACCTTCTATTGAACAAACACATGACTAAGAAATAGATGAGGATAGAAAAGAATGTGAGGATAATGTGCCACTAGTTGATGATGCATTTTACGATCCTCACCCACTATTGCATATGAAATCATACACATGTGGATATGGCAGATGTTTTGATCTCTATAATTAAAGGGTTACAAATAATTTGCACTTTACTCCTAATTATAGATTTATCCCTAATCGCAAACAAAATTGCATGGTTATGTATTTGAACCTTTGAAGTTAGAGAAATTGAGTTCACTTAATCCTTTGCTTATCCTAATGACATAAACTAATTAATTAAATTACGTAATTAACATTCAAAGTAGGAATTAAAACTGGAAAGAATGAGAGAGAATAGGTAGAAGAGAGAATAGAGAGACAACAAGGAACTTGATAACAGAGTTCACCCATCTTTTCAGGCTACATCTCCAAGTCCGCTTCTCAATGAGGACCAATTTATTAATGACGACAAGCTTATTTGCCTTATTACATCATTCAAGCCTCAAAACCTGCATTAGAAAGTCTCTCACAGTCTCCTACCAACACCTTCAAAATTCCTTCCCAATATGCCGAATTTCTCCACCATGAAATCCTTTCCCAAAAAAATTGCTTGTCACAAGAGAAAAATCTCCCCCTTAAATACACCAATTTTTCCTAATATGGTTCATAACCATATGATTTTACAATCTCCCATTTATAAGAAATAAATCTCAAATAATCCCTTTACAAATCTTAATAATCTTTTGAAAATAACCTCAACCCCTAAATAACCTTTAAATAAATTTTTTATCTATTTTTAAATTTTATTTAAGCCCTTCTAATATATTTTTCTCAAGCTATAAAATATTACAAAGTTTTTAGAAGTTTAAATTTGGGGTTAATATTTTAGATTATGGAAGATTTGGCTTTCTCTTTTATTTAAAGAAACAACTCTGGATTTATTTACATGACCCACCCGCGGTCCATTGGCAAGAAGTAAGGGAGACTGAAGGGTCGGAGTTTTAGCCACGCTCCCTCCAAAAATAGCAAAAGGTCTTCTATAAATAAATTATCACCCT